>JAFEMH010002547.1:0-332724 GCA_022495995.1 Adenophora triphylla var. japonica | reverse complement strand
AATAAAAGCATACCTTGTGAGTCCTCACCTATTCTCTTGTCACTCCCCACGAGAGAAAAGCATTGTTGCTATACCTAGCCCGCCTTGGCCAAGCCACCATGGTTGGAGCCATGCTCTGTTAATCCCAAGAAAAGAAGGAGAGGTCGCGAGGGAATTGAAAACGCCATCTACTTTGTCGGTCCCGAAAGTTTCAAGGCCGCGAACTCAATTACTCAGGCCCTCGAGAAAACCTGCGCGGCCTCTGGTATGGGTTGTCGGGGAAACTACGGCACTACATGCGATGTTCGCACACGGTACAGCTTGGTTTCAAAATGGACCCGATTCAGTACCTCTTCGACAAACCATCTACATCAATGAGGCTCGCCAAATGGTCTTTCTTCCTAGCGGAATTTGACATGAAGTACGTAAACCAAAAAGTCAATCAAGGGACGGGCCATGGGTGAACAAGCGGATGATTCCCCAGAGCGAGGCTCGAGGCCCCGAACCTGAATTTCCAGGCGAGGGAATCTTCGCAATCGAAGGCGAAAATCGATGGCAAGCTGTTCTTCGACGGAGCGGCCAACAAAAAGGAAACGGCGTCGGTATGCTCTTGGTAGATCCCAGGGGCGAGCACACCCCAATTGCTATAAAGCTCAATTTCGAGGTAACCAACAATGCCGCGAATATGAAGCTGCTTGACTGTAGGACTACAAGCCGCACTCGAGAGGAATGTCCCGGGAAACTCGAAGTTTATGGGGACTCGGCCTTGATCATCAACCAAGTCTCCAACAAATGGAAAACCATAGACCCGGGCTTGCAAAAATACCACGCTGCATGGAGGACCTCATCACACGGTTCGAAGAGGTCACCTTCCACTCATCTTGCCCAAGAGACCGAAACAGGTTTGCAGACGCCTTAGCCACCTTGGCTTCACTCGTGGAGATCCACGAAGGAAAAGCAATCAAACCCTTCAAAGTCGGACGAAAGGAAATCCACGCCTCTTGTTGTGAGATCGAACCCAGTAACCCCAAGCCCGTCAATGAGCCATGGTACAACCAGATTTTCCAATACCTCAAGAGCGGGGAAACCACCTTCATGAACAAGGAAGACCCACACACAGGAGGGGTCAAAACCAAGAGCATCATGGCCCTAAAACGCCTCGCCTCTCACTTCGTCATCCTCGGGGACATGCTATACAAAAAATGCTACCATGGGCCACTCCTACGGCGCATCGAGTCAAGAAGAAGCAAGCGAGTTCATGAACGAAGTCCACAATAGGGCTTGCGGTCCCCACATGAACGCCGCGAGCCACGATGCAAATCATTCTCGGGATGGGCTACTCACCGGATCTCCATGGGCGGTGCATCCACTTTGTCACGAAAGGCTGCGACAAGTGCCAGACGGTTCTCAGAAACCTCGTCATCTACCGCCCCACGATCTCTCTTGCATGACTACACCTTGGCCCTTTGCCACTTGGGGAATTGACGTCATCGGGAAAATCGCTCACTTGAGCGACGACGGTCACGAGTTCATCTTAGTAGCCATCGACTACTTCACCAAATGGGTCGAAGCCAAATCCTACAAGGTACTTCACCTCCAAGAAGGTTGCGCATTTCCTCAAAGAAAACATCATGCGATACGGCATCCCAAATGATGTCATATCGGACAACGGCTCACACTTCGAAGGGGAATTCGACGAGGCTTGGCTGAATTCAAGATCACACGTCACAAATCTTCTCCCTACCGGCCACAAACAAACGGCGCCGTGGAAGCGAAACAAAACCCTCGAATCGGATCATCAGAAAAATGACCACCCGAGGACGAGATTGGCCCGAGAAACCGCACCTTGCACTTTGGGGCTACCGCACATCGGTCGGAAACGACCACGGGAGAAACCCCATTTGCCACGACATACGGGATGGAAGCGGTCCTTCCCATCGAGCTAGAAATTCCCTCACTCAGAGTCTTTGTTTGGAAAATGACATCAACGAAGTCGAATGGCTCGAAGCCGACATGACGAATTGGCTCACGCTAGACGAGCGACGACTAAAGGCCATGGAACACGTCCAGGAGCCTATCAAAGCGAGGATGGCTAGAGCTTTCGACAAGAAAGTCAAATCCCGAGACATCGGGGAAGGTGACCTTGTACTCGAAGAAAGCCTCCCACTCGAACCAACCAGCTGGGAAAATGGGAACCCACATGGATCGGCCCTTTCGTGGTTCAAAAGATCTTCTCAGGAGGCGCCATGAAGGCGACGGACCTAGACGGCAATCCCTTCATGAATCCGGTCAACGGAAGCAAACTTCGCAGATACTTCGCTGAAAAAGAACAAGCTGTGCATCTCTTGGCACTCCATGTAGTGTCGAACTACGCGAGACACTGAGCCCTCTAGTCAGGGAACGTAGGCAACCTTAATTGGTCCGGTCTAAAAATACACAAAAAAGTCAAAAGTTTGAATGTCAATCAAGACCTCCATCAAGCTCCGCACTTTTCAAGAAACACGCCCGGCGGTCACCTTGACCAAGTCAAACGACGGCGGCAACATCAAAGGACATCCGAGGGTCACTCGGCATCAAACGGCCGACTCGTGAAGCTTCCAAGCCGGGGCTTGTCTTCGCCCTCACGCGCTTCAAAAAAAAAAAAAAAGAAGCTCGAGCAAGGGCTCACAAAAAAAAAAAGAGCTCGAGCAAGGGCTCACAAAAAAAAACAATAAAAAAAAAACAAAGAAGCTCAAGCGAAGGCTGCAAAAGAGGTCAAGAGCCCGACGCCAACAAGAGGCAAGGAAGCTACGAAAAAGACCGTCAAAATGACTTGTCGGGGAGCATTCAACCTCTCGGCCAAGCCTGAAGCCTCGGCAAAGGGATTGCCGTCGGGGCCCAGGCCCCATTTTCAGCCCGCAAATGCAACGAGAAAAGTCAAAGATGGACGCCGACAAAGTGCACAACGAAGCAAAGGCAAACAAAAGATCTTGCGTCTCGACAAAGCTTTAAAAGTAAATCACTGAAATCACTAACGGTTTACAACATTTCTTGATGAGTTCAAGCACGGTCTACTCTCAAGTTCACAACATGCTAAAAGAACTGACTTAATACATTTAACTAATAATGTGTTTGCAATGCAATGAATGGATACCTAGGAGGTCATTCCGCGCCATCTGCGCTTGTCCCCTCGCCATTCTTTCCTTTCTTCCCTCGTCCCCGGCGAGTCTTCTTTCTCTCCACGTGAACCAACTCTGCGTCTCTCAGTCCGAGATCTGGGGTCCTCCCCGTAGAGTCAAACAATCCAGTAGCTCTCGGGGCTTCATTCGCCCAGTGCTTCGGCCTCGGATCTCCTCCCTGCGAGTGCCACAAAGAGGACCTCTCCTGTCGGTCGGTCAACCCTAGTCTCGTAGTCAAACAAAGTGTCTCCGTCACATCGAAAGGGTCGGACCAGGCCGGAACTCCTAAGGCAATAGCTACTACGGCAACCAGGTCTCAGAATCGCTACACGCATGCTCTCCAAGACCACTTGGGGCGCCCGACATCTTTGCTCATACCGGGCCGGATGCGAGTCGTCAATACAACGCTCCCAGAGCATCTAAGGAGTACCACGGGAGGGAAAGCGGAATACTTCCATACCCTCGAGAAAATACAAGAAGGCACCTGAAGGCTGCCATACGAGATAGGAACTACCTCCGCGGTAGCAAGAGTCATCGGCCAACAAAGGCTCCTGCTTCATCCCAATGCTAGCAGGGAAACAAGCAACGGAATATAAAAGGAGGACCAAGACAAACACGGAACCACGACAACGTAGGACCCTTCTGCAAGACTCTCCTGGTCTCAATCCTCCGGTGCGGAACCCACCGGCGGATCGATGCGTACCAAGTGTGCCATCCATCTCTCCCGGGCGGACTGATCCATATACAACACAAGAGGTCGGCTGAGCAAATGACCACGGGCTAAACGACGTCGGAGCCTCGGACATGGCCTGAAGTCTCTCTCGCAGCCACAAGGTGAGCAAAGCGGGGCTTCCCCCTCTCATAAAACGATCCCCAGTCGCCAGACGGTCGATACCTATGAAGAGTCTCCCCCGGCACCAACGGGACAATATCCTCTCCCGGCTCTGAGGTGCCCTACCACATCTAGCAAAGCGCCATCACAAATGCGAGGCCGACCGGGAAGAGCGTCGCTATCGTACACAAGGCAAATGCGTCCCAAGAGACGTCACTCTCATCATCAACCATGAACCGCTCCGGCGGCTCGAAATGTCGATATGACCCGAATCAAGGATCATGCCCCGCACTTCTTCCAACGAAGCACGAAGAAAGCTGCAAGCTTCACGCTCGCGCGGGACCACCACCAATCGAAAGGAAGCGAGATGGCCTCCACCTCCGGTCCTCCGATCAAAGCCCGAAAATCCTCAAAAGTGGGCACCATTTCATTGTAGGAGAAAGCTTACACGTGCCTCCTAACATCCCGAACTTCGCGGCGGCCCGCAACAAATCCCAATCGGAACCAACTCCTTAAAAGACCAAACCGAGCAAAGACGAAACCTTACCTCGAAAGCCCGTCTCTGATGCCTCATACGACGCCGCATCCACGTTTTCAGCTGCTCAAGGAAGTGTGCTTGCCTCTCCTGCGAAAGCCTCGGCAAAATTCTAGGGACGTACGAAGAATCCATGGCAAAAATGGAGGTTCCTAGAGAAAATGGGGAAGAAAGCTCGAAAATGGCTGCAAATGGGAAAATGAGGAAGAACCGTGAACCGCAAAAGCAGGAACCCATTTCCCAAAGAAGCGAAGACAAAAGCCACTTTGTCCTCGGCAAAACCTTGCTCCAAAGCGCCCAAACACTGGCCAAAGCCATTCCCGGCAAACATACACTACCCACAAATGCACTCTCAGCTCACGTGGCATGCACAAAATAAAAAATAATAATAGCAACAATTTCTAGGACAAATCCCGGGAATCACAAAAATGACATTAAATCTTAAAATAAAATGTTGTTTGCCATGCAAATATATGTGTTTTATTACAGGTACCAATAAATGTCTGTTGCTAAACAAAAAAAAAGGGGATATGAAAAGAGGGAAAGCAAATGAATAACTAATCAGAATCCTCAGCATCATCATCCTCGCCAAGGTCCTCGCCCACTCCAACGGCAATTCAATCCCCGGCCGTCAGCGTAAGACCGGTCCTCGCCCACTTCAACGGCAATTCAATCCCCGGCCATCAGCGTAAGACCGGACCTCGCCCACTTCAACGGCAATTCAACCACCGGCCGTCAGCGTAAGACCGGTCCTCGCCCACTTCAACGGCAATTCAACCACCGGCCATCAACGTAAGACCGGTCCTCGCCCACTTCAACGGCAATTCAACCACCGGCCATCAGCGTAAGACCGGTCCTCGCCCACTCCAACGGCAATTCAACCACCGGCCATCAACGTAAGATCGGTCCTCGCCCACTCCAACGGCAATTCAACCACCACCCGCTCAACGGCAATGCAAGAAGGAGCCAACACCTCCCAGCACGAATCCCAAGGCACAAGACGCCTCCAAACGCTCAACGACAACTCAACCACTGGCCCTCAAAAGAGGTCCGAAGTCATCTTCCCAACAGAAAAGGGCCCCTACAAGGTCATGCATCCCCGGCCAATTCAAGCACCTGGCAATGATCGGATGTAAGCCCGAATCTCGCCCACTTCAACGGCAGCGCAAGCACCGGCCATCAAAGTAAGCCCGAGCTCCTCCCCCAACAAGTCGAAAGGGAAGTCATACAGGGTGCATATCCTCAGGCCTGCCATCATCCTTGCCCACTCAACGGCAAAACAAGCACAAGAAGGAGCCAACACCTCCGAGTACAAGTCCTAAGGCACGAAGCGCCTCCAAAATGCCAAATGGGGAAGCTATCACCGGCCGTCATCCTCGCCCACTTCAACGGCAACGCAAGCACCGGCAGTCATCGTAAGTCCAACCTTCTACTCAACATGCAAAAACACAAAGGCATCTACGCCTCTCGAAGCCTGAGGCGGCCACGCCTCCACAACTGCGGCTAGAAGACGATTCAAAGTCCTCGCGCATTACATCAAACTGCGGCTAGAAGACGATTCAAAGTCCTCGCGCATTACATCAAACTGCGGCTAGAAGACGATTCAAAGTCCTCGCGCATTACATCAAACTGCGGCTAGCAGACGATTCAAAGTCCTCGCGCATAACATCAAACTGCGGCTAGAAAACGATTCAAAGTCCTCGCGCATAACATCAACTGCGGCTAGAAGACGATTCAAAGTCCTCGCGCATAACATCAACTGCGGCTAGAAGACGATTCAAAGTCCTCGCGCATAACATCAACCGCCGCCAGAAGACGATTCAAAGTCCTCCAGCGTGGCACCAACCGCCGCCAGAAGACGATTCAAAGTCCTCCAGCGTGGCACCAACCGCCGCCAGAAGACGATTCAAAGTCCTCCAGCGTGGCACCAACCGCCGCCAGATGACGATTCAAAGTCCTCCAGCGTGGCACCAACCGCCGCCCGGATGACGATTCAAAGTCCTCCGGCGTGGAACCAACCGCAATCGAAGACGATTCGAGTCCTCGCTCTATCTCCGGCCCGGAAGGCCTTAAACCACCCGATTAGGAAAATCGTAAAATTTCCATCCTAGGACACCACCACGTCCTCACAATTGACCTCGGCGGTCACCACATCTTAGGACACCACCCCGTCCTTACCACTGACCTTGGCAGTCATACGAAACTTCAGGGCACCACCACACCCACATACACTCACAAATTCACACCACGAACTACGACCAGGCTTGATTCCCGCGGGGATACGTAGGAATCCTATCACGGGGTCCGGCCATCGACCTATACGGTCACCTAGGACACCACCACGTCCTTCCCCTCGACCTATACGGATTGACCGGGACACCGCGCGTCCTCACGGCGACCTCGGCGGTCACACAACACTCAGGGGCACCACCGCGCGGCATTCACAAAACACTCACCCCACACCCGAACTACGACCGAGGCTTGATTCCCGCAGGGATACGTAGGAATCCTATCACGGGGTCCGGCTATTGACCTAAACGGTCACACAAAAGGACACCACCACGTCCTCACATTGACCCTCACGGTCACTTCCTCTCCCCAAAGACGCGATCTCGCATTAGGACCCTTATCTTATCGGCGACCCGCCTTCTTTCATAAGTGACGTCGTCGAGGGCTTGTAAGTACCCCAATCTGGATCACCCCTTTCAAGCACCCGGGAAACACCGCGAGACTCATCAGCGAGTCTACGAGACCTACGGCACTCAAAACCCTCTCAAAACCCTCTCGAAACCCCAACCAAACCAAGGGAGGAGCCTTTGCGGGATAAAGGGACAAAAGGACCTTTTGGGAATTTTCGGGAAATCGGAAAAGCAATTAAGGTCCGTACGGACCTTTTTGTTTCAATGATTACTAAATCCCCTTAAAGTCCACAATATTCCCTCAAATCTGGGAAAATGATTACTTCCTGCAGAGTTGGTCCGTACGGACCTCTTTGCATGCAAGATGGTCCGCATACGGACCTTATTGCTCGGGGAACACCATCATTCGAGAATATTCACCATCATTGCGGATTCCCTCAAATCGAGGAAATCCAAAATTACGGATAACCAAGAAGGTCAGTACGGACCTCTTTGCTCCGAAATTTTTACTATAAATAGAGGGCTCCCCCTCCTCATTTTCACACACCTCCCTCTTCTCTCTTCCTCCCTTAGCCTTCGGCTCCCCTCTAAGTCCTCTTGAGGCACTCCCGGCCCCTTTCGGGATCCTTCCAAGGCCTTCCGAGCTCCCTTGTGGTGCTCCGAAGCCTCCCGAGCGCTCCCGAGACGCTCCCGCGCTGCCCCGAGGCACTCTCGAGGTACTCGAGGCCCCTCGTGGTACTCCGAGGCCTTGCACAGTCTTTCCACGGTGTCCCGGCTCTTTCCGAGTCAAACCAGACGATCCCAAACCACGCCGAAACTCTGCCCGAGTGACTTACGCCACCACAACGCACGCCGAACCTGCGCCCGAGTGATCCCGACGATCCCCACGCACGCCGAACCTCCGCCCGAACGCAGCCTCGCAACCTCAACTCACGCCGAAACTCTGTCCGCGGACAACCGGCATCTCCCGAAGCAATCCCGATCCGTACCGGAACACTACTCCGACCTCAAACACCATTCCCCCGCGGAAGACAGCCGCGAACCAACATTGGTAAGGCTTCCTTCCATTACTATTTCAATACATTTCCATACATAGCATACACTGTAGACATCCGATACAAAGATGCATTTTTAAAAGCACACACACACACTTGCCTGACATTTAAAGGATATTAGGGGTATCCGAAAGACTCGTTTTTACGAGGCTACTCGGGTGAGCTCTAATATTCTAATATTCTCTTCCCGGGGAGTCATCTGACCTCCGAACTCAAAATCTCATCACACAAAAACAGTTTAAAATTATCTTTAAACCGATGCCCTTTTTCAATGTTTTGGGCTTAATAAAAACGGCGTGGCGACTCTACAAATGCGAAAACAAACGGCCAGACACCTCCAACTCCGAAAACCGCCGCAAAGCTGGGAAAATGCCAGATGCGGCCGCGAGGCCTGCTCGGATCCGGGTAATTTCAGGACCGTTGACCACCCTTGCCTGGCAGAGGGGGTTGGATGAGAACAGACGGTAGTCAGGGAAGTTGCCATGAGCAAAACTCTTGAGGTCGAACTGGTCTAGAGTGGCCTCTAGCTTTCTGTCTGAAGTTGCCTGTGATACTTTAAGGGCTTGATCCCTGTAGGTCTTTCGAGCTTGGTCTTCGTCCCAAAGACGACTTTCTTGAGCGGCTAGTTCCATGAGGGCTTTCCTTGCGAGAGCTAAGCAGTCTCCGTAGGTCCGCACTGTCTGGCTAGTGTCCAGAACCGTGATTACATTCAAATTGCCGAATGGCGGGAATACTTGGATTACGTTGACGAAGGAAGTCGGACTGGGACATTCCATGCGGCCTTCCTTGATCTCGGTTACCAAGAAATTTGCCCATATACGTTGATTGACCCCACGGGGGTGTTGAATTCTCGCAATGTTGACGGTCTCGTGATCTCGCTCGATCGCCAAGTCTATCAGAGCTAGCGGTGACCGCGTGGATGTACGAATCCGGGGCCATGACTACTGGGAGTAGAATCGAATCGGAGCATGTTGATCTTTGAGATGGTCATTTCCTATGTCGGAAGCCGACTACGCCTTGCGGGAAGACATTCACAGTATGTTTTCGGGGTGGCCGGGAAGCGTTCCCGAGGTTGATCTGACTCGTAGCAGGGTGAGGAGCTTGGTCTCCTTCGCTGTTGCCCTTGGCCTTGGCGGCACTTGAGGGTATAAGCTTGACTGACGGCACGGGCCGGTTGCCACTGGGGCTGGTACTCGGAAGTAGTGATGAGCTCTGAGCTCGCTTGGCCAAAGCCTCGTTTACCATGAGCAGGCAATCATCGAGGGTGACCTTGGTATTGCAGAATCTGACGATAAGGACCGGATCCTTGGTATCATCGGGATATCTGGAATAGATGATGTTGACGAAGTCGTCGTCAACCACTTGATCAGAGGGATTCTTCGTCGTGTCAACCAGTAACTTCCAATTGTTGGATAGCTGTCTGTACTGGACGTTGAGCTTGACAATTTCCATGGTATTGGAACCTTGGTCGTAGGTGACCTGATCGGAAGGAGTTCCGTCCTCAAAACTGAGCATGTGAATGCAGAGGTCTGCCCGCGGGTCTGCCGCGTCCTCGACTCCGGAGAGTCCTGATTCATCATCATCTGACGGTTCAATCCAAACGTAGGGACGTATTGCGTCCGGTTGTGTTGCTGGAGCAGCTAGGAAAACATCGTGCTCTTCGTTGGAGAAGAGGGGTGCAGCGGGTAGTTCCTCGTGGAGGACATCCCATACGACTTCCATGCATTCAAAACGAGAATGACGGTGCTTGTTGACTTTTATCACAAAGATCTCTTCGCCTGGCGGGGCCAGAGAGTTGGTTTGGAGAATGCTGACGAATCTCCGATTGGAGACTGGGGGTTTATGTGCCCGCGTCATGGCGATGTTCAGCGTTTCCTTCCAATCTGCCTCCAAATGTTGGAAACGACAGTTGAACTTGATGTATCGGACTGCTTCGGGATGCACTTTGCTCGAGTACGTTTACATAGTTAGCATCTCCAGGACTCGAGGGATTCGATGAGATTTGCCCCGATAGTCCCTTAGTTGATTCGAAGGAGGTAGCCCCGGTGCACGAGTGCGGACACGCTTGGCTACTGTCTCGGCTTCATTCCTATGAGGAAACTGTCCCCTCGGATGACTTCGAGATCTCCCTGCCGGTTAATGAACTTAACACACTGATGGAGAGTGGAAGCTATGGCTTTCATGTGATGTAGCCAAGGGCGTCCCAAAAGAGCTGTGAACTCGGATGGAATGTCCATCACGTGGAATTTTGCTGGCACCATTTGGGTTTCGAACCAGAGTTCCAGAGTCACCGTCCCCAGGATGGGACGAGACGAGCTGTCGTAGGCCTTGATAGTCCGAGCTGACGGAATCAGGTGGCTTTCATTGATACGGAGGGCTCGCATCATGCTGAGAGGGAGAACATTAACGGCTGACCCGTTATCTACCAATACTCCGGGGAGTGATATGGTGTTGAGTTTGAGAGTGATGTACAGAGCTTCGTTGTGCCCCGAGGCATCTCTTGGTAGGTCTTCATCACAGAACGTGATCATACTGCCATACAAACGGGAGTCGTAGATCTCGTCTCTATCCGTAGAAGGAGAGTCATCCAGCCATCCGTTCCCTGTCTTCCTCTTGCGAGGTAAAGCCTTTGCTGGAACCTCTGGAGTGTGTTGAGGTTGTTTGTGGCGGTTGCCGCCCTTGGTTAGCACATTGATCGAGTGCGATTGCCAAGCTGACCTTGATCTTCCTTTACCGGTCCGAGCTCGGAAGCTGGACAAATTGAATCTTGGCTGATCCCGCGGAGGGTTAGGCTTCTGACTGGCAGGCCTGGAGGCAAAAAGGACTGGCTGGAGTACACTACGTAGTCGTCGAACCTCCCGGAAGGTTCTCCGAGTGTACCTACACTGGTGTCCCCAGCTTCGTATCTTTCTCTCAGTTGCTGTTGAGAGGATTTCTTCTTTTGTTTTCTCGGAGGATTGCTCGGACGGTTTCTCGGGACTCGTACTCCAGGCAGGCGGAGCAGTCGCAAACATCGTAGCTGATGTGGACATTAGAGGAGGATCCGGTTGAAAGAGGCGGAGAAACTGGTTCTGTGGCACTCTTCTTGGGTACCCACTCAATGGAATTCACGTTGTTATTGTTCGGAAAAGGATTCCCGACTGTATTGGGCCCACGGGGGCGCTCCAACTTGCCTTCTTCTATCAGGTTTTGGATTTCGTATCGTAACCCCAAACAGTTGTCAGTGGTATGGCCGTGATACTGATGGAAGGCGCAGTATTTGTTCTTGTCCACATTGGCTATAGGATTCTTGGGTTTGTAATTGGCAACGGGTTTAAGGAGACCCTCCTTGATTAACCCTTCCAGCATCTTGCTCAGTGGCATGTCCAACTTGTCGAAATGTACGGCGCAGTCGCTTCGAGTAGAATTGTTGCTTTGTGGGGCCGGGTTTCGTTACCCGACCGTTGTCCCCGATGGACGTAGTTGACAGACGTATCTTTCCACTTTGCCGGGGCCGGTGCGGGATTGAATGCAACCGCCGAGCGGTATCTCGTATGGCCGTGCGGTAGCCAACTTTTCCTTGAGATCCTTCTCGAACTGTGAGCCGGCATTGACCATGGCCCGGAGATCCGGGAAGAAATTGTGACCGATGAGAGTTCGATGGACGGTCTTAAGCGGGACTTGAAGATTCGCATCTGTTCGTCTTTGGAGAGTGGCTCCATGATCTCGGAGAGTTTCTGCTCCATCTTTTGTAGAATTCCCAACACTTTCATCCGCTTTACGCTCGGTGGTGATTAAGTCCTCGCGACTTGTTTCCCACTCTAAGTTGGATCTGTACCGTTCTAGGAAAATGTTACCGATCCGTTCCTGTGTGGCAATCCGCAGCTTGACCTCGAAACCATCGTAAAGCTGAACTTTTAAGCGTATGCTGGAAGTGGTCGGCCATTTGCTGGAGGGTTGCTCCTTTTGTTCTCATGCCGAGAACGTAGGTGTCGACGTGCGTTTGAGGACAATCGGTTCCGTCGAATCGGTCCATCTCCGGCATTCTGAACTTGGCAGGGAGAGGCGTGACCGATCCGGATACGTGGATTTGAGCATTTCTGCTTTGAGCCGCTCATGGTGGCTTTCGTGTCTTTCATCCGCTCGACCATCCAGGCTAAGGTTGGGTCCAGTGGTGGACTGTGAGGCTCGGCGCCGGGCGCTACCACGTGAGCGGTAGTGATTGGAGGTGGAAGGCTTGATATATGCGGATATATGGGGGCTTTCTCTGAACTGTATCGGGGTTTGTCCCCGGTGTTTAGGGATTCGTGTTTAGGCAATGGGACGAACCGGGAGGGTATTGAGGAATATTGGCATCTGAGATGGTCCAGCGGTGCGCCGGTGGTATTGAGTGATAGGAGTAGCCTTTGGGGCGGCCAAAATGACGGGGTTGCCCGAGAGGTGGCAACATGGAGCCTAGGTCGGCTGTTTCCTTGGTTGGAAGGCAGCCCGTAAGTTGGCGGGGGAGGAACCTGATTAAAGGTTTGGTGAACTGGATTCGGGGAATCGTCATCCTCGACCAGGACAAAAGTACCGTCTCGGCGGGGATAGCCGCTATGCCACGCTCATTCGAAGCCGTACCACGAAATTCTCGCGATCTTCTTCGCCTCTTGTGAACCTCACAAGCCCGGATGGCTTCTTCCAATGTCATATCATTACCGGTGGCGGGGTCCGTCCCCGTCACGATTTCTCGGTGAGCTAGACATGTCGGAAATTTCGGGCCGAGGGAACCGAGGGAACCGAAGAACCGCTGTACGCCCTGCAGATTCTTGTGATCTGGCAAGGCGCCGACCGGAAATCTGAACCACTTTACGCACCATTGCGAGGGAACGAAAGGAAGGGTTTAGGCTTCGGAAAAGGGGATTTTGCTCAAGGTTTCGGGCTTGTGCAATGTGCAGTTACCGATTAATGTTTACTTAAAGCGCGTTTTCTTAGAGTCCTAATCGGTTGGAAAAGAGCGGGTCTTCTTTTTCGCAACTAATCCTAGAGCTCTAATCAGTGGATCTCGTCACTACGCTTATAAGCCCCTCGTTTCCATTGTAGATCATCTTTCTCAGGACGGACTATCCCGAGCGAGGTCTGATAAGGCAAGCGAGTTCCACCGACAAAGGAAAAAGTAAACTTAAGGCTAGCTGATCACGCAAACTTTCAACGTGTGTGACGTACGGGCCACAGTCGAAGTCAACGTCCTTAAGTTAAGGCGGGGATCGTGCCAAAATTTGGGCATGACTTCTCCTGACTCGCTTGTGCGAGAGACCTTAGCTTTTTAGCGTTGGCCAAGTTGTGGCTGGCACGATACATACGGCGAGGTTTGGTGACACGGCGTCACATTGAACCTTAGGGTATATTTTTCGGTAGAGCTCCGCGTCAAAGTCAAGGCTGAAAAGCTCAAGACTTCGGGTCGGGAACGACCGTCGGTCTCAAACTCTCGAGCTTGACTCGGAGCGGGGCCCGGCGTAAAAAAAACATACACTTAGGCTTTATGACACTAGCTAAGCCAAAAACCAAACGGGGTCTTGGACAAAGTGTGACACAAAGAGTGCATGGCTTACACGGGCTAGGATGGGATGTTTGGGACGACCCCATGCGCCCCCGAAAGGTGTACAGCGAGACCAATCGGAGTGCAGCGATAAGGCCGGGGGCCGGTGCGGGATTGAATGCAACTGCTGAGCGGTATCTGTATGGCTGTGCAGTAGCCAACTTTTCCTTGAGATCCTTCTCGAACTGTGAGCCAGCATTGACCATGGCCCGGAGATCTGGGAAGAAATTGTGACTGATGAGAGTTCTGATGGACGGTCTTAAGCAGGACTTGAAGATTCGCATTTGTTCGTCTTTGGAGAGTGGCTCCATGATCTCGGAGAGTTTCCTGCTCCATCTTTTGTAGAATTACCCAACACTTTCATCCGCTTTCTGCTCAGTGGTGATTAAGTCCTCGCGACTTGTTTCCCACTCTAAGTTGGATCTGTACCGTTCTAGGAAAATGTTACTGATCTGTTCCCAGGTGTGGCAATCCGCAGGCTTGACCCTCAGAAACCATCGTAAAGCTGAACTTTTAAGCGTATGCTGGAAGTGGTCGGCCATTTGCTGGAGGGTTGCTCCTTTTGTTCTCATGCCGAGAACGTAGGTGTCGACGTGCGTTTGAGGACATTCGGTTCCGTCGAATCGGTCCATCTCCGGCATTCTGAACTTGGCAGGGAGAGGCGTGACCAGTCCCGGATCTGTGGATTTGAGCATTTCCTGCTTTGAGCTGCTCATGGTGGCTTTCAGGTCTTTCATCTGCTCGACCATCCAGGCTAAGGTTGGGTCCAGTGGTGGACTGTGAGGCTCGGCGCCGGGCGCTACCACGTGAGCGGTAGTGATTGGAGGTGGAAGGCTTGATATATGCGGATATATGGGGGCTTTCTCTGAACTGTATCGGGGTTTGTCCCCGGTGTTTAGGGATTCGTGTTTAGGCAATGGGACGAACCCGGGAGGGTATTGAGGAATATTGGCATCCTGAGATGGTCCAGCGGTGCGCTGGTGGTATTGAGTGATAGGAGTAGCACTGGGCTGGCCAAAAATGACAGGTGGTTGCCACGAGAGGTGGCAACATGGAGCCTAGGTCGGCCGTTTCCTTGGTTGGAAGGCATCCGTAAGTTGGCGGGGAGGAACACGATTAAAGGTTTGGTGAACTGGATTCGGGGAATCGTCATCCTCGACCAGTGACAAAAGTACCGTCTGACCGGGGATAGCCGCTATGCCACGCTCATTCGGAAGCCTGTACCACGAAATTCCGCGATCTTCTTTACGCCTCTTGTGAACCTCACAAGCCCGGATGGCTTCTTCCAATGTCATATACTGTTAGCACGGTGGCGGGGGTCCGTCCCCGTCACGATTTCTCGGTGAGCTAGACATGTCGGAAATTTCGGCCGAGGGAACCGAGGGAACCGAAGAACCGTCTCGACGCCGTCGTTATCGTGATCTGGCGAGGCGCTGACCCGGAAATCTGAACCACTTTCTGCTCGCTGCAGGGAACGAAAGGAAGGGTTTAGGCTTCTGAAAAGGGTATTTGGCTAAAGGTTTTGGGCTTGTGCAATGTGCATTTGCCGATTAATATTTACTTAAAGCGTGTTTTCTTAGAGTCCTAATCGGTTGGAAAAGAGCGGGTCTTCTTTTTCGCAACTAATCCTAGAGCTCTAATCAGTGGATCTCGTCACTACGCTTATAAGCCCCTCGTTTCCATTGTAGATCATCTTTCTCAGGACGGACTATCCCGAGCGAGGTCTGATAAGGCAAGCGAGTTCCACCGACAAAGGAAAAAGTAAACTTAAGGCTAGCTGATCACGCAAACTTTCAACGTGTGTGACGTACGGGCCACGCCGAAGTCAACGTCCTTAAGTTAAGGCGGGGATCGTGCCAAAATTTGGGCATGACTTCTCCCGACTCGCTTGTGCGAGAGACCTTAGCTTTTTAGCGTTGGCCAAGTTGTGGCTGGCACGATACATACGGCGAGGTTTGGTGACACGGCGTCACATTGAACCTTCGGGTATATTTTTCGGCAGAGCTCCGCGTCAAAGTCAAGGCTGAAAAGCTCAAGACTTCGGGTCGGGAACGACCGTCGGTCTCAAACTCTCGAGCTTGACTCGGAGCGGGGCCCGGCGTAAAAAAACATACACTTAGGCTTTATGACACGAGCTAAGCCAAAAACCAAACGGGGTCTTGGTCAAAGTGTGACACAAAGAGTGCATGGCTTACACGGGCTAGGATGGGATGTTTGGGACGACCCCGTGCGCCCGAAAGGTGTCCGCGGACCAATCGGAGTGCAACTGATAAGGCCATCCCGGGTTAGGGGTTGTAGTGTGCAGTGTACCGAGGCAGCAAGTGCACGTGAAGTGCGGTGTTCCGAGGCAGCAAGTGCGCGTAGTGTGCGGTCACTAAAATTCCTTTTTCTGAGTAAAACAGAGATTTTTTTCAGAATGTGTCTTAAAGAATTCATGATGCACAGTTCAAAAGACAGCAATGAGAATCAAGCATGAATGGGGATGCACAAACATGGTATGATTTTGAAAAGTTGACAATGTAATGCCTTTGAAACAAAAACCGTTCGAGGTTTAAAGGAACTCACACACACGAAAACGAGGAAGGGTAAACGAAAGTTTGACCCACGGAAGGCTTTTTAGAAAACAACGGTAGTTTTGAAAAAAGTATCTTTTTCCCAGCGGAGTTGCCAACTGAAATTACCCGGGATTTCGCGCGCGGGGGCGCGAAACGCGGTTGTCTTTCGCGGAGGGTTGGTGTCTGAGACCTTGCTTCATGGGAAGGAAAAAATGAGGAGTCGCCACGCGGTTTTTGTATTTTGAGCCCAAACGTTGAGAAACGGCTATTGAAAATGGTGTCGTTTTTATTGGTAGCAAAAACTTAGGAAAAGACTTTGAAAACGGGGATCATTTTTATTGGTAGCAAAAACGAGTAAAAAGCTTTGATAATGGAGATCATTTTTATTGGTAGCAAAAACGAGTAAAAAGCTTTTTTTGTACCAGAGATTGTTAGGTTCGGAGGTCAAGTTACGTTTCGGGTAGAGTATTACGAGATCGCCCGAAACGCCTCGCATGACGAGTCTTTCTACCTTTCTCGAAATCGTGTGTGTGTGTGTGTGTGTGTGTCTTTTGAAATGGGGGCTTGAATGACAAGCTTAATCTTGGTTTGAATGACAAACGTTGATTAGGTGACTTTGTTTGAAAAGACGAGCGTTTGAATGAAAAACGTCGGTTTTGAGTTGAAATGAGCGTTTGCGTGGCAAACGTCGATTTTGAGTTTGAAATGAGCGTTTGCGTGGCAAACGTCGATTTTGAGTTTGAAAAGGAGTTCGAAGGTCGAACTCCGGTTTTTTGAACCGGGCATTGTTAACGATTTTTGTGGGAAAAATGCGTTTTAAATGATTCTGAGTGTCAAATGGCGGCTTTTAGTTTGAAGATGAGCATTCGGAGGCCGGACGTCATTTCGCGCGTTTTGAAAGAGAGTTTGACGGACGAACTCCGGTTTTGAACCGGGCATTACATTGTTAACGATTTTTACGGGAAAAATACGTATTAAATGATATGCGATCAACGAATCGGGTTGCGACTCGGACTTTGAAAAGTAAATACTATCACGATCCAAACGGGTCGGACTTGTAAATGACAGCATTTAAAGCAGTGTCAACGGAATCAAACGATCCGGATTCGTAAATGACGATCAACGAGGCCAAACGGCTCGGATTTGTAAATGACAGAAATTAAAATGACGATCGACGGATCGATCGATCCGGAATTGGTAAATGACATAAAAGTAAACGGAACGGGGTCGGAATGCCATTTTAATCCGTGATTACTTCTCTTACGGAAAGAGAAGAGGATCGAGGGGCTAAAACGTATCGGACCCCGTTAGACGGAGGCGTCTACATTTCGATAACGACGTTCGAAACGGTTGTAGCGACTGGCGCGTAAACCGAGACGGAACGAGAGATTTAGAGAGAGGGAGTTATACCTATGGCTAGGGTCGACTCCTTTGGCTCGGGAGGTGTGTACGGGACACGGAAAATGGTTCGAAAGGTTGTTTCGAAGTAGTAAGGTGCGTATTTGATCGAAATATGAAGGTTTCACGCGAATCGAGACAGAACGGAGGCTCAGAAGGGGTGTAAACCAGTTTGGACCGTGGGGGTGGTGAAATTTTGGTGTTTTTTTAATACTCCTTTTGCCTTTGACAGCAACTTCTATTTATAGGGTGAAAATTGCAGTAGGAGTCCGGACGGACTTGGACTGAATCCAGGGGGTTTTTGGGTATTTTGGAAATCTGGGGGACTTGGCAATTTCGGGAAAAGTGCACGGGGAGTCGGTCGGACTTATTTGTATACCAGGGGTATTTTAGTCTTTTCCCTTTGAATTTGATTGAAGGGTGACTAGAGGGAGGTGGCATGCGTGCCAAGTGTCCCTGTGAGTCACCAGCCATGTGGGATTTTGACCCTGGGTCCCGGTTTTGTCCGTTTTTTAAAATAACAGTCCGGAAAATGTTCGAAACGCCCCCGGAAAGTCCCGAAAAATGCGTTTTTCAGGGAAAGCCATACTTTTACGTGAGATGACACGTGTTAAGTACGGTTCGACGTTGGGATACACGGGGCAGTCCCGGGACGTCTCGTTGGCACAGCAACGGGGAGTTTAACGAGTTCCGGTTAACCTGGAGCGGGCCAGTTAACGGATTTCGGTTAACTTTCTGACGGATTTGGACGATCCGGATTTGGGTACTTACAATAGCGGGTGTTCAAGGCACATGACAGGTAATGCAGAATTCCTAACTGATTGCACCACTATCAAAGGTGGAAATGTGAATTATGGGGGAGGAGCACAAGGTAAGATCGTAGGTAAAGGTACCTTATGTGTGAATAACATGCCTAAACTAAGAAATGTCTATCATGTAGAAGGTTTGAAAGCTAATCTTATTAGTATAAGCCAACTGTGTGATGACAATTTACATGTTAATTTTGACAAATATGAATGCATAGAGACAATGCAGGAGTCTCAGAATCAAACTGAACAGACGCAGCAAAATGGACTGCAGAAAGAAGATGCAGGTACTGATGTGAGCACATCATCACCTACATCAAGAAAAATAAAATCTGGTTCAGAATCGAAAGATTCTGACTGTGAAGGTGAGAATTTGGATAGGAGCAAAGACATACCCAGCAGAGTACAAAAGAATCACCCAATTTCTCAAGTGGTGGGTGATGTAAATGATAAAATTAGCACAAGGGAAAAGCCAAGGATCAACTACCGTGAGTTGGCTGGGCTAAGTTGTGTTGAATCACAAGTAAACAAGGTTAGTTCTTGCTATTTTGTTTCTAATATTGAACCTAAGAATGTTGTAGAAGCTATGAAAGATGATAATTGGATTGTTGCCATGCAAGAGGAACTAAATCAATTTGATAAAAATGATGTATGGACCTTGGTTCCTAGACCTAAAGGAGGAAATGTAATAGGAACTAAGTGGATTTTTAAGAACAAAACTGATGAAAATGGGCAAATTTCCAGAAATAAAGCTAGGCTTGTAGCCCAAGGCTACACCCAAATAGAAGGGATAGATTTTGAAGAAACATTTGCTCCTGTTGCTAGGATAGAATCAATTAGGCTCTTACTTGCAATTGCCTATTATTTAGATATTACTCTACATCAAATGGATGTAAAGAGTGCATTTTTGAACGGTGTCCTAAATAAAGAAGCCTATGTTGAGCAACCTAAGGGCTTAACTGATTCCCATTGCCCTGATCATGTCTATAAGCTGAAAAAGGCCATATATGGCTTAAAACAAGCCCCTAGGGCTTGGTATCGAAGGCTAACTGAGCATCTAATACAAATGGGGTTTAAGAGAGGTGAGGTAGATAAAACATTATTCATTTAAAAAAAATGTAGGGATATTGGTGGCTCAAGTTTATGTTGATGACATTGTATTTGGATCTTCTTCCAAAGATATGTTGGACTATTTTGTCTCAAGTATGACCACCACCTTTGAAATGAGTATGGTTGGTGAGTTAAACTACTTTCTAGGCCTTCAAATAAAACAAAGTAAGGAAGAAATTTTTATTTCTCAAAGTAAATATGCCAAAAACTTGGTTAAGAAATTCTCCCTTGATAATCCTCTCACCTTAAAACTCCTATGGGATCATCCCAAAAGTTGTGCAAAGATGAGAATGGTGAGGATGTTGACCCCACCTTATATAGAAGTATGATTGGGAGCTTGTTGTACCTTTCAGCAAGTCGTCCTGACATCATGTTTAGTGTATGCCTGTGTGCTAGATATCAAGCTTGCCCAAAAATTTCCCACCTCAAATCTGTAAAAAGAATTATTAGATATGTTAGTGGAACATTCAATTTAGGGCTAAGCTACACTCGAGAAATCAATACAAATCTGGTAGAATTCAGTGACTCTGACTGGGCAGGCAACACTGATGATAGGAAAAGCACAACTGGAGGTTGTTTTTATCTTGGGAACAATTTAATATCTTGGTATAGTCGAAAACAGAACTGTGTATCCCTATCTACTGTTGAGTCAGAATATGTGGCTGTAGGCAGTTGTTATTCTCAATTTCTTTGGATGAATCAGATGATTAAAGATTATGGTCTTAAAAGTGATATCCTAACTGTTTTTTGTGATAATCTAAGTGCCATAGAAATATCAAAAAATCCTGTTCAACACTCACGTACTAAACACATTGACATTAGACATCATTTTATTCGTGATCTTGTTGAGCAAAAAATCATTAGCATGGAATTAATTAGCACTGAAAAACAGTTGGCTGATATTTTCACCAAAGCCCTTGATTTTTAGAGATTTTCCACTCTAAGAAAGTCTCTGAGTTTGTGTGCCATATGAAGGTGTGATCCCCCGTGTGATCACATCATATCTAACACCTGTATATTTAATTAAAAAAAACACAAAAAAAATGTATTGCATGATTTATCTCAGTGTGATCACTTGTATTGCATCTTTGACTTGTCTCCTCTCTGAATTGTGAATTCTTCTTAAAAAATAGTCAACAACTGTTGACTCAAAATTTATCCTACTGGATATCTCTTGGTAGGTGCAAAAAAAAAAAAAAAAAATGGGAAACAGTTACTCCACCCGTGATATGAAGTCATTTCAATGTGATCAAAATGACATCAAGAGAAAGTTTGAGTCAAATTGACAAGATCATTCGAAAGAGGGCTATCCATGAGAATAATGAAGAGTGAAAGCTACCCATAATATATTTTTCCACAAAAAGATTATGTGTGGAAGCATTATAGAGACCAAGCAAGACAATATTTTAATTCATTGACTTTCTTAGAGGAAATGCGTCCCCTGATGTAATTACATTCTATGCCACACATATACTGAGATTTATCCTTCACATGTCTGTAAATTTTTGCATCCTTTTGTTTAGTCATAATTTTAGGTCAACCTGGTCCTTGGTGAAAATTTTAAACAAATGTTTTTCTCGTTCGAATTAATTTTTGTTAAAAAGTTTTATGCTCAACAAAATTTTATAATATCTTTTTTGATGTCCATGTGTTTAGGGGGAGTATATGTATGTGAATTTTTATTTTCTCGATGTGGCTCCCGTATCCATGTCTCTCCCTGGTGCTCCGGATAATGTCATTAATGCTGACAACCTCGGAGATTTGAAGGCTGTAGGTGCTATTGCTGGCTTAGCAAAAGGCCCCAACTGGTCACTCCGTCAAAGGGGATTCTCGCCTAACATGGGTGAGTACACTCCCAAGGTTCGCCTTAACATGGCTGAATCAGATTTTATTGAAGGAGAAGATGACGATTATGATCATTCTGCTGACCTAAAGAGAAAGAGGGGCAAATCCTCTATAACTGGGTCAGGAAGCTCTTTGGGAAAGGCTCAACCCCAACCTCAACGAAGGAAGTACTTGGATGGGCTCACTGTCTACTCGAGCGAATCTGATGAAGCTGATGCTGAAGCGTTTAAGGTGGTATCTAGGAGGGCTCAGTCTGTGGAACTTGAGGAATTAAAGGAGGCTGAAGAGATTGTTGAGTCTGCTGCTCAATACATGGATGACATTTTTCCACATGTCATAGTTACACCTGGTGATCTGCCTCCTAGAGGTATCTCTACACCTCCTCTGTCCCCTACTGCTGCTATCGTTGGTGCTACCTCATCCCCAACTCCATCCCCTCCTGTTAACCCTCCTGTAGCCCCTGCTCAATCTTTGCCAGGCAACTGGTATTCTGGGGCTCATTCAGAGGCTGATGATGTTGAAGAATATGATGAGGATGAACATATTCCTCTCCAAGCTCTCTTGGACCTAAGGAAGGGCAAGGGAAAGATGAGGAAATCAAAGGCTGAGGCTGTTGCCTCCATCTCTGCCCAAGCATCTGATATAGGGTCAGATGATGATGAAGCTGAGGACGAAACATTCAAGATGGGTAGAGAAGAACTGGAAGCTGAAAAAGAGGATGCAGCTGAAGATGTGATCACATCAGCACCCTCACCAAGAAGAAGCCAAAGGAAAGCCAGTTCCTCTATTTCTCCAATGCCTGTGCCTAGGCATTCCCCAAGATCCAAACCCTCCTCAAGGAAGGTAAGCCCTCATTCCCCAAAAAAGTTCATGTCAAAATCTGTGAAGGAAAGATTTGCTTTTTTTAGGAAAAAAGGTTTTTTGGTTGAAAGGGTTATTGATAAAACTTTTGAGAATGTAGGAATGAAAATATATCTAGAAGAAAAGGGTCTCCTCTATTCTGTCTCATACCCAAATAGCTATTATCCATCTATTGTGAGTGAATTTTATGCGGGTCTTGTTCAATCTATTCAAGATCAAAGGGATGTTAGCTTTGAAAAGGTCATGGTTCGTGGCAGGCTTATTAACATTTCTCCTACTATGATTAATGTTTTCCTTCATGCTACCAGTCCTCACATTCTTCCTCCCATGGCTCCTAAGGATGTTATTGCCAATTCTCTCACAAATGGTCTAGATCCTACCTGGCACACTCAGTTCAAATGCACCATGCTCACAGCTTTATGTGGTTTTCTGTTTAAGATCTCTACCTTTAATTGAAAACCCACTTCCATTAAAAACATTGTAACTGTGCCACATGCTGATCTCATTTATAGAATTTTTTCTGGCCTAGAGTTCAATCTTGGAGAGATTATTTTTGGTAGTGTGGTCCAATTTGCTGAAAAGGAGTTACCTTCTGATCTCCCTTTTCCCTGTTTGATAACTGGTCTTAGAGTAAGGCAAGGGGTTGAAATCCTAATTTCTGATCGAATCTGTGAAAAGGTTGAACCATTTGGCATTCAACCTGTGTTAGAGTGTACTAGACGCACTATAGACTTACCTGTGGTGTTCCCTGATGACCCTGTTATTGATACTCATGATGCTGATGAGGAGGAGCCTGTTGATGTTAGTGAAGATGTGCCTACATCTCCAGTACCACCAGTTGATCAAGTGAAGGTACTCACTGATAAAATAAATTTTTTGGAAAGGATGATGCTTAACTCAAGGGTACAATTCAAAGAGATGTCTGCAAGAAGGAACAAGCTTCTGGCAGCACGGGAAGATCTTTCTGGTCAAAAAGGGGGGAGCTAGCTCAAGCCATGTATACCAAAAGATAAGTCAAGACTTCAGGTGGGAGTTGCTTGCAGAGACTCAAGCTGAGATGGACGCAAAGCAGAGTTGGGATAGAAGCTTCAAATGATTGAAGTTTCTGTGTTTGTTCGTATGGTTATGTCTTTAAAACAATTTTAATTTCGTGCTTTTTATTTTTGAACAATGGTGGTATTTTGTTTTGGATGTTTTGGATATTTTTGACTTGGTTTGGTTATGGTTTTAAATAGCTAGTTTTTAGGGGGAGCATTCGAGCTCTCCACTTCGTAACTTGTGTTTGATAATATTTTTTAGCTTAATTTGTGTTTAAAATATATGTTTGCTTGAGGTTTGATTTTTGAACAGAAAGCAACAAAACAGGGGGAGATTGACAGTGTGAAGACATCACACTTAGCCAAGTCAAAAAGGTTGACTTAATATGAGTTTTGTTACTTTCTTATGTATTTAAATTTAGTAAATATTTTGTATATTATTTTTAATATTACTAACCTGTTAACCGAAAGTTTATTATGCTTTAGTATTGTTTTGGTCATTTATGTAGGACTCTCATACAAGGATAAAGTAAAGGCTTGAAGAGATAAGATAAAGGAGATTGTTGATAATGATCAAGTACTCCATCAAGCTCATCCTTACCCATTTGTTGAGAACTCCTTGACTATAAATACAAGTCTCAAGACAGTTCATAGATCACGTTTTTTAGTCTCAAAGTGCTGGAGTAAAACTAGCATACTGAGTATTTTGTTTGAGAGTTCTTTTTGATTATTTTGTCATTCTCTTAGGCTCCGTTTGTTTCATGTAAAACATTTTCCGGAAAATGTTTTCCTTGTTTTCGGGTGTTTGTTTCAAGTAAAATGTTTTTCGAAAAATGTTTTACCTACTTTCGAGTGTTTGGTAACCACTTGTAAAAGAAAGTCAAATGTAAAACATTTTACAAGGATGTAAAAAAAGGAGGTTTTCTTTGTAAAATGATTTACGGATTTCAAATTCGTAAATCATTTTACAACTCTTGTTCTTGGCTTGTGCGGCCAATAAAAATTATTATAAGTTCAATTTAATTATTATTGGCTTGTGCCCCCCACCCACCCCCCTCCCCCACCCACCCCCTACCTACCCCCACCCCCCTCCCCTACCCACCCCCCCCCCCCAAAAAAAAATTTTTTTTTTGGAAACCGCCCCACCCACCCCCTGCCTACCCCCCCCCCTCCCCACCCCCCACCCAAATTTTTTTTTTTTTTTTTAATTTTTTTTTGGAAACCGCCCCACCCATCCCCTGCCTACCCTCCCCCCTACCCACCCCCCACCCCCACCCACCCACCCCTAAAAATTTTTTTTTTTTTTTTATTTTTTTGGAAACCGCCCCACCCACCCCCTTGCCTACCCCCCACCCTCCACCCAAAAAAAAAAAAAAAAATTTAAATTTTTTTGGAAACCGCCCACCCACCCCCGCCTACCCCACCCCACCCCCAAAATTTTTTTTTTTTTGAAACCGCCCCACCCACCCCTCGCCTACCCCACCCCTACCCACTCCCACCCCCCAAAAAAAAAAATTTTTTTTTTTTTGGAAACCACCCCACCCACCCTCCAAAATTTTTTTTTTTTTTTTTTTTTATTGGAAACCGCCCCACCCACCCCCTGCCTACCCCACCCCCACCCACCCCCCCCCCAATTTTTTTTATTTTTTTTATTTTGCACCCCCTACCCACCCCCCACCCCAAAAAAAATATTTTTTTTTATTTTTTATTAAAAAAATAAAAAAAAAATTGGGGGCTGGGTGGGGGTGGGGGTGGGTAGGGGGTGGGGTAGGCAGGGGGTGGGTGGGGCGGTTTCCAAAGTTGATTTAAATTAATAAAAAAAAGTGACATTTTCGGAAAATGTTTTCCGGAAAACATTTTCGTCAAATTTGCCAAACAACTGAAAACAAGACCATGATATTTTACAAGAAAACATTTTACAAGGAAATCTTTTTACATGAAAACATTTTACAAGGAAACCTTTTTACATGAAATCATTTTACATGAAAACATTTTCCGAAAAATGTTTTACGCGAAACAAACGGAGCCTTAGTTTCTATTTTGTAACAGGTTCAGAAGTTATTTAATAAGAGAAGATTTATTGTCTACAGCATATTGCTGTAGATAAGTGTTAAAACATTTGTTTATTTCTTTTATATTTATTTTCCGCTGCAATTCTCTGTTGTGATAGTGCTGGTGCGATAGCATCAGGACTCACATCAGCTATTTTCGTCTTCCTTTGTATTTCCTAGCCGCTTCATTTCATTCAGAGTCAAAAGAATAAATTAGTAAGTTCAATTGGACCATAACCATCTATTTACTTGATTTAATTTGTTAGCCCGCTCATTATAAATTAACATCTAGGTTCCTATGTATCTACATATATAAATATTAAACCCCAACTTATAAAGATTAATTGGGCCCCTTTAATCTTATTAGATCACTTTATTAGGCCCAATAACTTAATACATAATATTACTTATACAATTAACAATAATGAACATACGTCTGCATGTCCGAATATTTTACCAACAATAATCTAGCGCAATAAACAACTTATCATCCAGATATGATTATTTGTCAAAATTCAATCAAGTTGCAATTAAAATAAGATTTTTATAAAAATTTATTAAAACAATTTATTAGTTTTATTTAGGGGTATAAGTGGTTCGGTTTAAACCGTGGTTTGAAATTGAAACGAACCAAATCATGCGGTTTGGTTTGGTTTTCAAGTATGAGTGATTCAGTTCGGTATCAAATATTGGCGAACCACATGGTTCGATTTGGTTTGTGATCTAACCCTTCCAGACCATACCAAATCGAATTAAACCAAACCGCGGTTTGAGACCGCAAGGCCAAACTATCAAACCAAACCACCAGACAAAACAACATTAAATAAACTAATCATAACCCCTATTTTGTATCTTATTTAAGATTTTTATTTATTTATTAATATTTACTGTTAGATCAAGGCCAAAAACTTGTAAAAAACGCGTTTTTTGTAAGCTTACAAAAAAACGTGTTTTTAAACCATTCGTCTCTCTCTCAGACGCAAAGGAGCTCATTCTCTCACTACATTCTCTCTCTAGACGCAAACCAGAGAGCGCTCTGCTCTCCGCAATCGTCTTTCCCAAGCTCTCCCTCGCCGGCGACCTTCCTCAACCAATCCTCACCCTCTAAACCCTCTCCGGCCAAGCCCAAACACCAATCCTCCCTCTCTGGGCAAGCACAAACACCAATCCTCACCATTACAATCGCCCTAAACCATCTTCCTCACCGGTCCTCTCCGCTCCAACCCATTCGCCGGAAACCAACCCTCTCAATCTCCATCGCCACCGTTCTCCCCCAGCAACGCCAAATACAAACAACTACAGCCATCACCATTGCCATCTCCCTCGCACCCAAATCAACCGGCAACTCAATTCCAATCCCAATCAACGCCCACCGGTTTCATTGACTCAATCCGGCACATTTTCAATTTTGGTGGGTTTTTTTGATGTTTAATTGGTGTTTTGACCGGCGGCGAGGCATCATAATCGACCAACGACACCAATTTCGTGTCGCCGGCTCAAAACCCTTAGTCCGGTGAATGAATTTGAAGCTTATTCAATTTATTCCACTACTCCCATTAGAGACAGTTCATGTATTGCTGGGGGATTTTGATGTGCCAGTTCCAGTTCAAACTAATGCCAGTGTTTGTTTTTTTGAGTGTCAGTTCATGTATTTTGGAGTGCCAGTGTTTGTATTTTTGAGAGTATTGCTGGGGGATTTTGATGTGCCAGTTCCAGTGTAAACTAATGCCAGTGTTTGTTTTTTTGAGTGTCAGTTCATGTATTTTGGAGTGCCAGTGTTTGTATTTTTGAGAATCAGTAAAAATGATTACCAGTGTTTTTTGGTGCCAGTGTATGTGTTTTTGAGTGCCAGTGTATGTGTTTTCAAATGCCAGTCCATGTGTTTTTGAATGCCAGTGTTTGTATTTTTGAGAGCCAGCAAAAATGATTACCAGTGTTTTTGAGTGCCAGTTCATGTGTTTTTGAGTGCCAGTTCATGTGTTTTTGAATGTCAGTGCTTGTGTTTTTGAATGCCAGTGCTTGTGTTTTTGAGAGCCAGCAAAAATATTAGTGTAACAAAGTGCCAGTGTTAGTGTAACAGAGTGCCAGTGTGAAGAGTGCCAGTTCATGTATATAAAAGTGCCCGTGTAAAAAGTGCCAGTTTCATGTTTATAAAACGCCAGTATGAAATCACTGGTCATTTGTAATATTAACACTGGCATTTATCATGGTTGCCAGTAATTACAAAATTGCCACCGTTTGTTTTGAATAATAATGCCCAGCGCTTTGAAAAACACGTTTTTCCTTATCTTAAGAAAAAACTAGTTTTTTATAAGACCAACTCTAGATCAATACAAAAACCTATATTATATAGAATAATCCTAATCCCCGCTTTGTATTTTATTTAATATTAATTTTATTATTTGTTATTTTCATTGCGATACGTAAATAATCAAGTTCTCTGCACGATCAAAATTGTAAAGTGTTTTCTTCGTTCGTTATCTCTCTTCCTCTAGTTTATCTTTTTCTCTGACTTTACTTTTAAACACCCGCATCTTTCGCTCTTAATTCGTGATCACGAAAAATTTAAACAAATCTAACAATGAGTTGCGTTCTGAATCGTTGTTTGAACCGTAATATAAAACATGGTCTGACCCACAGTCTGGACCGCGGTCTGAACCATTGTTTGAACCACATAATTAAATCGCGGTTTGAATAAAATCAAACCAAAACATAACGGTTTGGTTTGGTTTGGTTTGAAATTTTTCATGATTCGGTTCGATTTAAAATTTTTTCAAACCGATTACTAGTGGTTTGGTCCGTAAATTCTCACAAACCGAACATTTTTATATAGGGTTTGACATGCAAGCACTTATAATTTATTTATTTTTCGGAATCTTAGAAATATGTTGGATAACCTTTTTAGCTTTTTTTTAGCGATTTTTTTGTTATTGTCAAAAAAGAAAAAGAAAAAAAAGTGATGGTTATTTTCCAAATCAACTTAAAAGATCTAAAGGGCAACTATATTTAAGGAGAAAAGAACAATCTTGAGGGAGACAAATATGCGTTACAATAATTCATGCTAATAGAAAAAATCAATCTATGTCAAGGACTTTTATAATCCAATTGGAATATGGAATGAGTTTATTTCAATAATTTCTTCATTGGAACTTTCCTTTTCATTCTTATCTCAATCTCATCTATACTATTCTACTAAAACAATAATCACTGATGTCATCATTGGACACTTGGCTGCTTCTGATGAAAAAATTTTCCTCCATAACACATGTTGACATCATCACTCATTAATTCAATTAATTACTCAGCTTTAATTAATTAGTTTAAAATATTTATACATCTATATTAATTATTGTTTCTCATACCAATACTCCCTCTAAGTTTACTTAAGTTATTCAATTTAACTAATTTACATGCTCAAATAAATATAATTGCACATTGAATAATTAATTAATTTCAGTTATTTTCTTTTAATTATTCAACTTAACCAATTTACATACACCTAATAATATTCAATTCTAAAAAAAATCAATTTTAGAGGTTAATGTGGTGTTCATTAAATATTTAACATTTAAAAATAAAATTTCTCATTTTTAATATTCATGAATAATCTTTTATTTTTTCAATTTAAAAATGCTACTTTTTATATTCCGGTTTAATCTACATATTTGCCTCACCAAACATTCAAAACTCCCTATTTAACCATTTTTCTATTGACATCATATTTTTATGTTAAAATAACTTATCCAATATTTTTCTTTTATTATGAAACAAACAAAATTTCATTTTTGTTGTTATATTTACGGTAAGACTTTTTTATATTTTTTTTTCTTAGATATGACTTTTTAATACTCATTCATTCTATATGAACATGTCTTTATTGTTAAAAAATACATGATAATTGCTCATTTTTTGAGAAATTAATATATCTTACTTTCAAACAACAAGTTCTAATTCATATTTAAACTCAATATAATAAGATCATAAAAGAATTTAAGTATTTATTTTATTAAAATCACTTAAATGTCCATTAAAATAAATATTTTATATTTCAAATGACAAAATTTTAAAAACCGTGCATCGCACGGGTAGTAGCCTAGTTTCAATCATTTTGGTCTCCTTTAAAAAAAAAAAAAAAAGGTTTTCTATTACATGAATGGATTAATTTATTTTTGGAGTGTGCACTTAACAGTTCTAGAAATTATAGGCGACGAGATTCGAACCTCTGACCTCTTATATAAAAAACCTCTGACCTCTTATATAAAAAGAAATATCAAATGTCTCTTGAGTTATAGCTGTTTTTGACAATAATTTTGGTCTCTCTCTGTCTCTTATTTTGTTTAAATCATGGTATCAAATAAAGGAATGATATTGCTAACAAGAGCATAAATATGAATGTGAGTCGATCCTCCCTTTTTCAGCTTCAATAAATATAGTAGAAATATACGAGATACTAATTTTTATTTTATACTCTACTCTTAAATTTAATACCCTCTTCCATCCCATAACTATAATGGTTTTTTGTTTTTTTTTTTTTTCCTAAAATAAGTTATATATTTTTTAAGAAAATAGTATTAGTTCATTTTACTATATTACAAGAATAAGTGTATAAATAAGGAAAACACATTTAATTATATAAAAGTTTCACATTAACAGCGTTACTTACAAAATATTTATGAGACGCTTGTTTAATACTCCTCTCATAATAAATATTGCATTCGACTTATCAACGTTGTTAAATGGAGTAATTTGTTTAACTTGCATGTACATTACTTGTACATAGATGAAATTGCACCAAAACATTTTTCTTATTTAAAAAGGCAACATTTATTTGGACAAACCAAAAAGGAGAATGTGACATTTATTTAGGGGTGGAGAGAGAATATTTATAGTATACTATAAACATACAAGCACAAAATTTAAACTCATAATGTATCTAGAATACTTTTTTGGTCGAGAGACGAGATCATCTGTATCACTTTTGTGTATCACAGGTGATCTAACGATTATAAATTATTAAAGATGACATCATTATTACCTGAAGTGATTATGAAATATGGATTGAGCTTGAACAGTACCTTAGGTTTAATGGGCTTGGGCCAAATTATATAGAACGGGCCTTGCTTGTTAATAAGGGTAAATAATAGTGGGGTTCGCGAGATGCGACAAGGGCAGAGAAGCTAAGGCGTGCGACATGCGGGAAGGGTTCACGGTAAAAAGTGACCCGGTGATTTTAACCTTCTAGCGACAAGTTTAGGTAGTAGATTAAGCGACGACACTTGCATTTCTTCCTTTGGGAGGGTGGCCGCCAGGCGACAAATGTGACTAATAGGTCATGAGAGATTGCAGTGTTGCCACGTGGCCCCCCCATGACTGTCAACAGTGTGACATGATGGGATGGGCAGTACTTTCATACCAACTCTGTGAGTAGTTGACCCAAAGAGCATGGGAGACTGACACGTGTCCTCTAGAAGTATGGCCCATGATTGGGTAGTGGAATAAAAACGTGGGATGCTGCATTATTATGTAAGTTCTATTCTCTATCTAAACTCTTTTTCTCCACAATTCTCTCCATTGATATTTCCTTAAAACAGTCACTGATTCTCACGCCGGAGGGGTTTCACCGGAGTCACCCCCGGTTTAGTTCACCATTGTTTACTTGTGTGTAGGGACCAAGTTTCACCATCCCAAGGAGTTCAGCCGGAGTATCCTCCATTGTAGCTGTGGGTCCAGCTCCTATGCAACACCATTTTTCTGTGTAGCATTAGTTGGTTCCGTTGCCGGGACCTGAGTGTTTCCTTCGTGGGGTGGTTTGGTGGAGTTTAGAGGCTATTGGTGGCTGTCCGGTGGTGATTAAGAAGGAGATTTACTGCATGTGTACGTTGGTGGAGATCAGAAGATTTTGTTGTCAGCAAGGTTGAAGGAGTAAATGCTGTTCGATTAATGATCAAGGTGGATTGCCAGTTATTGTTTGTCAGAAGTTGATTTACGGACCGAGTTCGTTTTTATGTCATGGTGTCATAAAGTTGTCCTTAGTCTTAGACGCTGTTGGTCAATTAATGTATGGTGTAAAGGTGTTTTGTAGTCAGAAGAGTGACTTGTAAAGTTGTCAGAATTGTTGATTTATTGTAAAAAGGTGTTGTTTGGCTTATAGTGTTTGTCAAAGTATTCATTTGTTTGTTGGTGAGTTATGGTGATTGGGCAAGATAAAGCTACCCCTTCCAAGGCGGCTCAGAACTTAACGTTGGCAACCCCCAATGCTAAAGAAGGTCGTGCTGAGGCAAGATCTGACGAGGAGGTAGAGGCCCGTACCTCGCAGACTGACTCTACCATAAGGCGAGCTAGAGAGCGAGATGAGAGAGCGAGAATTGAGAAAGCCAAGGCAGTGGATGAAGGGCAAGTTCCCGCAAAGTCAAAGGATGCAGAAGTAAGGGAAAGGATTGAAAAGCTGAGGGCGGATAATGAGGCGTGGATACGTGTTCTCGCCAATAATCAACAGTTGAAGGAGTTAAATGCGGAGCCTTCCCACATTCCTGAGGAGTTATTGGATGGGCAGGCGGGAAGGGCCCATGTAGGAGGGCAAGAGCGAGAGGTCAGCGCCAGTGTGGCTGACAGGCCAAGACGGGTTAGGGATATGCCGCCACCCAGAGGAGCGGACGAAGAACGTAGGCGGGATGAGGGTTTGGGAGCCAGAAGGAAAAAGAGAAAGAAAATATACCATAAGTCGGGCAATTCCAAAGAACAGTCCTATTACTTTGAATATGATAGCAATGAATCCAATGGCTCAACTCGTGACGAGGAGTATGTCCCCGGTCAAGACAGGCATTCCATGGAGAGATCGCAGTTATCGCGACATCACGGCATAAGGCGTCACCGCGAAAGATCACCGCGGGATAGAGAGCGGAGGAGACAGGAGAGGAAGGATAGAAAATATGAGAAAGAAAGGGAGAGGAGAGCCGCAGAGGCGGAAAGGGCGGCTGAAGCCGAGAAGCTTGCAGAAGCCTTGAAGGTCACAAAATTGGCTAAGGCTATTGAAGCGGAAAAGGCTAAAAAAGAAGAGGAGGAAAAATGGAAAAGTGAAATGGCAGAAATGGCCAAGAAGATAAAGGAGTTAGAGGCGGGAACAAAGAAAGTTGGCGAGAAGAAACCTTTTTTGGCTCCATTCGTTCAGAGCATCAAAGGTGTAGCCCCGGATCCAAGCTTCTGCGTGCCAGCTTTATCGAGTTATTCTGGGAAGACTAGGGCAATAACCCATGTGGGAGGGTTTGAGGCGACAATGTCTCTGTTAACTGAGAGTGAGGCAGTTTTATGTCGGGCTTTGGTGAGCACGTTGGCGGATCATGCTTTGGAGTGGTTCTTGGCGCAGCCTGAAGACTCTATAACTGGGTATCAAGATTTCAGGGAGAAGTTTTTAGCGAGATTCAGCGGGTCAGGGTCGCAGCCAGTGCAAAAGACAGAATTATGTAGCCTCATGCAAAAGGATGGAGAGGGAATTGCAAGCTTTACAGATAGATTTATGGGGGTGGCAAACCAAGTCGCTGACATCAGTCAAGGCGAGATAATTATGTTGTATAATACCAGCTTGCAGCCAGGTCCCTTTAAGCAGGAGCTAGGAATGAGGTTGCCAAAAACCACAGGGGAATTGTACGAAAGAGTCAGGGGATTTTGCAGTGGAGCCAGAGTCAAGGCTAAGGTGACTCAGGCGACAAGTCCGGCGGCAAAGAAAGTAGCAGGTGTGCGAGTAGAAGTGATGCGAGATGATAGGAGGGGATCTGGCGGCAATAGGGGGTCAACTCAAGCGGGCGGAAGCGGAGGCCGAGGAGATGTACGTTCAGGGGGTCAAAGGGACTATAAGCCAAAGACGGCCATAAAGTATAGCAAATTGAACACTCCTATTAGCGAGATCATGAAGAAGGTGAATTTGCCTGAGCCTTTTCCCATTACACCAGGAACTGATGCGGCTAAAGATCAGAATAGTTACTGCGAGTTTCACAAGGATAAGGGGCACAAAACTGATGATTGCTATAATTTGAGGAGACTGATTCAAGGGAGGATTGATAGAGGCTTCTTGCAAGAATATTTGGAAGAGAATGTAGGGCGAGATGATCAGCGGAGGCCGGAGAGAAATTTGGTGGATGTTATCCATGATCCGTTACCCAGCGTGTCCCAATTGAATAATCAAATTATGACTTTGACACATACGTTTGAAGTTCCCCAGTTTCCCGCCAGTCAGGATAGAGTAATCAGTTTCTCCAGGCGAGAATTGGCTGTTACCAAGAGTCATGGGAGTCAACCAATTATCATCACGATGTATCCAGGCAATAATATTGTGCAGCGAGTTATGGTAGACTCTGGAGCAAGTAGGAATGTGCTTTATTATGATGCGTTTAAGCGGATGAATTATACAGAGGCTAATTTGGTGCCTTATAAGGGATACCTTGAGGGCTTTACCAATCATTCAGTTAAGGTCAAGGGCACGATCATGTTGGATGTTGAGATTGGCGAAGGAAAGTTGGCGAGATGCGAGAACGTAGAGTTCATGGTGATTGATCTGGTGTCTCCTTACAACGCAATAGTGGGAATTCCGTTCATGTTGAGCTTTGAGATGGTTTTGTCAATTCCTCATCAAAGGGTGAAATATCCCACCTCCAATGGAATAGGTTGTTTGAAGAGTGAAGCGGTAACAGTAGTGAGAAAGCAAAAGGAAATGTTGAAAGCTAAGATGGAGAGCACAACTTCCATGACTACCAAAGCTGATTCCAGCCAGTTGAAGATAAATATGGTCAAGATAGTAGAGGTGACAAACGGTGATTCTGATAGGGTCATAACAGACAGTATGAGAGATGGCACAGCTATGGTAGTGGCGCCGTCAAGTCATGCTTCAGAATTGGCGGCATGTGAATTGGAAGAAGAGCGGAAATTGAATATGCTGACTGGGCGGGAATTTGATTCTAAAATCCTCCGAGAATATGTGCATGAGGGGGCAAGGATGCGGGAATTTGATTTCGAATTGGATGAGCGAGAAGATGCTGAGGAAAGGAGTTACTTGGCAATGGAAATGGTTAATACAGCACCTGGCCTGTATTGCGCCAGGGTTATGAGGTTCATACAAGTGGATGAGCCAAGAATTGAAGAGGTTATGGAGGAGAATGTTAAGGCATCTACAGGTGAAACTGAAGATGACTGTGAAACCATTGAGGTAGAATATGTTCAAGGGCGGCCTACTGGGAAAACCTTCGCTGATCCCAGAAAGCCTGTTGTCGCCAAAACGAGGAAAAGAAAAAGAATAGAGGTGGAGACCCTGCAAGTGCGGGATGAGCCAGATATCAAGGCGGGAGAGGAGTTGGAGGAAGTAGAATTTAATTGTTATTTCCCAGATCAGAAAGTGAAGATTGGCCAACAATTGTCGCGGGATGAGCGGGAATTCTTGGTTGAATTTTTGAAGGAAAATTTAGATGTTTTTGCCTGGAGGCCCGAGGATATGAGGGGAATTGACGAGAATGTAGCCTTACATTGTTTGAACGCTGATCCTAATGTAGAGCCATTTAAGCAGAAGGTGAGGCACTTGTCGCCGGAGAAAGAGTTGGCTGTGATGGAGGAAGTGGATAAATTGTTGAAGGCGGGAATAATCGAGAAGATTCAATACCCAGTCTGGTTGGCCTGCCCGGTGATGGTGTTGAAATCAAACAAGAAGTGGAGGATGTGTATTGACTTTACTGACCTGAATACGGCATGTCCTAAGGATTGCTATCCTTTACCAAAGATTGATAAATTGGTGGACTCTATTGCTGGTCACAAGGTGTTCAGCTTTATTGATGCCTACTCGAGATATCACCAGATCAAGATGGCGGAAGAGGACAAGGCGAAAACTGCGTTTAGGACTCCAATGGGAAATTTTTGTTATAAAATGATGCCATTTGGCTTGAAGAATGCGGGGGCGACATATCAGAGAATGGTGAATGAGGTTTTTAAGTCACAAATTGGGCGGAATATGGAAGCATACATTGATGATATGGTGATCAAGTCTAAAGAGAGCAACTATGTGCTAGATCTGATCAAAACTTTTGAGAACTTGAGGAGGAATTCCATGAAGTTGAATCCCAGTAAGTGCACATTTGGCGTAACGGCAGGAAATTTCTGGGATTTTTGGTAAACAAGCGCGGGATTGAGGCCAATCCCGAAAAAATTCAGGCGTTGTTAGACATGTCGCCACCGAAATCTATCCGCGAGATTCAGCGGCTGAATGGAAGGATCATTGCTTTGGGAAGGCTTATTTCTAAGTCGGCTGAGAGATGTTTGCCGTTTTTCAAGGTGTTAAAGGGTGGGAAAAAGTTTAAGTGGAGCGAGGAATGTGGAGTAGCCTTTGAAGAAATGAAAACGTATTTGGGGAAGCCGCCATTGTTGAGTAGCCTGGTGGAGGGGGAGGAGTTGTTTGTTTACTTAGCAGCCTCTGATTATGCAGTTGCTGCAGTATTAGTAAGGGAAGAGGGAAGCATTCAAAAGCCTGTGTACTATGTTTCTAAGGCTTTAAGCGAGGTGGAGGCGAGATATTTTAATGCAGAGAAGTTGGCTTATGCGTTGGTGGTGGCGGCAAGGAAGTTGAGGGCTTATTTTGTCGCTCATACAATCGTTGTTTTGACTGATGCACCTTTACGAAAGATCTTGCAGCAGCCAGATTCTGCGGGAAGGTTGTTGAAGTGGTCAATTGAGCTAACCGAGTTTGATATCAGATATGAATCCCGTCGAGCTATTAAGGCACAGGCATTGGCAGATTTCATTGCTGAAACCTCATTTACAAAGTCTCAGGCGGAAGTGGTGGAAGAGCGCGAGAAGAGGAAGGCGAAAAGGCGGGATGTCCCCAGCTTGATTGAAGAGAAGGAGAGGCCGGTGGATTGTTGGGTCCTACATGTAGATGGTTCATCCGCGAAGGACAGAGGAGGGGCGGGAATGGTGTTGATGTCGCCAGACTTAGAATGCGAGTATAGGAAGGCCTTCAGGTTTAAGTTCCCTGTTTCCAACAATCAGGCGGAGTATGAGGCGTTGGTAGCGGGAATCGAATTTGCTCGTAATATTGGTGTAAAGAAGATTGTGATCCACTCTGATTCTCAGCTCATTGTGAATCAAGTGCGGGGTGAGTATGGGGTGGTGAATTCATTTTTGATAAAATATTGTAACCTGGCGAGAAGCATTTTAAGCAGTTTTGAGTTTTGGGAGCTTGTGCAAATTGATAGGGCAGAGAATGCAGAGGCTGATGCGTTGAGTAGATCGGCAGGAAGTGAGGCAAACCAGGCCGTGGATGAGCCCCTGATGGAGTATGTGGACATGCCGGCAATTGACAGGCCCATGGTCATGGAGATTGTGAGACAGAGAAAACTTGGGTGACAGAGATGAAAGAGTTTTTGGACAAGGGTGAATTGCCGCCTGATGAAGAAAAGGCTAAGCTAGTAAAGGTGACTTCTCCGCGATTTACGATACAGGATGGGATCTTGTATAGAAGGTCTTTCTCAAAGCCGCTGATGAGGTGTGTGGAGCCAGAAATGGTGGCCAAGGTCTTGTTTGAAATACATGAAGGCGTTTGTAGTGGCCATCCAGGGGCGAGATCCTTGGCGGAGAAGGTCTTGTTCCATGGTTATTATTGGCCAAGTTTGAGGAAGGATGCGGAAGAGTATGTGCGGAAATGTGAAAAGTGTCAGAGGTTTGGAAATATCCCGCGGCAACCCGCTACTGAGCAGACGCCGATTGTCGCGACTTGGCCTTTTGATATGTGGGGCATAGATTTGATTGAGCCATTCCCAAAGGCCAAGGGAGGGTGCCAACATGTGGTTGTCGCCGTAGACTATTTTACAAAGTGGACGGAAGCGAAAGCCTTGGCGACAATAAGCGAAGATAATGTGATCAAGTTTGTCCAAGAAAACATTTGGTGTAGATACGGGTTGCCCAGAGCCATTGTCTCTGATCATGGAACACAATTTGGGAAGAAATTTGCAGCGGAGTGCAAGAGGATAAATGTGAAGCATTGGATGTCGGCAGTGTATAGGCCGCAGTGCAACGGGCAGGCAGAGGCGGCAAACAAGCAGATCATTGCCACCCTACGCAAGAATCTGAAAGGAAGAGGTGGGGCATGGTTAGAAGAGTTGCCAACAGCATTATGGTACGTCAGGACCACAATAAAGGGCTCAACTGGTGTAACAGGGTTTGCCTTGACTTATGGGTCTTAGGCCATGGCGCCAGCCGAGATGGCTCTGCCGACATACCGGGTAACATACTACGATGAGGCGAGAAACGGTCAGCGGAGGAGCGAGATTTATAAAGCAGATTTATAAAATTCCCATTGGAGTAATAAAGAAAGTAGACAAAGGGAGAGGCCGCAAAGGCATGACGGCGGAATCGAGAAGCAATTGTCGCCCGCACATGGAGAAACGGATGCGGCGTCTTGGTTAGAGACCAAGGAGCCAAATAGTTGCGGCATCTTGGTTAGAGACCAAGGCGCCAAATGGTTGCGGCGTCTTGGTTAGAGACCAAGGCGCCAAACGGATGCGGCGTCTTGGTTAGAGACCAAGGCGCCAAATGGATGCGGCGTCTTGGTTAGAGACCAAGGCGCCAAACGGATGCGGCGTCTTGGTTAGAGACCAAGGCGCCAAACGGATGCGGTGTCTTGGTTAGAGACCAAGGCGCCAAAGGGTTGCGGCGTCTTGGTTAGAGACCAAGGCGCCAAATGGATGCGGTGTCTTGGTTAGAGACCAAGGCGCCAAATGGATGTGGTGACCTGGGTAGATGCCTAGACGCCTAACCTCGCGACCTAGGGAGAGACCCAGGCACGTATGAGGACAAGGGTGGTAATTACAGTGATAATAAGAGTCAGCTATGGTGGTTGCCACAAAGGCGAGAAAAATAAGGTTATAATTATTGTCGCAGAGGCGGAATAAAAAGTTCAAAGGATATGTGCATAACGTGTCTAAGATTGTCGCATCAAATAATTAGCGAGAATCTGCACTTGGGAGTGAGGCTGCCTAAAGACAAGCCTCAGTTTTTTGAAGGGAGTAGTATGTATCCAGGTCAGCATCGGCCTTGGTTTGCAAGTCTTGGAGTTCTTTGATAGTGGTATCCCGCCTGGTAACCTTCCGCTTGTAGATATTCCGCTCACGTTCAGCCTCAGTGAGCTCTTCCTCTAACTTGATGCACTTGTTGCTCAGGCCCAAAAGACTGCTGCTAGCCTGCGAGAAGTGAAGCGACAAATAAATGTTATGTTTAAAGTTAACAATGAAAATTTGAATAAAAGGAAAAGCGAGTAAAGATATCTCACTAGAGAAAGTTGGATTCCCGCATGGTAGGCAGAGTGGGCGGGATTCTCTCCCTCAACGTAAGCGACCTGTTCGATATCGCTTGATCGTTTGAGAGCGGTGGAACCCAGCAAACAGGAAACCATATCCAGTCGCTCAGTTATCAACCCCTTGAGTTTGGGGATATCATTGGCTTCCCGGCAAAGAGCCACCATACCTGCCTCATCCGCCAGAATCTGGAAGCCTTCCTCTAGCCAGCTAGGTCGGCGGCGAGGATGTTGGCGAGAAGATGAAGTGCGCAGTGGTGAGGCAGTGGGATCAGTGGGGGGATCAGCCTCAGGGGCATGAGGGGAAGGCGGGATGTTGCTTCCCGCGGGGTGTTCAGACTGGACCCCGCCAGTTTCAGTTTCTTGCCCCTCAGAGGGAGCGTCAATCCCAGCCTCGTTCTGAGGCTCCTCATTTTCTTCATTCTCTTCTTCCTCTTCCTCATCCTCCAAATTTAGAGTTTCAGGGGGGTTCCCTTGAGTTTGAGCCGGAACGGAGGTGCGTTGCCGCTTGGTTTGTCGGGGGTTGGATGGAGGAGCCCTTCAGCGGGGATTTTCAGAAACAACCCTTTCATCCGCCCCAGTTATCGCAATGGGGATGGTTAAGTCAGTTGGTTGGGCCATGAGGCTGGCATTCCTAGCCGCGGCCAGACGCTTGGCCTGTTGCTCAGATGTGCCATGAGCTAATCGCTTCTGATTCATACTCATTGAACGGTGAACTGCGACAAAAAACAAAAAGTGATTATTGACATTCACTACTACGTTTCTGAGCTAATGTAACGCCAATTTTCGTTGCATTAGGGCCCAAAAACCGTTACATTAGGCCTAATGTAACGCCAAATGGCCGTTGCATTCTCTTGCGTTGCATTAGGTCTAATGCAACGACATAGTAAGCTAATGTAACGCCAGAGCTTTGGCGTTGCATTAGGTAAATACCTGATGCAACGCCAATTTTAAAACTATATGAACACCTAATGCAACGCCAAAAAGTAGATGAGTACCTAATGCAACGCCAATTTAATAAGTAGTTGAATACCTAATGTAACGCCAAAAATTAAATGCACACCAAATGTAACGGCTGTTGTTATTTTTTTATTTTTTATTTTTATTTTTTAGGCTTGCCCATCTCGAGCCAAGCCCCTTTTTGTGTAAGTCAAATTACTAACAAGTCCCTCAATTCTCACGAAATTCCTTAAAATCCCCCCAGAGGCGCCTAATATTAACTAGGGAGGGATAATCATCCACTCTAACCACTGGGGGGAGTCGAACCCAGGACCTCCGTGTTGGTGTCCCAGTGCTCTGGCCATCAGGTCAAGTCCTGATGGTTTAACGGCTGTTGTTATGTATTAATATTGATTACTAATAGTAATATATATACAATTAAATAATAAAAAAATATTATATAAAAAATTAATTGACATGATAATTAACATGTATTCACAAACTTCATTCCCAAAAGATACATAATATATATGTGTACACATGACAACGTGTCATCGACACATACTAATTACATAATATAAGTGGTAAAAACCTAACAAGCACTACTACATTTTTTAGCTAATGCAACACTAAAAATCGTTGCATTAGGCTCCACCATCTCATTGATTATTCTTCATATCCATTTAGCTCACCATGTACCTACAAGTTAAAATATAGAGGATTAGAACTACAAAAGAAAGCAAGTGGTGTCAACTCATATGATATGCAGCTACCCACTTAGCTGAATGTTCTAGCTGAATGTTTCTACAAAAGTTGTACCAACTAAATGTTTCTACAAAAATTGAAGAAAAACTTTATTAAAAACAGAGGTATAAGCTACCATGCATTACTTAAGTATCACGTGGTGTCCCTTCATTTTCATCACCATCCAATCAAGTGCATCAATAACATTGGCTTGCCTCCAATAACAGCAAGGTTGCTACAACATTATAATCTGGTACATGAGTGCATCTTAATTGTATTATGTTAAACTAACATGATCTTACTGTGAAACATTGAATTGGAGCATCTCTTGGTCTCAGCTGCTCAAAATTCAGGAACATAAGTAAAATAGATACTTTGTATAGTTGGCATAAATCAATGAATTTTATTAGATCGCCTCAAGGAAGAGATGCAGTCATGCATCATAATAATTGAAAACGTATAGAACCAAAAGGCGGTAAATCACAGTTCATACTTTCAACAAATTGTTCACCTGGTTTATTACTATCAGTCAATCTATATGGTTCTCCTTTCTTCTCTGCCAACTAAATAAAATTTTCTTCATATATAACTTACTAAAAAACATCTCCTATAACAAGAAACTTAAAAATAGCGTACTCTGTTACTTTCAAGATACAATCACTAAAATCTCAAAATGCTATCTGCTGCAACAATCAACATATAACAAATGCAACTTGGTCATTGGTGATAAGGGAATCCTAGGAAAAGTGTGTGTGTGTGTGTTTGCATACAAGAGAGAGAGAGGGGAAAGAGAGAGAGAGAGAGAGAGAGAGAGAGAGAGAGAGAGAGAGTGAGAGAGACCTGTAAGTGACTTTTGATGTGGTAAATGTTAATCCTGAAATTCTCATATCAACAAATGCTAGTAAGAAAGCAGAATGCATTTAACAGGTTCGTTACTTCCAAGTTCCAACTATAAGATTAATAAAAAAACGTAAATCCAGAAAATATATGTTATGCCATAAAACAATGGAAAGATTGAGATGGTTTACTTCAGGAATAAATCACCAGCCAAGTCCAACAATCGCACAAATAGAATATTGAGCTGGATATAATACAGACCATAGGGGTATATACACTTCCTTACAATACAAAAACATTCTCTATACAACAAAGGTAAAAAAAATGTGCTTATAACTGAAGTAAAAAATCTCTAAATTACCATGCAAATGAAGGCTGAGCTGCTGACTTTTAGTGGCGAAATACCAAGCATTGTTCTTAACTGGGTCTATTAGGTTGTTTGCAAGGTTCTCCAATGGTCCCCTTCCTGTGACCTGAACAAAGAATCCTAACATTGAGAAAATGGTCTCTTAATTAATTAACACAACTAATTCTTCCTATATCTATAGGAATGTTGATATTATAGTACTGAGTATTTACTTTCAACCTGTACCCAAATTTGACATGAAAAAGAGCGCTCCCCCATTGACTTTTTCACTTAGAACCTGAAGATGGAAAACATATTGGGTGACTCCCACGAAGTTAACAACCATATAAGGTAAAACAATAGCAGGGGGAGACATTTCCTCCATAGCAGATTGGAAAAACTGCTTGAATCTATCTAAAGGCGTGATTAATCATCGAACCAGGACTCAATAACATTTTTTGTCTGGTTAAGTTTCGAATAGCTACAAGAAATTCAAGTGGAACAACTTGAATCTAACTAAAGGCATGATAAAATCAAGATTCTAACTAACCAATATTATATACATTCACAATAAGATCCAAATAAGTAATGAATAATTAACAAAGTTAATAAATTAAAAGAGCTAGATTTTCATGGCTGCATAGGAGAGGGAAAAAAAACACCCGAGCAAATAAAAAATAGAGGAACATGAATTTTACGAACTGGGCAGTGCCTGAACTGAGCTCCATCTTGTGTTGAATTGAACATCTCCAACCTGTTCACATAGAGGATTGTAAAATCTTGAAAGCTAGGGTTTATTGGGGAAAGGGTGAGGGCTAGGGCTAGAGTTAGGTAGAGAGATGATATCTGATGCCGTTGTGTGGAGATTGATTGACCTACTGCCACCATCACCTACTATGAATACCACCGCACCATCACATGATAAATTAGTTTGCGCCATTTCCGAAGGCTTAATTTGGCCGAAAAACCTAGTTTGCTTAACCGCTTCAGCGGCGACGAAGCGATGGAGGTGAGATTTTTACAAAGGCGCAGAGAATGGAAAGTGAGGGGAAGGGGAAGGTCGCCGTCGATCGATGCCCTCTTTCTCTTCTAGGTATCAGAATAGTAAAGAAAGCGATTTGGGGAAGTCTATTTGGGGGAACAGACGATTTGGGGGAATTTTTGGGGTAAAAGAGGAGGGAATGAGATTACAATTTTTCGATCCTTTGTGGAGGGAAAAAAAAAGTGGGAACGAAAAAATAACAAAAGAGAAATTTTGGTTAAAAAAAGTTAAGTTTAATTTCTTTCAAAATTAATAAATTTTTTTATCTAACTTTTTGTAAAAAAAATTAGGACTAACCAACATATAAAATAGCCTTATTTATTCAAAAAAAATTAAAAAAAAACAAATGTTAATACACAATATGGAAATTAACAAAAGCTGTTAAAAAGTTAACAGTTTTTTTTTAAAACTGTTAAAAAGTTAACTTTTTTATTCAAAAATTATTAGCAATAGTAGTAGTAGTAGTAGTAGTGGTAGTAGTGGTAATAGTGGTAGTAGTGGTAGTAGTGGAAGTGGTAGTGGTAATAGTGGTAGTAGTAGTAGTAGTAGTAGTGGTAGTACAGGCTTTACCCTATAGGGTATAAGGATATAGGGTATACCCTATACCCTATAGGGTATACCCTATACCCTATAGGGTATACCCTATACCATATGCCCTATACCTTATACCCTATACCCTATACCTTATAGGGTATACCATATACCCTATAGGGTATACCCTATACCATATGCCCTATGCCCTATACCTTATACCCTATACCCTATAGGGTATATCCTATACCATATGCCCTATGCCCTATACCTTATACCCTATACCCTATATCCTATATCCTATATCCTATACCCTATATCCTATAGGGTATACCCTATAGGGTATACCCTATACCATATGCCCTATACCTTATACACTATACCCTATAGGGTATACCATATACCCTATACCCTATACACTATAGGATATACCCTATACCATATGCCCTATACCTTATACCATATACCCTATAGGGTATACCCTATACCATATGCCCTATGTCCTATGCCCTATACCTTATACCCTATACCCTATATCATAACCCTATATCCTATAGGGTATACCCTATACCCTATAGGGTATACCCTATACCATATGCCCTATACCTTATACCCTATAGGGTATATCCTATACCCTATACCCTATAGGGTATACCCTATACTCTATAGGGTATACCCTATACCCTATAGGATATGCCCTATGCCCTATACCTTATACCCTATACCCTATATCCTATACCCTATATCCTATATGGTATACCCTATACCCTATAGGGTATACCCTATACCATATGCCCTATACCTTATACCCTATACCCTATAGGGTATACCCTATACCCTATAGGGTATACCCTATAGGGTATACCCTATACCATATGCCCTATGCCCTATGCCCTATACCTTATACCCTATACCCTATAGGGTATACCCTATACCATATGCCCTATGTCCTATGCCCTATACCTTATACCCTATACCCTATATCCTATACCCTATATCCTATAGGGTATACCCTATACCATATGCCCTATACCTTATACCCTATACCCTATACCCTATATCCTATACCCTATAGGGTATACCCTATACCATATGCCCTATGCCCTATACCTTATACCCTATACCCTATAGGGTATACCCTATACCATATGCCCTATGCCCTATACCTTATACCCTATACCCTATATCCTATACCCTATATTCTATAGGATATACCCTATACCCTATACCCTATAGGGTATACCCTATACCATATGCCATATACCCTATACTTATACCCTATATCCTATAGGTATACCCTATATCCTATACCTATATACCTATACCCTATAGGTATACCCTATACCACTATGGGTATACCTATGCCCTATACCTATAGTATACCCTATACCCTATAGATATATAGTTATGTGGTATATCATATAGGTATAGGGTATATATAGTGTATATATATATATATATAGTGGTATAGGGTATGGGTATAGTGGTATAATATATAGGTATAGGATATGGCATGTGTATATATAGATATAGGATATGTGGTATATGGTATATGGTATACGGTATAGAGGTATGTGGCATAGTATGTGGTATAGGTATAGATAGTATAGGTATATTGGTATGTGGTATAGTATAAGGTATATGTATAGGGCATGTGGCATGTATATGTTATAGGGCATAGTGTATAGGGCATGTGGTATATGGTATAGTGGTATAGTGGTTTTAGAGTATAGGGTATGTGGTATAAACAGTGTATAGAGTATATGGTATAGTGGTATAGTGATATAGGATATATGTTATAGGGTATAGTGTAGTGGCATATAGGGTATATGGTATAGGGTACAGGATATAGTATATATGGTATACGGTATATGGTATAGGGTATAGTGTATAGGGTATAGGGTATAAGGTATAGGGTATAGGGTATAGGATATAGGATATAGGTTTAGGGTTTAGGGTTTAGGGATTAGGGTTTAGTATTTTGGCGTTGCATTAGTAATTTAGGCATTACATTAGGATTTTGGCGTTGCATTAGACTCGTTACATTAGCTCTGGCGTTGCATTAGATGCGTTACATTAGCTCTGGCGTTGCATTAGATGCGTTACATTAGCTCTGGCGTTGCATTAGCCGTTACATTAGCTCTGGCGTTGCATTAGATGCGTTACATTAGCTCTGGCGTTGCATTAGATGCGTTACATTAGCTCGTGGCGTTACATTAGATGCGTTAGATGCGTTACATTAGGTCAGAAATGTAGTAGTGTTTATAGAATTAAAATTTATAAGTAAAGGAAGGCGGGAAGTAGTGAAGACCATACGTAGAACTTCTCGCATTGAGCGACAAACATTGTGGCCGTTCCCGCAAGTTGTGCACTCAGAAGCAAATTTGGCGCCCGAATGAAGTTCCCATCCTGGCCAGGAAACTGTATACTCAACGGCCATGCGAGGAGGCAAAGGCGGGAGATTATAAGAAAGTCCAACTTGGCTCAGAAGGGGATGATTGGTTAGTATTTGTTGGCATGAGAATAGGGCGGGTGAGGGTTCGGCGGGGTTGGCATCGGCGAGAAGTTGAACCATCCTTCCCTTTAGACACTTCTCATCCTCGTCTAAAGCCCACTTCTTATCAACTTTGGGATGAATCCCCTGAAGGTCAGTAGGGAGGGTCCAACCGATGCGGTAAATGATGAATAACGGGTTGCTTTGCCAGTTATGAACTTTAGAGGGGAGAGGGGTTAAAATTTTGGGTTGCTTGAATTTCAGCGACATGCGAAGCTCATTCGTCTGTTTGTCTTTTTGTGGATAGCCGGTGAACATATCCATAAGAAGGTGAAGGGTGGGTTCTCGCCTAAGAGCGCGACAAATGACTATAAAGCAAGTCAGGACCCTTATGGCGTTGGGGTGGAGCTCAGCTATTGCCGCTTGAGCTTTGACAAGGACAAGAGAGATGAAGGGGTCAATGGGAATCCTAAGGCCCGCTTCTAATTGTGATGGGAAAACGACTATGCCGTCTTGTCTTTGACGAATGGTCAGAAGAGACATGTCGCCATCGTAGTTGGCTATGTGGTAGTTCAAATGGTCAATGTGATATTGGGTGTGATAGGGGGTGATATGGAGGTTTTGTGAAGGATCGTTTCCCGCCATATTGGAGGTAGAGGGGTTATTGGTTAGAGTGGATTGCCCGCCAGCAGATGTTGAGGCACCAGGAGCTCCAAAGATAGACATCTCGCCTGAATCAGAAGAAGAGACAATTTGTTTATAACGAGACCTATTAACTAAAGATCTCGCAGCGAGAAAATCAGTGTCTGAACTATTAGAATATGTAGGAGGGTTATAGAAGCGGCAAAGGTGCTCGCAAAGTTCGCTGGGAGTAAAAAATGTTTTGGACATGGGGGCTGAGAAGTGAAGGAAACATTTACCCCTAATTTCTATGGCATCAATTATGGCGGGATCTACCCTATTAATTCTTAGACAATTTATCAAGTCATCTCGTGGGATTCTCGCCCATATACCCCTAGTTAGATAATAAATGCCGCCAGTTTTCTGACATTGGCCATACCTAATTTGTCTAAGGCAGTTCTTAAACCTAGCCATGGCGACAAACAAAAACTTAAGAAAATCAAAGGAAACTAAAAATCAAAGAGATTACCTGGGAAGTAAGAAGGGTCGTTGATGAAGTCAAAGATGGATTGCAAGTTCGCCGGAATGTTTAAGGTACGGCCAAAGGGTTTATTGTCCAGGATGATTAGATGGGTGAATCAAGCTAAAAAGTGGATGCTTACAAATGGTTTTCAAGGGGGAACAAGGATTAAGTCAAGGGAGGAAGGAAAAACGGAGGGGATGGTAGTAACCAGTTCGCCGGAAAATCTATACGGTGGCTGGAAATCGCTATAGGGTTCAGAGATGAGGAAGACGGAAAAGGGAGAAAGTAGGAGGGGGGAGGTTATTTATATCAGGGGAATATGAAACGGTTTGTGGGGGACAGCAAAATTTAATTGGCCCCCAAAATTTTGAAATTCTCCCCATCAAATGATTTCAAAATTCAAAAAGTCTTTTCAGAGGTCACGTCATAGCCGTCTGTCAGTTGAGTAAACTCAGGAGATGACACGCGGCGTATAGGTGTCAGTTTCTATAGATATCTCACGAGTAGGGTCGTATTCGTGCGGGAAGTAGCGAGAAGTCTAAATTTCTCGCCTGGAACATGAATGATCCAGGTCTCGAAATTGGGGGCTACTGAAGTGATTATGAAATATGGATTGGGCTTGAACAGTACCTTGGGTTTAATGGGCTTGGGCCAAATTATATAGAACGGGCCTTGCTTGTTAATAAGGTAAATAATAGTGGGGTTCGCGAGATGCGACAAGGGCAGAGAAGCTAAGGCGTGCGACATGCGGGAAGGGTTCACGGTAAAAAGTGACCCGGTGATTTTAACCTTCTAGCGACAAGTTTAGGTAGTAGATTAAGCGACCACACTTGCATTTCTTCCTTTGGGAGGGTGGCCACTAGGCGACAAATGTGACTAATAGGTCATGAGAGATTGCAGTGTTGCCACGTGGCCCCCCCCCCCCATGACTGTCAACAGTGTGACATGATGGGATGGGCAGTACTTTCATACCAACTCTGTGAGTAGTTGACCCAAAGAGCATGGGAGACTGACACTTGTCCTCTAGAAGTATGGCCCATGATTGGGTAGTGGTATAAAAACGTGGGATGCTGCATTATTATGTAAGTTCTATTCTCTATCTAAACTCTTTTTCTCCACAATTCTCTCCATTGATATTTCCTTAAAACAGTCACTGATTCTCACGCCGGAGGGGTTTCACCGGAGTCACCCCCGGTTTAGTTCACCATTGTTTACTTGTGTGTAGGGACCAAGTTTCACCATCCCAAGGAGTTCAGCCAGAGTATCCTCCATTGTAGCTGTGGGTTCAGCTCCTGTGCAACACCATTTTTCTGTGTAGCATCATTACCATTGATTGATATTAAGAGAAGATTTGAAATTTATTTCAAGTCTTCTCATTTTAGCATGATTCCATGTTTACTACAGACAGACTCTCATTTTACAGAAATGAGTACAATAAAGTCAAACGAGTTGATCATGAGCTATAAGATCACTCTGTTATTACAAAACATTGAAAAAAAAAAAAAAAAAAACACAGCCATGATCAAGCACTATAGCCAAGAACCGAAGGATTCCACTTCCCCAAATCCTTCCCTTCGCAAGCGTTCTTCGCAGCCGCCTCTACTGCATCACTAGTGGCACCAGCATTGCAGACATTAGCAAACTGTCGCGTAAACTTTGCGCCATACTGTGACAAGGATCCACAGTACGTTTCAAACGAACGAATCTGTGGGTAAGAGATGAAACCTTTGATTAGACAAGTTATCTGATCAAATTAAGGATGCAAGAAAAAGGGTACTTGTGTAAATTTACCGTTGATTTCAGGCAGTCCCAGTCATCCACAAGGGGAAATCCTTCAGCTCTGACATTGTTTACGATCGAAAGGTACGTTTCTTTGCCAAATAAATTCAATGCCATTTCTTGAATGTTGATATCTAGACTTGCTCTATGTTTATATTCTTCCGCTATCTGCGCGAGAAGTTCTCCCTTCTCTTCTGAGTTGTCTGCTAATTTATCAACCTGCAAAACATTTATATTAAGTCGAATCTACGAATTGGGACGGAGGGAGTACTTATTTGGTGCTCTTTTGGTACGGAAAATGACCATTCTTACCCTTGTTTGCATAGCATATACATCAGCCCATCTTTGGTCGTACCCGCCCATACTATAGTCGTACGTAAAAACAGATGAGATAGGACCGGATGAACCTTGATAAAGATAAAGATCTTCCGATTTCAGACCCTTAGAACCATACTCCATCACATGCGATCCTATCGAGCTGTGATTATTGTATGTCCTCAACTTCACCTTCAAATACCAAATTTCAAATAACCTCAGTTTCAAATCCCAAATATGATTCAGAAAGCAATGAAATATGGAGTATTTGATTACTAACATTCTCAAACTGGTCGGATAGCGTTTCAGTCCTCAGGTTGTGCGCGTCACTGTTAACCGAAAGTAGCAAAAACTTGAGTCAGAAAAAACCATCCATATAGAAATTCGGGCCATGTGGAGTTCGATTGGCGAACTGCACAGCAGTCCGTCAAATTTTACTATAGGATATAGGATGTAACTCATGTTACTATAATATATAACTCATGTTACTATAAATATTATCTCACATTATAAAATATAACTTGTATTACTATTATAAGATGTAAGTTACTCTACTATAAAAGTTGGTCTACTGTGCAATCCGACTGAACTGATCAGGCCCAAATACATTGATATAGAGGTTAGATACAGGGACAGAAAAGGCGAACCTGTCCTCCAACCAAGAGATGCTGTACAAATCTCCTAGGCAAACATCAAGATCAGGGGGTGGAGGAGGATGCAGCCCGGGACAATATGTTGCGTAGCTACTTTCATTTGGATTTGATGCAGTCGTGACATAAATGTTCAAATTTTCCGGCATTAAACCATCAAACATGCTTCCACTTTCACACGCTTCTACGTATATAACCTATGAAAAACGACCGGATTTAATAAGCATTACCATGTACTTGTAATCACGAAGAAGTAAAATTGATACCATTTCCTTGTAGGAACCAGAAGCATGTTTCTTTGTCAAAAGATCCATCAAATCATTAGCGTAAAGCCATGGTAAGGTTGGCATACCTATGATAAAAACACGAGAATTAATTCATAAATTTATAAAAGGACTTAAAACGACAAATTTGAGATGAGAAAAACGATTACTAAAGACTTACAAAGAACTCCAGGACCTCCATGATCAGTATGGTAATAAAAGATCCTATCTTCTGGTTTGCTATCCACGACCTTTCCACTACCTCCGGTCACTCCTGTTTTATTACCAAGAAACACCGCAATAAGGTTCTTGACAGTCACTTCTTCTCCGGTGTAATCCTGCACCACAGTTGCCCTTTTAGTGAAATTACAAGACTAGCATCACAGTTTCGCAAGAATGTTGTAAAAATGTACTTACCTTGGGGACACCAGCATAAACATCACTACCGTTTGGACTGTTGATTATAACACCGGGCCTTGGATTTTGGGTATTATTTGCAATATCGTCATACATGAACACTATTATGTTCTCGTCTTTCAGCCCTCCTCTCTTTAGTATTTGATAAGCGTGACAAACATCTGCCTATATTACACGAAAAAATTCACCTATAATTAGAATACCCAAAACCTGATATATATATATATATATATATATATAGTATGTATAATAAAATGGTACAAAGGCGAAAATAGTTACCTGATGCCTATAATTATAGAATCCGTTTGAGCCAGCAACAAGAACAGCCCAAGTCGTACCATTCCCTTGTGGTTCATCCTCTTCAATTGCTGACAGAAACGATGCTTTGTTCAGCAAATTCAGCTTACCACCTCTAGCAGCTTCAGAAGGCAAAGTGACCAGTACAAATGCTAACAACAAGCTTAGGTAAGGAACAAATTTCCATCCTGCCATTGAGGATGAATCCACAGAACTCTAGAAGGATCTAGAAATGTTAAGAACGAGAGAAGTTGAGATGAAGAATTTGCACCAACACATATGAGAATATATAGTGTAAAATTGACGAGCAAAACAAGATACAAACTCTATATTACGAGCTTTTGGATTGAGTTTAAACAATAACTGACATGGATGGTCATTGTGGGATATTCGGCATACTGACAAATTGTTGAGAAAAAGATATAAGTGTGTAGCAGTTTTGTTGTTTGCTTCGCCGTGGCTGACATTGTAAAATGTACGAGGTAGATTTGTACATTAGAATATGGCTTTTAGCAACATTTGCCTCAGAATTTCTCAGCATATATTTTCCATTTGACTTTGAGGTTAAGCAGCATAAGGTCAAAGGAGAAGGACAAGTTATCATTTGCATGAAAAATGGTTTTTTTCTTCTTGTTTAGAGGTGTTAATAAATGACATTAAGCTCTTAAAACATAGATAACAACAATGCCACTGTGTGTGAGAGGACGGGGGGGGGGGGGGTAATCTTATTTGGATAATGATTATATTCTCCTCTTATGCAAGGATGTTTGTGAAGAAGCGGCAGAAGCAAAGTTACTGGAATCGGGGAGCGTCCGCTTCCAAGAAGAGGGAGCGTCCGCTCCCAAATGATCATGAAAACGTGAAGTTTTTGGGAACATATTTATGTTTCCTTATTTAATTTGTCTTCTATTATGGTAAGAAGATTTTGAGACTTTCATGGAGATTTATAAGTATCTTACTTTTATTAAGAGATTGTAATTATGTAAATATCTTTTATTTATGTACATAGTTTTATATTAGGACTAACCTACTAATATTTGATTTCCTTGTGAGTGTGTTATATGTTTTCATATAGAAAAAGGAATCTCACAAAGGAAGAGGTCGATTGCATGAAGATCTTCTCCAAAGTGCTCTATAAATACAAGGCATTCAGCACAAAGAGAAGTTACACAATTTACGAGAGAAAATCACATTCTTCATAGTCATTCGACATTGTTGTTTTAGGTTGTGAGCTTACATCCGTAACTCACATCTAGGTTTTCATAAAGTTCTCTTGTTTTACTTCGATTGAATAAGTCCTACTTGGGAAAGGGGAGTTGTTCATATCATAGAAGGGGATTAGAACTTGTTTAGTATTTTTCATATTTTAGTTTTTCACTTATTTGTTTTTGTAAGAAACATAAGTTTTTATAGTGAAAAGGTTTTGGGCGTAAGCCTAGTTTGCCGATCACACGTATCAAGCGTATATAACTCTTGAGTTATTGCATTTTATTTACATTTAATTGTTTTATTCCGCCGCATTATCTCGTGGATGTGTGGACCGATTGTGAGACACATCCGTACTCACATCCTTTGCCTATTGCGTGATCCAAGTTTCCTAGCTACACGAAACTTTCAATTGGTATCGAGCCAACTCTCGAAATATTACCGAGTGTTGATCCGTAAAGTGTAGTCATTATGGAATGCCAAAATCACCAAAATAGGCCTCCCGTCTTGGATGGCACAAATTATTCTCTTTGGAAGTCTAAGATGCGAAATTACATCAAAAAGTATTGATGAAAGAGCTTGGATGTGCATTCTTGTTGCATGGCAACCTCCTACCGTGGAGAAAAAGCCATCTTCTCGGTGTTGGTGAGTCCTTCTTTGAAAGAAAACCCGAAGAACAATGGACTCTTGATGAAATACAAGCCGCAAATTACAATTCAAAAGCCATGGGTGCTATTTCCACCATGTTTCGGGAATATGTACAAGCTTATAACAAATGAAAGTATAGCCAAATCCGCTTGGGATATTTTGCAAACTCAATGTGAGGGAGCACCAAGTGTGAAGGCTACTGTGCTTAGAATTTTAATGGATAGGTTTGAGTTACTTCGAATGGAAGAAACCGAGGATATTGTGTCATATGCCGCTAAGATTCATGAGATTTCAAATGAATGCACAAGTCTAGGAGAATCTATCTCCAATGCAAGACTTGTTAGTAAGATTCTAAGGACCTTGCTCGAGAGGTTCAACATTAAAGTAGCCGTGATTGAAGAAACAAAGGACACAAATACCGTAGGTCTTGACACCATCATAGGAATCTTGACGTGTTTGAACTTAACCTTGAGGCTCGAAGAAAAACAAAACACACAGCCTTGCCCTTAAAAGTGCCGCCGCATTACCAAGAGAGCTTGTGGAATTATCCTCCGAGATTGACAAGTCAAATCTTGAAGATGAGGATGTTGCTTTTATTTCAAAGAAATTCAGTTCTATACTCGAAAAATAGAAGGATGAGCAAATTTCCCAATAGACCTACTTCCAAGATCGCCGAAAAGCCAAAACCTAGCACCGACACTCGGATTCAAGAAGCCAAGTTTTGAAAATAAATCATCCGAATCCGTCCAATGTAGGGCATGTCGTGGCTTTGGTCATTATGCCAACGAGTGTGCTAACACACTTAAAAAGAAGGGGATGAGCTTAACCGCTACCCTTAGTGACAGTGAGGATGAGGAAGAAGAAGTGGCTAACATGTCTGTCTTAAATTGCCATTCTCGTTTTTAATGCCTTTTCTCGCAGATATAGAAGAAAATACTCTTGAAAATCCCTTCGATGTGGGCTCGGTTGTGTACACATCCGGTGTCACATCTCGAATCGTGCCGAATCAAGCTTTCTCTGTAAAAGGAGATTCAGATGATGAAGATGAAGAAAGATACATTCCCTATGAGGAACTCTTTGCCACATACAAGGAGATGCATACAGATTGGATGAAAAGATTGGACAAAATTGAGGTACTTGTTAAGGTAAACAAATCTCTTTCTGATAAATTGGCTGCTTGTGAAGATGAAAAAGCTGTACTTTCAAAAGAAAATGATGCTCAAAAAGATACCATTGCAAGACTTGAAGTCCTTGTGACCAAAAGAGAAGTTGACCTTGAAAAATTCAAGAATGAATGTGAAAAAGCTGATAATACTTTCACTAAGTTAAACAAAAGTAAAATGAAAATGGAAGAAGCTTTTTCTATGGGTCAACGTGACAAAATTGGTATAGGTTTTGAAAATAATTTTGTAAAGGAGGGATATGAGGGTTCTACCTCTAAAAATGTGAAAAAACAAGCTTTTAAAGAAAAAGTCATTCTGAGTGAGAAGAGACCAAGGAAGAGGCATTACATTTGCCATTACTGCCTAGCTCCTGGTCACATTAGGCCCTTCTGTTACAAACTCAAGGCTGATAAAAAATCTGGTAATTTCAAACAGCCTCAGATGTGTGAGAAGATGTATGCACATCCTAACACACATCCAGTCAATCTGAGACCTCTGCAACCCAAAAAGAAAAATGTTAAACAGTGGGTAGCCAAACCAATTACCACCTGCAATGTTGTCTACTCTTCCCTCAAGAGTACTGTCTCTGGCTCTTGGTATTTTGATAGTGGGTGCTCTAGGCACATGACTGGAAACCAAGCAGTCCTTCTTGATTATGAAGTGATAAATGGAGGGAAAGTAAATTTTGGTGGAGGTGCTCAAGGAAAGATTGTTGGGAAAGGAACCCTAGATGTCAAGGGTCTCCCAAAATTGCACAATGTGTACCATGTGGAAGGCTTGAAAGCCAACCTAATAAGCATCGATCAACCGTGTGATGATGACCTATTTGTGAAGTTTGATAAGCACTTGTGTGAAGTGTTTGATAAGGATAATAAATGTGTGTTTACCGGTCCTAGATCTCGCCGATAATTGTTACCAATTTGGTGACAATCTTTCTTGCCTAAGCTCAAAAGCTAATGATGTCAATCTGCGGCACCAAAAATTAGGGCATGCTAGCCGTAGAACTCGGAAGAACTTCAAAGGTTTGAAGCGATTAAAGACCTCCCGAAACTGAACTTCAAGAACCCCGATGTCCGTGGTTCATGTCAAAAGGGAAAACAAACAAAAGCATCACATAAAAAGGTCCAACAATGCTCCACAACTAGATGTTTGGAGATGATTCACACGATTTAATGGGACCTATTGAAGTAGAAAGCTTTGGTAGGAAAAAGTATGCCTTTGTGTGTGTTGATGACTATTCTAGGTACACTTGGGTAATGTTCTTAAGAGAAAAGTCGAAACAATTGGAGAATTCAAGAATTGGTACAAAAGAGTTAGAAATCTTTATGGTCTTAAGACCGTGAGGATTAGGTCCTGACCACGGCACCGAATATGAGAATCAAATGTTCACCAATTTTTGCAATTCTAAGTGGAATCACTCATGAGTTTTCGCACTAATCACCCCACAAAGAAAATGGAATTGCTGAAAGAAAGAATAGAACCTTGCAAGAAATGGCAAGGGTCATGCTAAGTTCAAAGAACTTGTCCAAAAAGTTTTGGGCAGAAGCTTTAAACACTGCTTGCCACATTGGCAATAGGGTGTTCTTAAGGATTGGTAGCACTGTCACTCCATATCAAATTCTCCTTGGAAAGAAACCAACTGTAAAATATTTTCATGTGTTTGGTTGTGTTTGTTATATTCTCAATGATAGAGAATACCTGTCCAAGTTTGATTCAAAAAGTGACAAAGCAATTTTCATGGGCTATTCCACAAACAAAAGAGAGCTACAGAGTTTTCAATCTCAAAACTAAGACCATTATGGAATCTGCTAATGTTAAATTTGATGACTCACTTGATCTTAACCTCAAGACTGCTGAGGATGATGTCTCAGGTTGCTTGCTGGACTGGAAGGATGAAGAAACAGGTGCTGAAAAAGCAAAAGAAACTTCCAGGCCGTTAAAAATGATGAACCCGACAAGGATGTAACCAAGGATGTGGACACATCCGCTCCACATTCGAACCCACATTCGCACCCACATCCACTCAAACTCCCGTAATCGAGGACGCCTTCCGATTCTGATCAGGATGATGCTCCAGAAGGTAATGTGAATGGGTGTGTGGATAGGTCAAAGGATATCCCTTCAAAAATCCAGAAAAACCACCCCACTTCACAAGTTGTGGGAGATGTGCATGCTCAAGTGAGAACTAGACAAAAGGACAAAGTTGATTATAGAAAGATGGCTGGTTTATGGAGTTGCTCCTCAGCATACTCTCAGGTAAGCTTCTGTTGTTTTGTTTCTAAAATTGAGCCTAAGAATGTTACTGAAGCATTGAAAGATGCTGACTGGATTATGGCTATGCAAGATGAATTAATTCAGTTTGAAAAGAATGAGGTATGGACTCTTGTTCCTAGACCCTCACATGGTAATGTAATAGGAACCAAATGGATTTTTAAGAACAAAACTGATGAGCAAGGTGTGATAACTAGAAATAAAGCTAGGTTAGTTGCTCAAGGTTATACTCAAATTGAGGGAATTGACTTTGAGGAGACATTTGCTCCTGTTGCAAGAATTGAGTCCATTAGGCTATTGTTAGCTATTGCTTGTTACCTCAAAATTACTCTTCATCAAATGGATGTCAAGAGTGCCTTTTTAAATGGGATATTAAATGAAGAAGCCTATGTTGAACAACCTAAAGGCTTTGTGGACTCCAAATATCCTAATCATGTGTATAAACTGAAGAAAGCTCTGTATGGGCTAAAGCAAGCCCCTAGAGCGTGGTATGGTAGGTTGACTGACCATTTGCTTCAACTAGGATTCAAGAGAGGTGAGGTTGACAAAACCTTGTTTGTAAGAAGAAACAAAAAGGAGATTCTTGTGGCACAAATCTATGTAGATGATATTGTGTTTGGGTCAAACTCTGACCCTATGTTAGCTAACTTTGTGGATAGCATGACTTCCACATTTGAGATGAGCATGGTAGGAGAGTTGAACTTTTTCTTAGGCTTACAAATTAAGCAATTCAAAGATGGCATGTTCATTTCTCAGTCTAAGTATGCCAAGAATCTTGTGAAAAAGTTTGAGCTTGAACACTCTTCACATCAAAGAACCCCAATGGGATCTTCCCAAAAGTTAAGCCATGATTCAGATGGTGAGAGTGTTGATCAAACCCTCTATAGAAGCATGATAGGAAGCCTGCTTTACCTCACTGCAAGTAGACCTGACATTATGTTCAGTGTATGTCTCTGTGCTAGATACCAAGCCAACCCTAAAGTGTCCCATCTTAAAGCATTGAAAAGGATCATTAGGTATGTGAGTGGGACTGTGAACCTAGGTCTGCATTACTCTAAAGAAACAAACACAAATTTGGTTGGGTACACTGATTGATTGGGCCGGAAATAGTGATGATAGAAAGAGTACCACTGGTGGATGTTTCTACCTAGGTAATAACCTTGTGTCTTGGTATAGTAGGAAGCAAAATTGTGTGTCCTTGTCCACCGCCGAGGCCGAATATGTTGCCCTTGGGAGTCGCCGCACACAATTACTTTGGATGAATCAAATGCTAAAAGATTATGGATTAAATAGCAAAGTTTTGACTGCTTTTGTGATAACAAAAGTGCCTTGGACATATCCAAAAATCTCGTTCAACATTCTAGAACAAAACACATTGATATTAGACATCATTTCATTAGAGATCTTGTAGAGCAAAAAACTGTGTGTCTGGAATTTGTTGGGACTGAAAATCAATTGGCTGATATATTTACAAAGGCATTAGATTTGGAGAGATTTTCCTCATTAAGGAAGTCTCTTGGCTTGTGTGATATCTAAGGTTGTGAGACCAGATGTGTCTCACATCCTCTAACACATCTGTAGATTAGTTTAACCGAAAAAAAAAAAAAAAAAAAAAAAAAAAAAAAAATCATAAAAAGAAAAATCCAAAAATATCATGCATTAGCACGAAATTTCTCAGTGTGGTCACTTGTGAGTCTTCTTCTTTGACATTATTTTTGATCACTTAATTGTGAGTATTTCCTGTCCATGTAATCTTTTGATTACTTGGTATAACCTTCCTAGGTATCTCACAGTGGGTGCTAAAAGAAAAAAAATAATATATATGTGTGAGAAACAGCTGCTTCACCCTTAGTATGAAGCCATACCATTGTGATCAAGTGATTTTTCATAAGAAAACTTGAAGTCAAACTTGATAAGATCATTGGGAAAAAGGGCTATCTTTGGGATCAAGTTAAGTGAAAGCTACTCACATTGCAAAAATTCCACAACAAAAAATTGGTGGATGCATCCTAGAGGCTGTGCAGATTGGATTACTGCTCATTGACTTTTTGTGATCTAAATGTGTCCCAATATGTGACTCACATCCTATACCACATCCATAAGCTGAGAATATTTCCTTCACTTGTGTGTTTGCTTCATGATAGACATATTGCATTTTAGGACATATAGGAGCTTTGTAAATATGCTAGTTAATTAATTTTCTCTCTTAATTTACTCTTTGATTATATAGGTTTTTGATCTCCAATATCTTTCATGAAAAGAAAAGATGTGTATCAATCCTTGTTTAAATAGGTTGAAAAATTCTTTTGGGATTCTATGTTAAATAAAGATATGCCGAAGCAATTTGTGTTTTCATAAAAATCTTACAAAATCTTGATTTATTTTAATCCCTTATTTTCTTAGAAGGTGCTTGTGTGTGGTAACCTCAAAGGTTTTCTAGCCGTTGGAGGACTCTTAAGGATTTTGAGGTGTGATTACCTGTTTGGAAAAGGATTCCTAATTCTATTTGGAAAGGGGGAGCTGTGAGTATTTATTTTTCCTCACATCCGTCTCCTCCCTCATAATCCTTGTTAAAACCCTTGTTCTTCCTTCCCGTTTGCACACAAATTCACACACTTTGCATTAACTTCTCATTATACTGTTCAACCAACCCCAAATCTCTCTGTTAAATGGCCGAGCATTCGAATATAAGAGAAGAAGATGTTCTTGACATTGTGCCGATTTCAATAGCAAGAAGAGAGGACTCCATTCTCCTAAATCCCGTAATCTCAAAATTTCTTGCTGATTTCTCTTCTCCATCACCCTCGTCTGAACCAACAATGGAAGCTTCTTCTCCCAAATCCCCTTCATTGGAAGCTGTGAATGTTTCAACTGAGGTAAACCCTAAGGCTCCATCCTCTCCGGTGATTCCACCATCGGATGTCGCCATTCTTTGCAGTAACCATCGTCAACTAAGAAGAGGAAGTTGTCTCAAGCTAAAGCCCCAAAGTCTGTTGCACCGCCGGTACCTCGTCGCAATCTTCGTCGATCTGGTAGGGTTCGCAAGCTGTCAGAGTCTGACAAAGCTAAGAATCTAACTAAACCTGGCGGGAAACCTTCAACTGCCATTGTTCTTGAAGAAATAGAAGAAGAAGAAGAAGAGGTAATAGCTCCTCTTATTAGGACTAGGTCTAAATCGTCAATTCCTGTTATTGATCCCCGTCCCCCGTTGTTGCTCCTTCTGACGTTGCACCCCCTGTTGATTCTGTTGATGCTCCCCATGTTGAACTTCTAATCCCTGTTGATACTGTTCTCCATGCAAAATCTGTTGAACCAATTGCTCCTCCTTCTCCCATAATTTCATCCGATCCCATTATCCCCAATACTGCTTCACCCCCTAGGGATAATGTTTCTAGTCCTGTTGCTGAGCCCTCTGATTCCTTGGTTGCTAGTCCTGTTGAGGACCTTATTTCCTTCAGTGATGATGAACCCTTAGCTAAGATTTTAATAGATTTAAAGGGAAAGAAAAAGGTGGCTGAGACTGACCTAGAACCCTTTGAAGATGAATCTGACTCAAGTTCTCGAGAGTGATGACACCGCCTCGATGAGAACTTCAAGCTTGGAAGAGAAGAGCTTGATCAGAGAAAGAAGACAAGGAATTGGATTCCTCTCGATGCTGATAATACTGAGATTGAACCAATAAATGTTCCATTCCCTGTGAAGGATGTGGCTAAGGATGTGCCCACATCCAGACGCACATCTACTCGAAAGAAAGCTGAATTGGGTATGTCATCTTCTCTCTCTCTTGTCTCTAACCCCAAACCCTTTTCCAAAAAGTTTCTGTCCAAAAAGGCTTCTGATAGGTTTGAGTTAATTTCCTCTAAAGCCTTTGTTGTTGAGATGAAAAGGGATAGGGACACTTTTATCAAACTTGGAATGGACAAGTTTTTTGAGGAAAGAGGATTATTCTTGACTGTGGACCATCCCCTTCCCTTCTATCCAAAATTGGTCTATGAGTTTTATGCAAATCTGCCTAAGAATTTTGATAGAACTTACTCTCATTCCACTGGTGTTTATGTTAGAGGAGTATTTGTTCACTTTACACCTTCAGTTATCAATGATTTTCTTGGATTGAGTGATAATCTTGATGATATAGTTTCTATTGAGGAGGATGAACTGGTTTCTGCTCTCACACATGGAAAGGTCACTTCCTGGCCTGTAAAGCCTAAGGATTTAGGTAGTGGTTCATTATCCTCCCTTTATTGTTTTCTCCACTCCATCCTTGCTGCCAATTTGTGTCCCTCCAATAACAAAACCTCTGTTACTAGAATGCAAGCCTTGCTTCTGTATAGATTGGGACTTAAGAAGCACATTAATTTTGGGGATTTCATTTTTAGAAAAATTTGTGATTATGGAGAATCTCCCTCAATGAAATGGTCTTTGCCTTACCCTTCTTTAATCTCCCAAATCATCATTGCTAGTGGAGTGAAGACTGAAAGAGGAGAAGAAACAGTTGATAATTTTGCTCTGTTTAAGGAGACCAAAACTCTGTTAGACCCTAAGCAAAGGCATGTTGATCTTCCTGTGGGTACATCTCCTGAAATTGCTATGCCAGATGTGGATACATCTGAACCCACAGCCGTAACCCCATTTGATGTCCAGATGAAGGATTTAGATGCTGAGATTGCTAGTGCTGAAGCTCAAGCTCAAGCCTCCACTGCCCATGCCAACAACCTTAAAGCTCTTAAGGCTAATCTTCTCAAATGGCATGCTTCACTTTCTGCTCAAAAAGGGGGAGATGGTGTCAGGCCGATGCTGCTGCTTTTGGAGGAGATAAAATTTGGAACACTGCTGTGTCTGCTTCTAATTGGAGAGGCTGGGAACTTTAACTTAGGGGGAGAAAAGTTTTTTTTGAATTGATGGTTTTTAAAGACATTTTTAAATTTCTGTTTTAGTTGGTTAGTTTTTTAAAACAATGGTTTGTAATAGCTTTAAGTAGGACATGGCTGAATGGTTTTTTGCTTTTGCTTAATGAACTGCTAGTATTCTGTTCTAAATCTGTTTTGCAGTTTTTATGTGTGGATGTGTATACACATCTGGACACACATCCATTCAGGGGGATTCATGCTCTTTCTACATTCTGTGGTCATAATATTTTGATTATTATAAATCTTTGGTTTTGACCAGAAAGTCCAAAATAGGGGGAGATTGAAAACGTGAAGTTTTTGGGAACATATTTATGTTTCCTTATTTAATTTGTCTTCTATTATGGCAAGAAGATTTTGAGACTTTCATGGAGATTTATAAGTATCTTACTTTTATTAAGAGATTGTAATTATGTAAATATCTTTTATTTATGTACATAGTTTTATATTAGGACTAACCTACTAATATTTGATTTCCTTGTGAGTGTGTTATATGTTTTCATATAGAAAAAGGAATCTCACAAAGGAAGAGGTCGATTGCATGAAGATCTTCTCCAAAGTGCTCTATAAATACAAGGCATTCAGCACAAAGAGAAGTTACACAATTTACGAGAGAAAATCACATTCTTCATAGTCATTCGACATTGTTGTTTTAGGTTGTGAGCTTACATCCGTAACTCACATCTAGGTTTTCATAAAGTTCTCTTGTTTTACTTCTGATTGAATAAGTCCTACTTGGGAAAGGGGAGTTGTTCATATCATAGAAGGTGATTAGAACTTGTTTAGTATTTTCATATTTTAGTTTTTCACTTATTTGTTTTTGTAAGAAACATAAGTTTTTATAGTGAAAAGGTTTTTGGGCGTAAGCCTAGTTTGCTGATCACACAGATCAGTAAGCGTATATAACTCTTGAGTTATTGCATTTTATTTACATTTAATTGTTTTATTCCGCTGCATTATCTGTGGATGTGTGGACAGTTGTGAGACACATCTGTACTCACATCCTTTGCCTATTGCGTGATCCAAGTTTCCTAGCTACACGAAACTTTCAGATCAAATCTGCGTCTAAGTTTCTGAAATTAGGGAGCGTCCGCTCCCAGTGCTGGCCTGTTAGTTTCCTATTTTGAATAAACTTTGTTTTAGGCTTAGAATTTTATTTTGAGTAGGCCTCTTTTTCCTTTTCTATTGTAACCTATATATTCAGAAGTTGATTAATAAGAAAGCAAGTTTGGGAAAACCCTAAATTATTTTCCTTCATGGTATCAGAGCGGCATCATACACGAGTCTAAATTCATGGACGGGAACGATGCTGTCATCAATAATCCTCCTCCTAAAATCGAATATAATTCTCCTTTTTACCTTGGTCCTCATGATAGGCCCGGCAATTTTATTACTCCTACCCGTTTCAATGGTGAAAATTACGATGATTGGGCCAGCGATATGCAAACAGCTCTTGAAGCTCACCGAAAATTTGGTTTTCTAGATGGTACAATTACTGAACCTATTCTTCCCTGCACCTTTTCTGATTGGAATACTATTCATGCCATGTTGATTTCTTGGATCATGAATACTATCGAATCTGATGTTAAATGTACTCTCTCCAAATTTAGAGATGCTAAACGTTTATGGTATTCTCTTAAAAGTCGATATGCTGTGGTTGATGGTCCACGTATTCAACAATTGAAGGCATCGATCACTCATTGTGAGCAAACTAAGGGCATGTCGGTGGCCACATACTTTGGTAAATTAACTGGCTTATGGGAAGAACTCCATAGTCATGAACCTTTAATCAATTGCACTTGTTGTAACTACTGCACGACTGCTCAACAACATGCGGATCGCAGAGAGACAGGCAAGCTTCATCAATTTCTTATGAGTCTAAATTCCGAGTATCATGCTAATACTCGCACCAATATTTTATCTATGGATCCTCTTCCTGGTCTTGACCGAGCATATAAATTGCTGGCTCAAGATGAGCGGGTTCGTCTTGCTAAGCCTGTTCTTGATGATGTGGTTAATTTTGCTCTTCGTGCCGATGGAGCTCGTAGTCGTGACAATCCTGATAAATCTCATCTCACATGCACTCATTGTAAGACAGGTGAAAATACCACATGTTTTGAATTGCATGGATATCTGATTGGTGGCTCGAGCAACGCAACAAATTTAATTCGCGTGGTGGTGGTCGTCCGCAAAATGGCCGAGAGGGGGTTCTTCTCGCAAAGACAGCTTGCAACAAACACCCGATCGCGGTCCCGACATCGTTGATGCGGCACGTGGGAGCCTCTTCTGTTGCTTCTTCTTCGTCGTTCATATCTGAGCAATGGCAGGCTTTGGCAAGCCTCATTGGTAATTCTCAAATCTCAAATGATCGCCTCCGTGGTAAGTTTGATACAACTTCATGGATAATTGATACAGGTGCTTCAAATTATGTAACCGGAAATGCCTCGTGTCTTCTTAATTCTTGGACTATACCGGCTTATCCAGTCGATTTACCTAATGGGTCGTCTGTATTGGCTCATACAAAGGGATCTGTTCGTCTGACGGACACTATTACCCTCACTCATGTTCTCTTTATTCCAAACTTAAGCTGTAACTTAATTTCATTTTCACAATTTTCTGACGATATTCACGCCGTCCAATTTAACTCATGTGTGTGTATCATACTCGAGGAACCTGATTGGAATGGGTGTTAGGCGGGATAGACTCTACTACTTTCGCGACACATCTTCAGCATATAACGTTTCTGTTACCGGATCACCTTCTTTGTTGGAGCTGTGGCATAATCACTTGGGGCACCCTTCCGAGAATGTAGTAAAGCTTCTTCCCTCAATTAGTCATACTTTTGGCAGTTTAAATAAATCTTGTGATACTTGTTTTCGGGCTAAACAAGAGAGATAGCTTTCTTGAGATCATAAGTCCACTAGAATATTTGAGAAAGTACATTGTGATTTATGGGGTGCATACACTCATTTTTCTTCTTGTGGTGCACGGTATTTTTTAACTTTGGTGGATGATTTTTCCCGAGTTGTCTGGGTTTATTTATTAGTTGATAAAACAAAAGTTTTTCGTATGTTTATGGCTTTTATTGCAATGGTAGAACGTCAGTTTTCTCAGAAGATTAATGTTGTCCGATCGGACAATGGTACGAATTTAATTGCATGCTTGATTATTTCTTTTCTTCTGGCATTCTTTTCCAAACATCATGTGTTGGTACCCCACAACAAAATGGAAGAGTCGAGCGGAAACATCGCCATATTCTGAATGTGGCTAGAGCGCTTAGATTTCATGCTCATTTACCTTTTTTTGGGGTAAAACAATTCTCACTACTGCTCATTTGATTAACCGGACTCCTACACCCCTCTTAGGTAATAAGACTACCTATGAGGTGTTGTTCGGAAAATTGCCTTTCTTTGACTCTCTCCGAGTCTTTGGTTCCTTGTGTTATGCCCATAATCAGAAGGCCAAGGGAGATAAATTTGCTAGTCGTAGTCGAAAATGTATCTTTGTGGGCTATCCTCTAGGCAAAAAGGGATGCAAATTGTTTGATCTAGAGACAAAGAAATTTTTTGTCTCCCGAGATGTGAAGTTTTTTTAGACCATTTTTCCTTACCGTGTCCCAGGATGGAGGGTCACAAATTATACCATTTCCAAAAAAACTTTTCTTTACTTTAACTGAAAAAGTAAACAACTCTTTTCCAAAACAATTTCAAAATAACCTCTCTACTCGGAGGCGATATAAAAACCTGTTTTAAACCAAACACAACCTGTTTTTACAAACTATACAACTGGAAAGGCTTACACAAGCCAACCATAAAACAAACCAACTTTAAATTTACTTACAACACGATATAACTGAAACATGTTTGTAAAACTTTATATACAAAACATTTCCCAAAAGAATAACAACCAAATCCAGCCCCCAACTCCCAAACTAATACATACCCTGACAACCCAAAAGATGTCCAAACTCCTTCCCCGGCCTCACTGGTCCGGTCCTCCTGTCTCAGCGGGATCTAAAACAATAAAGGGAGAAGGGGTGAGATAAAATCTCAGCAAGCTATTGTGTATGCAGCAATATGCCATACAATATGCAACACATAAACAGGTTGCTCCATATTGGAAAACAGTAAACACATTACGTTACCTTTTCCATCTGACCAGTAAGTCATATGTTATGCAACACACAATCAGGTTGCCCAATATCAAGTATGCAACACATAAATAGGTTGCCAATCACATTGGAAAAACAGTAAACACTTTACGTTACCTTTCCCTTTACCTTTCCCATCAGAATCATATGTAGTACAACGGTGGGAGTAATCTTCCTCTCATTCATGAACTGCTGTTTGCATATTCACGGCTTATACGATCTCTATCGGAGACCCATATAAGTTATCAGCTATATGTAACTGACAGCACATATACACAGAAGCTGCGCACCCCCAAACCGTGGCCACAAAAGGGGGAGAGGTCACAGTTATAAGGCAATCTAAACACCTTATGAAATATTTTCTCATAAGTGATAGTATTCCATATACCCCCACAAAGATCAGCTGATACCACCATATTCAAGCACATAATAGATACTTGAAAATAAGTCCACCCCATGAGACATCAATATACCCAACATGGAACTATAACTCATGTTAAATCAATCACAATAGTGCACATGTATTTCAACACTATTGAATAACAACACAATCAAATGACATGGTATTAATACTCATGCTTAACCAAATGAACAGTGCAACACGTATTAAACACTATGTGCACACAAATATTGAATATGTAAACACTTATGTCACAATGTATATCACGTAAGTCCTACATAATCATTACACAATTTATAATCCAGTAACAGAGTGTTAACACTCCTGCCCAAACCAATATAGTAGTGCTATCAATATTTATGCACTATATAACCCAATAACCATCTAGGGTCAACCACGTAGAGATACAACACCCTATAAGTAGCCCTACGCATTCATCATACAACATTAAACACCTTCCCGTTAGGTTCCAAGTTTGAATACCAAGTTTTATTAACTTTGGTTCAAGTTTCATAATTGCCTTTCAATCATTTTCAGGTCAATATTTAAAGACCTTCCCATTATCCATTTGGACCATTTCAAGTTCCATTGTGTAGTACTAAACTTGTACTAGATGTATAGTTAAAGAGGCATTGAATCTATACCCTTTTGATTAGGTCCACAAGCTTGCAAAGTTAGCTCCTGAACACAGTCCTGGGCACGAGTCGTGATGGTTGGCACGAGTCGTGCTCAACCCCTGCACGACTGATCTAGTTTTCACGACTAGTGACCCAACAGTCAATCTATGTTGCACGACTTGAATAGGCAAGGTCACGACTCATGCTTCATGGCACGAGTCGTGCCCAAACCCAGGAACTGATGTTCTTTGCTGCATATCATCAGCAATAACACCAACAACTACAAGGTTCCATTCCAACTACTGCAAGTCATCCCATAACAGTGTATAAACCTGTTTTAGACCATAATATACTCCCTTCATGCTATATAACACCTTCTTAACAACTCTAACATCTTCAAATTCTCAACCCCATGGCAAGAACTCAAAGTATACATCCAACTTATTTCCTTTTCATTTCAAATACCAAGTGAATGATTCTACCTTTACACAACTGATTCATAACATCATAATAACATCATTTCACAAGGTATGAACATTTATAGAAAGGAAACACAACAACTTACCAAAATAAAAGGAAGATATAATCGGATAAACTTGCTCTATTCACCTTCCTTAGCAATATTTTGAAGATGGAATCAACAACCACTCAACTTATGAATTTCTGAGACTTTTGGAAGTTAACTAGGGTTTAGGAACCTTCTTGGCCTGGAGAGAAAATGAGAGAGCTGATGGAAAAATTTTAGCTTCTTGAAGAAGCTTTAAAAGATTTATATAAACACAATTACAACCAATATCCTCCAAGTTTGAAAATCAACCAACAACTACCTCAAGGATAAAGTTCCACCTAAGCACCTCGACATTTTTATAACATCTTCAATTCAAAATTCAAGTGTTATCACTTTACTACACAATTTCCCTTTTCCTTCATTTAGACATTATATTTTCAAATCAAGTTAATAACATCTAAAATCACATAGTTCATCAAAAATGCCAAAATGAACACGTAAGTAAACCAAATGCCAACAAGCAAAGGATGAGATGCAATGCAAACCCAACCCCACGTGCTTCACGTGTGACCAAAATGTGCCTAGGTTTAGGGTCGTGACACTCACTCCCCCTTAAATAAAATTCGTCCCGAATTTGGACTTCACTTATCTGAATGATCAAACAACTCAGGATACTTCTGTCTCATCTCAGATTCCAATTCCCAAGTAGCTTCCTCAATGGTGTGATTCTTCCAAAGAACTTTCACCACGGGAATACTCTTGGTACGCAATTCTCGGACCTTTCGCTCCAGAATCCGTAATGGTACCTCTACATAAGTAATATCCGCCTGGACATCCTCAGGAGGAGAACTCAATACATGAGAGGAATCATAACAGTACTTCCTCAACATGGACACATGAAACACATTATGGAGAGAAGAAAGAGATGGAGGTAGAGTCAATCGATAGGATAACTCACCTACCTTCTCTAACACCTCAAAAGGACCAACAAATCTAGGAGCCAATTTCCCTTTGTTGCCAAACCTTTTGATCCCCGTTCTTGGTAAGATCTTCAAGAATACCAAATCACCAACCTGGAAGGATAACTCCCTTCTTCTAGTGTCGACATAGCTCTTCTGACGACTCTGGGCTGTCCTCAATCTTTCACGGATCACTTTGATCTTCTCAGTTGAGTCTCTAACCAAATCTGGACCCTTAAGTTTAGCCTCACCAACCTCGTCCCAACACATTGGGGACCTACATTTCCTCCCATACAGTGCCTCATATGGTGCCATCTCAATGCTGGATTGGTAGCTATTGTTATAGGCAAATTCCGCTAAAGGCAAATTCCACTAAAGGCAAATGGTCTTCTCAAGATAACTGGAAGTCCATCACACAAGCTCGTAGCATATCCTCGAGAATCTGAATGGTCCTCTCTGTCTGCCCATCAGTCTGAGGATGAAATGCTGTACTGAAACTCAACTTAGACTCCAAGGCTTCATGCAAAGCCCTCCAAAACCGCGAGGTGAATCTCGGATCCCTATCAGAAACAATGTTGACAGGTACTCCATGCAATCTCACAATCTCACGGATATACAACTGAACCAATTTCTCCAATGAGTACTTGGTTGAAACTGGTAGAAAATGAGCTAATTTGGTCAATCTATCCACAATCACCCATATAGCATCCATCTTCCTCAGAGTAGGAGGCAATCCTATCATAAAATCCATAGAAATGCCCTCCCACTTCCACTTAGGAATATCCAATGGTTGAAGCAATCCTGCTGGTCTCTGATGTTTCACTTTGATCTGTTGGCAAGTCAAACACTTTGATACAAATTCCGCAATCTCCTTTTTCATACCATTCCACCAGTAACCTCTCTTCAGATCCTGATACATCTTGGTGCTTCCAGGATGAATAGCAAATCGGGACTTATGGCCATCCTCTAATACCTGCCTTTTGATCTTTGGGGAAGAAGGTACGCAAATCCTGCCTTTGAAGGTTAGAATTCCATCCTTATTCAATGAAAACTCCCCAGTCTTGCCATCTTGTAATTTTTCCCTAATTTTCTTCAACTCATCATCATTCCACTGAGCTTCCAGAAGATCCCCATATAGAGTAGGAAAATCTCTAACATTGGCAAACAACATATCACCTCTCACTTCCCGAGATACCAAGGACGATAAATGAGCATTACGGCTAATAGCATCAGCCACCACATTAGCTTTCCTGGGATGATAAGAAATGGCACAATCATAATCCTTCAGAAGCTCCAACCAACGCCTCTGTCTGTTGTTCAATTCCTTCTGAGTAAATAAGTACTTCAGGCTCTTATGATTTGTAAATATCTCAAATTTTGCCCCATACAAGTAATGTTTCCACTTATGCAATGCAAAAATAATGGCAGCTAACTCCATATCGTGGGTAGGATAATTCTGCTCCGCTGGTGATAACTTCCTTGAAGCATACGCAATTACCTTCCCATTTTGCATAAGAACACAACCCAATCCCACTTTAGAAGCACCACTGAAAATAACAAAGTTCTCACAACCCTCTGAAAGTGTAAGAATAGGAGCTGAAGTCAATCTCTTCTTCAGTTCAGTAAAGCCAGCTTCACACTTAGCATCCCATATAAATGGTACATCCTTTCGAGTCAATCTGGTCAATGGAGTTGCAATCCTTGAAAATCCCTCAATAAATCTTCGATAGTACCCCGCTAACCCAAGGAAACTGCGAACCTCTGTCACGGTAGAAGGCTGTTTCCAGTTGACTATGACCTCAATCTTTGTAGGATCCACGGCAATACCACTACTGGATACCACATGACCCAAGAAAGAAATATTTTCCAGCCAAAACTCACATTTGCTGAACTTTGCATATAACTGTTTCTCACGAAGCACGGATAACACACTTCTCAAGTGCCTCTCGTGATCTTCCCGGGATTTTGAGTATACCAGGATATCATCAATAAAAAACTACCACAAAACTGTCAAGATACGGCTTGAAAATCATGTTCATCATGTCCATAAAGATTGCTGGTGCATTAGTCAACCCAAAAGGCATAACAAGAAATTCATAATGCCTATACCTTGTTCTGAAAGCTATTTTAGAAACATCATCTGGCTTGATTTTCAACTGATGGTATCCGATACGTAAATCCAATTTGGAATATATAACGGAACCTTGGAGTTGATCAAATAAATCATCAATGTGAGGAAGAGGATATTTATTCTTAATTGTAGCTTGATTAAGTAGTCTGTAATCAATACACAACCGCAAAGTACCATCCTTCTTCCTAACAAACAACACTGGTGCTCCCCAGGGTGACACAATGGGACGAATAAAGCCTCTGTCTAACAACTCCTGCAACTGAATTTTCAATTCTTTTAACTCAGCTGGAGCCATTTTGTAGGGTGCTTTAGAAATTGGTGAAGTACCCGGCAAAAAGTCAATACAAAACTCCACTTCTCTATCTGGAGGCATACTATACTCAGTTGAGAATACATCACTAAACTCATTCACAACTGGAACACAAGCTAGTTCAGGAGACTTCTTATTAGAGTCTAATACATATGCCAAGTAACCCTCATACCCTTTTGACAACAACTTTCTAGCCTTTAGTGCAGAAATAACATGAATGCCAAATAAAGATTTATCAGCATCAAACATAAACACAGGCACGTCAGGCATAGAAAAGGTGACTCGCTTTCTGCGACAGTCCACCAAGGCATGAAAAGAACTCAATCAGTCCATGCCTAATATAACATCAAAATCTCGGATTGGTAACTCTACCAAATCCACTGGCAATACATGCCCACATATAATTGTTGGGGTGTTAACCTAACGGTTTGTTTAAATTCCACAAGCGCACGGGCTATTGTAATATAGCGAGTGCAAGTATGGGTCAATCCCACAGAGACAGGGTTTATTTTGGAAATATTTTTGTCTTTAGAATTATAGAAAAGATTGGGGGAGATAAAATTTGATTTTAGAAAATAAAAGGAACATGAACAGAAAATACTTTAATAAAATTCTTTTAAAATGAAGCATTCTCGGGATTGGAAATCATGCACATAACATTGTTCATCAAATTGTCATTGTCTTAGAAATATAGGTTTTCATTTAAATCAAGGATGGTATGTTAAGCCTACGCTACTTCGGGTTAAGACAATAGCGTTTGTATTTTTCACTAATTATGTCCTAACTGTTTGAGATTTCCGTTTATGTTACCCCCGCCCTGTCACAAACGTGCATTCCGGCTTATCTCTAGCTGACCATAATTAGTAAGAATCCATTAAGAACGAGAGTCAACATACTTTCCATTAAAGGAACATCCCTAGGCCGTTGAACTACTTTCGTGATCAATGGAACCTAGTTTCTTTATATGGTTCCGTCAATCGAGATTCTCCGCTAGATCCATCTCTCAATTGACTGAATCATACAAATTGGATGTCTCCAAGATGTAAGGCATTTAGAGTTTAACATAAAGAAATTGTTTAGATGAAGATAGAAGACAAAACTTTTCTTTTTTAGATGATGAACATGTATGCTTTTGAGTTTTCAACCCCAAGAACAAGGGGGATTTACTACTAGCCATCTAGAACATATAAACAATTAAAATTAAAGGATAGAGTAAGAAGACTTATGATGAAAATAGAAGGCAAATGGCTGGAAATATGCTTCACTTTTATTGCTTTACTCCAAGGTACTTTAAGAACAAATACATGAACTTTGATCTTCAAATATTCTTTGGAAATTGATCTCACAAGTATTTGTGTTTTTCTCTAATCACTATACTATGGAATATCAGTAAAATTCTGTATAAAATCTGTCTGTAATGTGTGTCTAAGACTGATTACAAAGGGTCTTTTTATAAGGGGGAGGGAACTCTTCGAGAAGGTGCTTCCAAAAGGTGCCTTTTAGTCTGCAGGCACCACTTTACATGGCCGTGTCAAGGGTTTTGGCGCCAGATTTGAATTTAAATTTGGAAGACTTGCACGGCCGCTCCAAGGTTAGCTGCACGGCCGCTCCGAGGTTGGCACGGCCAAGGCCAGTTCATTGCTCGGCCACTCCATGATTTTGGGGCCAAAATGGCCTGTCATGGCCTTAAGTGCACGACCTCTCCACTACTAGCTGCACGGCCGCTCCACCTGGGTTTAGCTTTGTGTGTCCATTTTGCTTGGTGCTCTTTCATGTCTTTTATCTTTAAAAACACCCAAGCACCCTTTTGATATAAAAAGGCCCTAAAACCTGTCTAAACAGTATAAAACATATCAAAAGCATAAAATCTAATAAAATGTGAAAAAGTAAGTAAAAAGTACTTAAAACTAAATAGAAAATGATGATTTATTTAAGAAAAAGTATATAAAACTTGGGATAAATGACTATATAATAGTCACTTATCAAACTCCCCCACACTTAAGCTTTTGCTTGTCCCAAGCAATTTTTAAGATGAAAATACGGAGAGGGAGAAAAAGAAAAGAAAAGCGAAAATGATCCCTCAGAAATAGAGTAGCAAGCCTTTAAACGCCTTTTGGATAATGCCTTCATCTTTCTAGCTCATATTTTGTATACCTTTAAAAATTATTAAAAAGAGGTATTTTGGGGATTTTTTAAAGAGATAATTTGTAAGACAATAACCTAATATAGCATATATAGAATTTGATCAAGTAAAACATGCTAGAAGGATAAATCTTAGATCATTTCTTGGAAAAAGAGAAATTTTCACTCTTTAGAGTGATTTTTGAGAGAAATGAATTTATTTCTTTAAAATGTACAAGAGAAAGTATAAACATTTATTCACAAACTAGAAGTTCCCGAAGAGTTGCATTGCATTCTTGAATCACAAGGGTAAAAAATGGATGATGATAGTGGAAAAATTTCATCAAAGTTTCAATAAATTTATCTTATTTTTGTACGTGTTATATTTTTGCAAAAGACCTTAGTTATTTTTGATCCTTTCAAGTATGAGACATTGTGGCTGCGAACCCCATGTTCCTAATACTTAGATCAAGAATACTTTTGGATATTACTCCCACTTGGCAAGGAAGCATCGTCGCAGCGAACGCCGTGCCCCGAGTTACTTAGGAAGTAATAGGTTTCTTTTTGCTTTTTAAGGCTTGGTGACTAAGTCACTCTTTTAGCAATAAGATAAAAATATCTAACTTTAATTTGATTTGTAGAAATGGAAAGATGAAATTTTGATGAAGAGGTGTGATTCAAAGGATGCAAAACAAATGGTGCTTCTAATAAGGGAATAAACATTTAATAAAAATAAAAGAAATGTACAATCTTAAAGAAATATTTTCAACATATTTTTCATAAAAATGACCAAGTGTAGATTGCTAAAGATTCCTTCTAATCAAATGTTTTTTTCTTGATAAAACCCTATATTTTGCTATACTAACTTATGAGGCTTTTAATTATTTCTAAAAAAATATCTCTATATTTTTCTTCTTATAAATTTCTAAGTTTATAAAAAATATGAGAGGAAAGACAATAAGTATTATTCTAGGGCAAATGGCAAGCATAGAAATAATAATTATGGATCATCATAGGGATTATTACTTTTTTTTTATATACTATACATGCATAAAATGAAAAATGCAACTAAGTTAAAAAAAAAAATTACACTAAAAAGCAAGTAAATTTAATCTAAAAAGCAAGTAAATTCTAAACTAGAAAGCAAAAAATAAAATAAAGTAAAGATAGGTATACCCCCCCCCACTTGAAATGAACATTGTCCTCAATGTTTCAAGGACAACGAGCGAAAAGATAAGCATGCGGTGAGGGAAAAGAGTAAAAATTATGATAAATAATAAAATAATCCATCGGTTTACTATTCCGATAATGCTTGTTTAAGGTCATAAGCTCGACCCCTTTCTTTCAGTAACAATGGGCGGTGAGTGATATTGTAATGGTCTCTTATCCTTAAAAACTCGCCATTCCTTGTCCTTTGGCGTGATTGAGATCTTATGATTAATGCATACGCGATATCCTGATGTGCCTTTTTTCTTAGGCCCCCTACCTTTTGATGTTTCAACTTTATTAGGCTGTTTAGGGTGCACATTTTTTTCACCTCTATGATCTAAGGGCTTTTTAATCATCATTTTTGAGTCCTTGGCTTGTGACTTTTCACCCTTTTTGCTATCATTTCAGGAATGTTGACTTCATGGCACGACTTTTTGAGATTTAAGTTTTTAAATTCGACTTTCTTATTTCCAATGTTTAGAGAAAGAGTGCCATTCTTTACATCTATTACTGCACCAGCGGTGGCAAGAAAAGGTCTTCCTAGAATGATTGGAATTTCGTGATCTTCCTCCATCTCAAGGACTACAAAGTCGACCGGGATAATCAATTTCTCAATTTGACAAGGTACATCTTCCATAATACCCACTGGGTATTTAATGGAGCGATCTGCTAGTTGGAGAGAAATAGTGGTGGGTTTCATTTCTCCCACACCTAGTTTCTTACCTACCGAAAGCGGAATGAGGTTCACACTTGCCCCAAGATCTAATAAAGCATTATCAACATTGTATTTACCTATGTTGCAAGGAATAGAGAAAGTGTCAGGATCTTTTAATTTAGGAGGAAGTTCTCTTTATAAAATGGCACTTACTTCTTCTGTTAAAGCGATAGTCTCATGCTCCTCAAGTTTTCTTTTATTTGCAAGAATATCCTTTAAGAACTTATCATAAGAGGGCATTTGTTGAAGGTGTAAGTACCCAAATCTGGCTCATGCCTTCCGGTTAAATTTCCCGGCAATTCCCCGGACTTTCCCAAAGTTCAGGAGCAATTTGGGAACTGTTTCGAACCTTCCGAGGGGTGAAGGAATTACTTGGAATTAAAAAACCACGTTTTCCTTTAATATAAAAACCCTTCTAGAAGGCCACCTTGCATGATTCTAGAAGTATGCTGAGTCATTGGGGATAATGCCGCACGGCTGCATTAGGCTAGAACTCTAGGCCGCATGGCTTCATTAGCTGTTGCCAGAGTGCCTATAAATAGAGACCTCCTATACTCATTTTAGGGGGGATTTTCAGTAACCTTACTCTGCCAAAATAACTCCACGAGATTCCAGAGAGCTGAGAGTGATAAAAACCACCTCCCTCCTCACCAAAACCTCCTAAAATTGGTCCATTTTCTAGGCAAACTTCAAAGAGCAAGAGGACACCACCATTGGTAACCTCTGTTACCCTTTACCTTGCATTATACTTGTTTTATGTGATATACTTGCTCCTTGCATTTACATATTGCTATATATTGCTTGGTATTTGGTACATTGTCATTAAAGATACTATCTTTAATTATGTAAATCATATATCCCCTTTCCCCTCATCACATAGGATCCATGGAGAATCCAACCCAAGGATGAACAAATAAGACCTCATAAAAGGCTTGTTCTAGGGTGGATCTCTCACATGGTGATGTGAAAAGTAGCATCCCTTGCACTTAAACATCATCTTTACATATAAAGTTGCATTCTTTGCATCAAAAATGATATCTTTGCATTAAAGTAGCATCCTTTGCTCTCAAAACAATATCTTTATGCATCCTTTGCACATAATATGCCATTTACATACATAAAGTTGCATCCTTTGCACTTGAAATGTCATTTTTACATATAAAAGGTGCATCCTTTGCATTAAAAATCATGTCTTTGCAACCAAATAGCATCCTTTGCATGCCAAATGTCATCTTTTTAATTAAAAATGTCATTTTTAGTTTAAAATGCATCCTTCATGTCACTCATGGTTGGATCTATCTTTCCTAGGATTGCTTAGTGACCTTCCTAAGGCACGAAAATCATAGGAAGAGCATAAAGATCCAATCTTTATACCCTTCCCCTATTCCCCTTTTGGTATTTGATGCATCCTTGGAACGGACCGATGTAAAGATCCTATCTTTACGTTGTTTCTTCCATTAAAGGTGCCATAATTCCTTTGGAAATGAATAAGCCTTGAACCCTATATCTCCGATTATCACTTGAGACGAGCATAGTAGTCTCTACACAAGCTCAATCGTCTCAAGATGTAGGATTGATGGGCTAAGGATACTCCATTCTAAAGAACCTCATTTTGGACTATAAGAGAGAGTCCTTCTCTCGATCACACATGACTCAAGGTCAAATAGTGATGATCACAAGTCCAAGATGAGGACGGGATCAAAGTCCCGAACACATAAAAATCCAAGGAATCCCGAGCGATAACCAACTAAATGGTTTATACGTCCGGAAGACAACTTGGAACATCCCCCCCCCCCTTTTTCATCACAAGCACACAAGAAAGCACGCAAGCAAGCATGAAAAATGGAATCTTGGGAGACTTGCTTCGGCAAGGCACCTTGGGTGAACAACGATCCGTTCTTCCCAAGGGGTAACTTAACCTCTGAACCCTTATTCCTTTTTTTCAAAGTTTTGAGGAAATCAAAATGGCGTGGTGAATGTGCGCTCGCCCGAAAATTTGTTTTTCGTGAAAATGAAGGAGTCGCCACGCCGTTTTAAGAGGAAACATTGAAAACCTTTTTTTAGAGAGAAAACATGAGTTCGGGGGTCAAGTTACGTATTGGGAAGAACCGAGAGTTCACCCAACACGCCTCGTCCATAGACGAGTCTTTCAATCAAACATCCAAATAAATCCAAAGTGTGTGCAAATATTGATAATAAACAAGGTGTGGTAAAATGCATCTTATTAATTATGAAACGAGAATTACAGATTGTGAGCCCATTATTTAGGGAGGCCACATCCCTGATACAAATGATCTAAAACAGATTACAAAGGAAAGAGGTCTCTGCAGATAGGTCATGTATGTCGCATGACACGTCGCACCAGTGACCATATATGTCTCGTGACACAGGACCACTTGGAGACGAAGGTGTCGCGTGACATACATAAGCCATCTGCAGAAACTAACAGGATGAACACAGAATTAACAGAAAGCTATGCAGATCTAATCGATTAACTAAATTACGAACGAAATGCAGAAACAACACCAAATCGACCCCGGGAGTGTGGATATGGGTAGATCCACACCCCCTTGGGGTTCAAACACCAAGTTCAATCAAATATTCAACAATAGAAGCTCAATTGCATGAATTATTCAAGTTAAACAGAGAGATTGCGATTGGGATTCAGTAATCCAGATAGCTAGGATCTGATTACTGAATCCAAACAGAAGTAAATGCTAGAATTATGAGAAATTAAGCAAGAGAGAGAGAAGAGGGAGGTTGGAGAATCTTTACCCTTGATGCTTCCACGAATCCTGTATCTAGTCAGATACAGAACCCTTCAATTCGTCACTTCTGATCTGGAAGGATTGATGCAAGGGGTCCAAGTGCTATGGCTTGAGAAAGGGGTTTGGATGGGAAGGAATTGGGTAGGTTGAAGGTAGGAGAGAGAGAGGGTTGTGTTTGAGAGTTTCGTTACAGTGCAAATTCTGCAGAGTAACAGTAGGATGAAGTTGGGATCCATATTTCTGAGAGGGGGAGGGTCTTATTTATAGGCTGCAGTTAGTGACCTCAGTGTGTCGCACGACCTTACGCGTCCACTTTCTATGCCTCAAGTTGTCGCGTGACACATGGTGGCCATAACCGTTTTTGGCGCCAAAACCAGTTTTTGGAACATTCCTGGAAAATACCCAAAAAGTCCAACAGGTTTTATTCCCAACAAGTCCCTTTGCATGAGTAAGGTACCAAAAGGTACTTCCTTCATGGGAAACTTATAAAATGTTTCCGGAAGTCTCGGGATCGGTCGGGAATTTACCAAAACGCCCCTTAATGCAATTTTATTACATTAAAATGCATCTAAAAAGGTTGCGAATTGGATTGGCGTACTTACAGAGCCCCTCGGCAACGTCACTTTTGGAAAAAGTGTGGTTGTCGATAAAATAAGACCCAATCCCAATGAGCATAGAGGGATAAGGTAACGGGCTAGAAGGGTGAATCGGGGAGTCTAATGGCTGGACCTTTTTGAGAAAGGATTCCTACGTATCCCTTTAAGAAGGGAATCAAGCCAAATCGTAGTTCGAAAATTACTAACTATAAGCAAGAAAGGGGTAGAAATGTGTCTTCATACCTTTGCTGTGCTTACCTGTGACTTCTTGCGGGGTCGGTACTACTGCGGTTGGCTAGTAACTTCCTTTCATGCCAGGTTGTAGCTGCCGGAGGGTCTCATGCTGCAACTGGTATTTGCGAGTAGCTGCCGGAGGGTCTCATGCTATCGCTGTTGACGAGTTGTAGCTGCCGGAGGGTCTCATGCTGCAACGGGTCTTTTGTGGATGCCAGGGGTCTCATACCACTTCTCTAATGCAGGGTAGTTGCCGGAGGGTCTCACACTACTGCTGCTTCTCTTTGTGGACGCCGGAGGGTCTCATACCACTTCTTCTGATGCAGGGTAGTTGCTGGAGGGTCTCACACTACTGATGCTTCTCTTCGTAGATGCTGGAGGGTCTCATACCACTTCTTCTAATGCAGGGTAGTTGTCGGAGGGTCTCACACTACTGTTGCTTCTCTTCGTGGACGCCGGAGGGTCTCATACCACTTCTTCTGATGCAGGGTAGTTGCCGGAGGGTCTCACACTACTGCTGCTTCTCTTCGTGGACGCCGGAGGGTCTCATACCACTTCTCTTCTTCTTTGCTGGGGATGAGTATAGCTGCCGGGGGTCTCACGCTATCTCTTTTCTGCTCTGTTGGGGATAAACGTGGCTGCCAGGGGTCTCACGCTACTTCTTCTGTTCTATTCTTTGTCGTTGATAAGTATAGCTGCCAGGGGTCTCACGCTACTTCTTCTTTCTGTTCTATTGCCGATTTTGCTGTTGAACGGTCTTTGTTGATTGTCGCTTTTCTTTTGTGTCCCGGGTTTTACTTGGGAAACCGGGGACTTTGCTTCTTTCCCGTGCCTCGAGGCTACCGGTCTCTCGGGAATTTGTTCATTAAGCCGGGATTCTCGCTTTCGGGGAATTGGCTTCTTTTCTTGGGATTGTGGGGCCGCTGGTCTTGCCGAGCTCGCTTGGGGGCTATCACGTATACAGTGCCTTTTGCTTTTTCTCTTTCTTTCTCAATTTGGTGCGAGGGCCAGCTTTGAGACTCAATTGATTATTGTACTGCGAGGGTAAAACAACAACTCCCAGCGCTATGCCTAAATAAGCCTATCTTGTTAGCAAAGATTAATTTATGTTAGCTTGGTTTGCGTGAGTCCTGTCTGCTCGGGAAAGCAAATGCGATTATTGGGTTAAAGGTCACTTTGTCGTGTTTATACATGGGGTTTTGGGATTGTTTCTGGACAGTGTGTATAGTAGGGGTCCTCTCCCGTGTATTTTCAGGGGTATTTGTATGAGGGTAAGGGGTGTGTTATGGCAACGGCGAGTTGGAAAATGCTCTGGGGTAACCACCGCAGCTTTTCCACAATGTCCGCTATCGCCCAAAGTATGTCGCCCGACATGTCATATCTGTTTGGCTTATTGTGTCGCACGACCGAGGGATGCTCGTAATGTGCCCTTTTAAAAGTGGGTCCAGTGCTTCATTCTCGCACAATGTCTTCTTAGTAGAGAAACCCAGCAGCTCTTATTTGGCGTATAAGCGATTCCTTTGGTCAAGATCGATACTTTGGCCGCAATGGAACATTATAAAAAAGAGGTTGCTTCCCGGGAGTGTCAATTTCATCGGGACTTCATCGAAATTTGGGGATTTCATCTGAGGCAACATAGGAATGTTATCAACAAGCGGTACAGTATGCCTTGTATTTGGTCCTTGAAAGACTGGAGGGTTGATCGGGATTTGCTTCGGCCGTATCCCGCTTCCGGGATTCTGAGTGTCATGTGTTCTCTTTGTCATACAATGACCCGACCCCAACTATGGAAGACTTTAGGGCATTGATGCTTGGGTAAGGCGGCGATCGTAGCATTCCCACGAGACAGCCTGGCCGGTTGAGGAGCGTATCGGACTTCTTATCTCTCGCTCGGATCGTGTGCCGCCTATGATTCTCGGGTGACGGGTTTATAGATTTGACTCGGATGGCTAGGTTACGTCCGTCCCGTCCCGAGCCGTTTGACCTTTCTACCTCTCTCGGATATGTTCATGCCGTTCACCCCGTCGGCTTACTATTTCTCGCGGATATGCCGGAGTCTCGCTCAAGTGCGTTGTTGGGGATTGTCGTGCAAATGAGGGGTGACCGGGGTACGATTTTCGTCAAATTCGATCCGGCCAAGGAGAGATGGACATTGTACCACCGTTGTTGGCCGAGACTTTCCACGGCATTGACAGCTAGCAGTGGGGATCGACCTCATGGGAGCAAAGTGCTCGCTTGTTATCTTGTGGTTCTTCGAGAGGTTACGCTTGATCGGGCCATTACTGCAGGGTCGGACGGCAATGCCCCGGGTGACTCGGCCACGCAGCCGATGAGGGACGAGGTTGCCGATAGTCGCAGATGAGGTTGTCACGGTACGAGACCACCGATCCGAGCTGGATCCCCGCCCGGAAATTACAAACCATGAGAGATATTCAGGATGGATCGCAGTAGTCCGGCCGCCCGGTTTGCATGTATCCTCTTTCGTATCCCATCATTGGTGAGCAGACAAGATAGGTACCTCGCAGATTGTCCGAGCTTTGAGGGAGAGACTGGTGACCGATGCTGTTCCGATGTCCATGACCGAGCCCTGTGCTATACAAGCTTTTTCAGCAGATCCTTTCGGAGGGCTTTCTTCCCACTCGTACTCCTTCGGCAGCCTAGAGGATTTACATTTCGACCACGTAGTATCCGGATTGGTATGAGGAGCATCGTAGTCTCGTGCAGCTGGCTATAGAGACTCGCCGCCGGAATACTGGGAGCAGACTATCCGTCCAAATGACTCTCAGAGATATAGAGGCATGAGGAAACCCAGACAATGTTACCGGCGATGCTGCTGAGGACTATGAGAGGCAAGAGATCCGGAGGGCTGCTTTGAGGGATGATCCAGAGGTGATGGCTCGCAGAGAGGCATTGAGGCAGGAGAGGATTGCTAGGGCTGCCTTGAGGGAGACCGGGTCTCGATTGAACCACCGACGCGCGTTATTCCACTGGGACGGGCTCAAACCGATTTATTTGACATTCCTAAGCCAAAGACCTCCCGGGACCGAGGAAGAGGAAGGACAGAGGAACGAGTTCGGGAGCGGGACGAATCTCTAGACACTTTTCTCGAGAGATAGGAGACTCTTTTTTATTTCTATTTCGAGAGTAGGATTTATTTGTATGGAAACCGAGTATCCTTTAATTACTTAATGCAGACTAAATAGATGTTAAAAAATTATTGATTTTATTCGCAAAGAAGTTATTTGAGTCAAAAAGTGGGCCGTGCTTGAACTCATCAACAAGAATATTAACTCCAAACAAACCTTTGAAAAGCTCTGAACCGTAATCAAAACACATTTTAGCAGACAAGAGGTTTTGCAAAGAATTTTAGACCGAACCACAAGTGGTTGCCTACGTTCCCCTTTTGTAAGAGAACTAAGGGGCTCAGTCTCCGTAGTTCGACTCAATTAACTTTTGTGTTTAAGAAAGGGGAAGATAGAAGGGGACATGGTGCGACTGTTTTTTACCTAGATCGCCCTTTTAGGGTTTTCGGTCTAGCTGGGTATATTCTTTAGCACCGGGCGCGTCCCTTATTTTTGCATGGACTGCCTTTTGAGAGGTTTTCAGTCTCATCTGGGACAATTTTGTTGCGCCTTTATTTATCATCACTTTTTTATTTATTATTATTTTTTTTATATTTATTTTTTTAGAGGGGGAAAGACTCGATCATACATAGTACCTCCGCAACTTGTCGCCGTTGACGGGGTGCAGAAATGGGTTGCCATCCAAATCTGTCAGCTGCATAGCTCCTCCGGAGAATATTTTCTTTACTAGGAACGGTCCGACCCAAACAGGTGCCCATTTGCCCAATGCACTGCTCTGATTCGAGGGCTTCATCTTAAGGACCAAGTCACCAACCTTGATGTCCCTGGGCTTCACTTTCTTATCAAAAGCACGGGCCATTCTTCTCTGATATGCCCTGTTATGCTCCATGGCTTTTAGTCTTCGTTCATCCAACAGAGCTAGTTCATTATATCGACTTTGGAGCCATTCAATCTCGTTCACCTCATTCTCGAGCAAAACCCTGAGGGAAGGAATCTCTAACTCAATGGGCATGACGGCCTCCATTCCGTAAGTCAGAGCGTATGGGGTTGCACCGGTGGCAGTTCGGATTGAAGTGCGATAGCCCCATAATGCTAAATGTAGCTTTTCTGGCCAATCTCGTCCTTGCTCGGCCATCTTCTTAATTATTCTTTCCAAATTCTTGTTGGCGGCTTCAACAAAGACCATTCGTCCGAGGCCCGTACGGTGAAGATTTATGGCGCTTGACCCCGTATTCAAGTGAGTAACCTATCGCTTTCTCCTTCGAAATGGGTTCCATTGTCGGAAATAATCTCATTTGGGACTCCGTAGCGGCGTAAAATCTGTTCTTTTATGAAGCGAGCCACTTTCTTAGCCGTGAGCACTTTGTAAGACGCAGCCTTCTACCCACTTCGTGAAGTAATCCACCGCAACCAAAACAAATGAGTGCCCATTGCTCCCGGATGGAGTTATCTTCCCAATGACATCAATACCCCATGTTGCGAAAGGCCACGGAGTTGTCATACAAGAGAGGTCATGAGGAGGGATATGGTTCAAGTTGGAGAATCGCCGACATTTATCACAGTTCGCACAAATTGGATGCACCGTCTCCATAGTAATCCGTAAGTAACCCAAATTTAATGATGCTATGCATGAGGGATCGAGCGTTCATATGAGGTCCGCAGCACCGTTATGAACGTCTTCCATTACTCTTGGGCTTTTTCCTTGCCGATACAAAGCAGAGAGGGCATCCTTCCCTTTTCTTCCACAATTCGTTGCCGAGCACGACGTACCGAGCCGATAGCCTTTTCAACGCTATGTGCTCTTGGCATGAATACCTTTCAAATCTCCTTCTTTGTCAACGGGGAGAGATGCTTCACCATGCTTGAGATATTGGAAAATCTAACTGTACCACGGCTCCTTGACGGTTTTGACCTCTATTTCACAACAATGTGCGGGGTTTTCTCGCCTACCGACCCTGAATGGTTTGATCGATTTTCCTTCCGGGATTTCTACCAAAGAAGCTAGAGTGGCTGTGGCATCGCAACTGTTCTTGTCTCGTGGTAGGAATTGGAATGACACTTCCTTGAATTGACCAATGAAGTTCTCGCGATGTAAGCATGATATTTCTCGGGAGACATGGATCTATGATTTTCCACTTGTCAAGCCCGATTAATTATCAATCGGGAATCACCGAACACTTCTAACTCTTCCACATGTCGTTCTAGGCAGCCTTTCTAGACCAGCCTATGCAAGCTTCATACTCACCGCATTGTTGGTAATCGAAAAGTTCAGCTTTGATAGCTATAGGGGTATGCATATCGTTCGGGTCTACCAAGCACCATCCCGATGCCATTCCCTCTTTTGTTAGCCGCTCCATCAAAGAACAACCGCCACTGTTACCGCTTTCTATAGCAAGAATCCCTTCATCTCGGAAACCGGAGATCCGGTCCTCGAGGTTCTCAGACCGGGGAAATCGGCCAATTGATCTCGCGTAGCTTGTCCCTTGATTGACTTCCTGGATTACATACTTGATGTCAAATTCAGCTAAAAAGAAGGTCCACTTCGCCAATCCGGTGGAAATGTTGCCTCTATCACCTTGGAACAGTATCTCGATCGGGTCCATTTTGGAAACCAAATGCACGGGTGGGACAAAGATATAGTGCTTTAACTTTCCGACCACCTGCACTAAAGCCGCGCATGTCTTCTCGAGGCGTAGTAATTCAACTCACTACCTTGGAACTTGCGACTGACGAAATAAATGGCGTTCTCAATCTTTGAATCCTTCTTCTCTTGTGCTAGCATAGCCCCAGTGGCTGTGTCTGTGACCGTCAAGTATAGCAGTAAAGGCTTGCTCTCGTGAGGCGGACAAATGATGGGTGGATTGATGAGGTAAGCTTTAATCCTCTCGAAGGCTAATTGGCACTCCTCGTTCCAAACCACTTCCTGATTCTTCTTGAGTAGCTTGAAGATCAGCTCACACATGGGGGTTAGTTGGTTGACAAACCTACTGATGTACTGTAATCGACCCATGAATCCTTTTACCTCAGAGACAGTTCTGGGCAGCTTCATTTCGACGATCGCCTTAATCTTTCTGGGATCTACTTCGATTCCGCGCCCGTGACCATATACCCCAGACTTTGCCTCGAATAACCCCAAAGGTGCACTTGGCCGGATTTAGTCTCATGGAGTGCTCTCGAAGTCTCGTTGAAGAATTTCCTCAAATCAATGAAATGCTCGTCCATCTCGATCCCTTTCGAGTGAATAATCATATCATCTACATACACTTCAATCTCCTTGTGTATCATGTCGTGAAACAGGTAGTGACAGCTTCTCTCGGTAAGTAGCCCCAAAGATTCTTCGTACCAAATGGCATTACCGTGTAACAATAAGTACCCCATGGAGTTGTAAACGCCGTCTTGCCCCGATCTTCCTCACCATTTTGATTTGATTGTAACCTCGCGAAACCATCAACGAAGGACTTGACCTCAAAGTTTGCGGTTGCATCCACTAGCATATCAATATTGGGCAAAGGGAAGTCATCTGGGACTAGCCTTATTAAGATCTCGAAATCTACGCACTCGAACCTTTCCATTAGCTTTTGTCACTGCCACAATGTCACAACCAAGTCGGATATTCAATTACCTTGATGAAGCCCACCCGTAGGAGTTTTTCGATTTCTTCTTTCACCCGCAAGGACCACTCCGGTTTTATCCGCCTCAACTTCGTTTGATCGGCTTAATTTCTGGATCTAGAGGAATCCGTGCTCTACGATGGAAGTATCCACTGTGCATATCTTTGTAAGACCAAGCAAAGACGTCCATATATTCTTTAAGCCAGCTCAACCAGTGGCAACCCGCTCATCTCCGGAGAAGAAGCTACCAATCTGTGTTTCTTTGGGTTCTTCTACTGCTCCTGTGTTCACCGTTGTCAATATCTCATCGGCAAACTGGGCCCGGCTTTCCTTTTGTTCGAGAACCCGCTTTGAATCATTTTCTAAAATTTGCTCGTCTATTAAGTCTCGCATTATCTTCAATTGAATTAGGCTTAATTATTTTTAAATCTTGATGATTATTTCTTGTTAAGCATTCAATTGTTAGATTTGCAATCACAGGATACTCGTAAAGGTCAACCATTTTATTCAGAGCATAGGGAAACACAAAGGTTTACAACTCGAAGACGGTCTTCCGTCGTGAGGACATCGACCGGCCGGAAGACTCGAATTCAATAACAAGAGATTCAGGAGACCGACTCAGACACGAGGAACAAATTTAGACTCTAAGGACAAGGACGAGGCTTCGAGCCCAAGTTTTTCAATCATAGTCTCCCGTCGCCGATTGGTCCTCTGAACGAAGTCCAATTCAGAGGTCTCTCCGCCACCGTCTCCAACATGCTTAGCTCGCAACCGGCTCCTTTTCAAATTCTATCATAGCCACCACCTCGCTATCGAGGAAAAGTCAATCAAATCTCTCGGCTCCTGCTCGACAACCCTCGCTCTTTAAACAAATCTCGCTAAGTCACCATCAATATCCACAGTGGTCAAGCACCGCGGATCTTGCATATCGTGGGCTCATCCAAAACAAACTCTTCAAACCTGCTTCACCCGATCTTCCATTTGGCTCAACCTCGCTTCTGGGCAAACAAACTTATCTCCGTCTTCTTTGACAAAATGCTTATTCAGGGACCAACTGTATGGGCGCATCTTAGGCATTTTGTACTTCTTACCAGCCGCTGAGGTCATTTTTTCTTTGAAAACTTTAGTCTTGTCATACGCCTTATCTTCTTTGGTCACAAAGATACCCTGTGCCTTGCTTGTTTCTCTTAGCTTCGGCAACACAAGTCTCGCACGGTCCCCGTTGGCATTTTCCCACCCTGCACTGTGGATATAGCTCATGCCTCTTAGCATTTTCAGCACAGAGGAATCTTGTCTCAAGATGTCGTCAAATCTATGGTGCACTGCCCTTTAGGCTTTCTATTGTGAATCCGCCGAGCATCGGATTTTCCCGGTCGAGCTTGGATCTCCATTATTGGTACGGTGTTGGTGCTCGTTTCCCCAATCGTAACACTGTCGCCATAAATCGTTGTCAGCACCCCATCTTGTACAAATTTTGAGCACTGGTGAAGAGTGGAGGCTACCGCTCCAATTTCGTGAATCCAAGGTCCGCCCAATAATGCCGAAAATGTGACCTAATATCGATAACTTGAAACTCGACCATCATCTCTTTACTCCCAAACATCAAATTTAAAGCAACTATTCCCAATACCACCCTGGACATGGAATTGTAGGCTTTTATGGTTTGATTGGATGGTCTAAGGTTCTGCGCATTGATGTCCAACATACTCATCATCTTGGCCGGAGCACATTCATAGCCGACCCATTATCTATCAACACATGGGGAATCCGCCGTCCTTCCAAGGGCACCGTGATGTGTAGGGACTCGTTATGCTTTGCACCATAAGGTGCAAGTCGAGATCCGTAAAAGTAATGATGTTTCCATACCGTGCAGCCCCACCGCTGACATGCTTCGTCTGGGGTGGCATTGATCGATACTTTCGTTTTGGACAGGCCTCTTCCAACTTCGCCATGTGAGGGTAGGAGGATGTGAGTAAAGACCATAAAGAGATGTCGGCTTGTGTTCTCTTTAACTCGCGTTAGGATCGGGTCTTCTTGAACTTCTTCGTCTTCTCGCCGATCCGTAGAAGATTCCGAGATGACCGAGGATTAGGGACCACAACCGCCTTACCTTTCCCCGATGGATCCGGGATTATTCACTCCTAACATTCTCCCCGACCGAGTCAACAGATTAACATCTTGGTGATCATCAACTACAAATTCCCCGCCGGCTTCCTTGAGCTCGCTAGCGAAATTGGAACAGACGAGTGCTATAAGGCCACGCACCTCGCCTTATCTCATTTATAGACAAAGGAGCCTCTACATTGGCCGCTATCCCGAGTTCCTCTAGAGAAATTGGGGATTCTCTAGGAGTCATGGAGGATATAGTATTGGCAACCACATGTTCTTCATAATCGTCAAGATCGCAAAGATTATTCAAATCATATAGATCATCAAGATACAAGACATAAACGTAAATTATCTTTCATTTCACCGTAAAACGAGATTACATCGCCCACATTCTCATTACAACCATTGCTATCATTTCCAACTATTGACTTTTCAAACTCTATTACATTAACAAAGTAATCTTGCCCACCGTCAATAAGGTTCACGTTGTTGTTTGCAGAGGATTATTGACCACATTCGGGCGAGGAGATTTCTCAATTTTCTTGTCATCCACCAAACCTTGAATTATCTTTTTTGAGGGTAATGCAGAATTTGTGGTGTGTCCCGGGAACCGGTGAAACCGGGCAAGATTTGCTAGCGTCCATATGGGGATTAGGACGAGCAGACTATAATTCTCCAATGGCTTGATCATACCGGTACGAAGCAATCCGTTAAAAACCTCCTCTCGTGGACATACCCAAATCATCAAATCTCTACGCGGTTTAGGCTGAAACCTCACTGCATTCTGTACATTATTGCCTCCTCTCTGTAGGTTCTTGATGCTGTTGTCTTTGGTCATTTCCCTTCCCTCGGCACCATTGCCGAAACAGGTGGGTGCTCTGCATCGGTATCCTCCACTACCATTGTTGCCACCGACGTTTGCCCTTGGGGTTTGATTGAACAATCTGTTTTCGCTCCTAGCTCCCATTCCCACCATCTCTCGTAGATCTGGGTACCAACCTTTCCCGATGGCTTTCCGAGCGCCGGCTTAATACATGACAAGAAAATATCCTTTGGTCCTCGGGAGGGGTATCGGCTCCGATAGCTCATTAAGTTTGGCGTTCCACCGTTTGTAAAATTCTCGTAATTGACTCATCAACTTTCCGGATAGTTCCCACCAAATCATCCCGAGTAGTACGCCATTCCAAGTTGCCTTTGTACTTCTCCAAGAAGGTTTCGTTATCTCGATTCCACGTAGAGCGACACTCTTGCTTCAAAGCCAAGAACCACGTGAGTGCCGATCCCTTCAAGGTTAAATGGAAGTGGGACGCCATAAACTCCTGGGAGTGCAACCCATTGCTCCCATTGTCATAACATACGTATCTATATGAGTTTTCTGGACAGGCGGTACCATCGAAATCCATTTTGGGCATTTTAAACTTGTGCGGCAAAGGCGTTACTTGGGCGGGATCCACAACCTTAAGACCACCGGAACCCACGGTCAACTTATCAATTTGCCGCCGCATCTGCTTTCAACAAAGCCGTCACTTCGGAGCCAAACCTCGGAATCTCGGGGTATAGAGGGAGCCACCGTCGATGAAGGAACCGGGAATTCGTAATTAGGTCCAATGGGCAAAGCCGGTGGGAGACCAAAAGTACCGGGATTCCTAGATATCGTCCAACATGCCGACCGAACTGGGATTCTGTTACCATACACATCATATCCGTTAAACCGCACACTAGGATTCTCGGGAATTGTTCTCGCGATGACCGACCTCCGAATTGACCAAGAGTAGAGAAACCTCGTACCGATACACGGGGCGGAATACGGAGTGGAGCCATATAAATGCCGAGTAAGGGTAGAACACAATGCCGGGCCGAGGGACACCGCCTCGGGTCCGAAACCGCCGATATCTTGGAATGTTGTCTTGACAAATTTGATCTCCCGAAAGCCGATACCGACCGTTCGAAGCCGTCGGGATAAACTCGGATCGGGGATGGGGATAACCTCGCTTGAAACCGCGGTCCGTACCGAGACCGTGATGCTTGGACATTGGGATTTGGGGAGGCAAAGCGAGATCAAAGAAATTTGATGCTTCGACCACCATTCTTGCTAGCACCTTGCCGGATAACCCGGTTACACCCTCGGGGAGATGGGAGAATAAACCTTCCTTGGTCACTCACAAACATTCCAGGAGATGACGCTTGATTGGGTCGTGAGGCATAGCTTATCGGAGGAGGCATCGCATTGTAATCGGGCCGGATAGGCCGAGCAGTGAAGCGGATCCAATCTCATTATGGTTGTCTTCTCGTGATCTCCTCATAGGAACCGCCCTCTCGACGAAGTATCGCAATCCCTTTGGCTCTCATGGCTTCCACAAAGCGGTTATGAGCTTCCTCTTCACGAGCCTTGGCATTCTCGAGCCAACAGACATGTGCCTCGCGCCCTGCCAAAGCAGCCTTCCAACGTTGCCCTCAATTCCTCTCGTAGTCATCTCATTCAAACTCGTCTCGACCCATTGTTACCGAGCCTCCAAATGGATCGAGCGTAAAAACATCTCCATTGCCGCCATTTCGATTCTAAACCAACCGACACCGCTTGCACACGGACCAAACGACCTCCCGAAACGGATGAGCGGACCCAACTCGCCGTAGCCGTGTGTAGAGATGGGTTTATAAGGTGTTTGAAGGGAAATTTCGAGTAACGGGAGAGGAAAAGAAATGGTACAGACTCGCACAAACAAATTTATTCATGTTCAAGTATAAATCGGTGTCTTTTAAATCCTAAATACAGTTGGGAAAGGATAAGCCTTTATTCATGCTAACTATACCTGGGAAACCTAATGACGCAACGTTCGAAATACACCAAATGCTTTGTTTTGAAACATATAATAGGTAATGATACCTAACCAAACCCTAACATCTTTATGGAACGAGAAGGTTTGTCCAAATTTCTAAGGAAATTTGGGCAAAGATAACGGGTCTTTTCGAAGAATTTCGAAGAAAAATCCTGCATGACCTCTCGTCGGTACATGTTGGCAATGCGGCATGATCTCTCGTTTAGAACACGCCACGGAGTGACATGTCCCCACGTGAAATCATGTTGCATTTGGCAACATGCCCACAAGGTGTGAGGTTTTGAGGGAAGGTATAAGGACCTATGCTATTTTTCAAAAACAATTCATTTTGTTGTAATGAAAACATTGTATCAAAAACCAACCATGGGTAAGGTTTAGTGTGGTGCCACCTATAACGCACTAGGGGGTTAGGTTTGATTTCGTGCGCCAAGCGTAGGCGAATTTCATGGCCGTCCGCGATGCCGTCAATCGCACTCGAAGGGTCTAAATCTAAGGGATGTAGTGTGCGGATGACTATATTCCTTTATTTACAAAAACAAGATTTTTTTATTTTTTTACTTTATTTTGAAAAAGAAAGGAAAACACACACCCTCACACAAGAGATACAAAGGAACAACAATCAATTGAGTCACGCTTGATCCAAGGGATCGCCCTCAAACCAGCCTTCGATGTTCTCGTTGGCTGCCACCCTTTGTCGCGTGACACAGACATCTAGAGACAAAGGTGTCGCACGACCCGGATGGTCACCGAACCAAGCAATCTCGCAATCATCAAATCAGCCCCCGCTCCACCATAGTAAGAGCAACACAAAATACTAATGCACAACCAGTGACCACAAGCACAAAGGGCTCACAAGTTTCATAATCAACAAGATATATGAACCACAAATGATTATCAAATAATGCACACAAAATGGATGTATTGGATGTTCAATTAAATGAAAGCTTGACCCACTTAACACTTGAAAAACAAAGTTTTCAAGTAGTCCTCAAATGAGTCGCCACCGAATGTGCGCCGCCCGAAAATTTGTTTTTCGTGAAAATGAAGGAGTCGCCACGCCGTTTTAAGAGGAAACATTGAAAACCTTTTTTAGAGAGAAAACATGAGTTCTGGGGTCGTTACGTATTGGGAAGAACCGAGAGTTCACTCCAACACGCCTCGTCCATAGACGAGTCTTTCAATCAAACATCCAAATAAATCCAAAGTGTGTGCAAATATTAATAATAAACAAGGTGTGGTAAAATGCATCTTATTAATTATGAAACGAGAATTACGTATTGTGAGCCCATTATTTAGTGGAGGCCACATCCCCGATACAAATGATCTAAAACAGATTACAAAGGAAAGAGGTCTCTCGCAGATAGGTCATGTATGTCGCATGACACGTCGCACCAATGACCATATATGTCGCGTGACACAGATCACTTGGAGACGAAGGTGTCGCGTGACATACATAAGCCATCTCGTAAAACTAACATGTGATGAACACGTAATCAATGTAAAAGCTATACGTATCTAATCGATTAACTAAATTACGAACGAAATACGTAAACAACACCAAATCGACTCCCGGAGTGTGGATATGGGTAGATCCACACCCCCTTGGGGTTCAAACACCAAGTTCAATCAAATATTCAACAATAGAAGCTCAATTGCATGAATTATTCAAGTTAAACAAAGAGATTGCGATTGGGATTCAAGAATCCGTATAGCTAGGATCCGATTACCGAATCCAAACAAGTAAGTAAATGCTAGAATTATGAGAAATTAAGCAAGAGAGAGAGAGAAGAGGGAGGTTGGAGAATCGTTACCCTTGATGCTTCCCACGAATCTCAGTATCTAGTCGATACGTAACCCTTCAATTCGTCACTTCGATCCGGGAAGGATTGATGCAAGGGGTCCAAGTGCTATGGCTTGAGAAAGGGGTTCGATGGGAAGGAATTGGGTAGGTTGAAGGTAGGAGAGAGAGAGGGTTGTGTTTGGGAGTTTCGTTACGGTGCAAATTTGCGCAGTAACAAGAGGGTCAAGTTGGGATCCTATTTCGAGAGGGGAGGGTCTTATTTATAGGCTGCAGTTAGTGACCTCAGTGTGTCGCACGACCTTACGCGTCCACTTTCTATGCCTCAAGTTGTCGCGTGATACAAGGTGGCCATAACCGTTTTTGACGCCAAAACCAGTTTCTGGAACATTCCGAAAAAATACCCAAAAAGTCCAACAGGTTTTATTCCCAACAAGTCCCTTTGCATGAGTAAGGTACCAAAAGGTACTTCCTTCACGGGAAACTTATAAAATGTTTCCGAAAGTCTCGAGATCGGCCGGGAATTTACCAAAACGCCCCTTAATGCAATTTTATTACATTAAAATGCATCTAAAAAGGTTGCGAATTGGATTGGCGTACTTACACGTGGCGACTCCATTTTTCAAATTAAACCGGATGTTTTCAAACACAAGTGAATCCAAATTAAAACTCAAAAAAATATTTTGGGCACCACATTCACAGTTTGGCGACTCCGCTGGGGACTTCCCAAAGGAGAAATCTTTCATTTTTAAAAAAAAAATGATACTCGGTATATAGGTGGAAACCACTAACCTTCCTATATCGCTTCCTAACCCGAGGCTTGGGATAAACGGTGGTCTAACAATCCCACGTACCGGTATCTCTTTTCGAAAAATAAGAAAAGAAAGCTTTTTCCTTTGAGCGGGTTAGCCTCCCGTCACGGATTCCATTTGTCGTGCTTGCTTTTTCTTTCTTTCTTTCGTGATTGCATCGCATATTGCTTCTTGGGAATTGTGCATACTGTGAACCGAACGGGAAGCCTTCAAGCTAAAAGGTGCCTAAAATGTTCTGGGAGCAACCTCGAAACTCGAAAAGGATTGGAACCGGAAAATTGATCCATGCCTCGGCACGCTTAATCCGCTTCGGATTCTGTACCTCTGGCGGCCTCTACTGCAATTCCACCGTGATGTATTTGAGGTTAACTGCGCCTTAGGCAAACTTGGGGCTATTCTGGGCCCAAAGCCGACTGTGCTCCGTAAAATTTACGTGCCTTATCTCGTTGCATTTTCCCCCGTCCCGAAAAATCATTCCTTTTAAAACACATTTCTGAAAATCTCTGTTTTAACTCAAAAAGGAACATTTTTTAGGAGACCGCACACTACGCGCACCTTATATATCATGTACACTTAGCATGCACGTCCTTCAAACCCGGGGTGGTTGTTCGGGCCAGCTTGCCACGGACACTCTTACATAATGCTCCCGGTGCGCACTGATTCACCCCCAAACTCCTCAAGCTACCTGGGCCGACCAATGCACACCGTGTCACACGTTTCAAAAAACCGTGACTTTTGGTTGGTTTTTGGTCTAGTCCGTGTCATACAGCCCAGTTGCATATCCTCATAAAGGTCAAGCCTTAGTCCATAACGGAAGTCAAGATATTTCGCACAAGCGGAGCTCTGTCGAAATTCCGACAAGGAAAATTTGGCAAGATCTTGACTCCGGCATTGACTTTGACCTTGACCTGCACGGGATGCGTAAGAGTCGAGACCAAGTCCGTGCCAAAAAATCCAAAGATCTTTCGCGCAAGCGGAGCTCTGCCGAAATTCCGACAAGGAAAAAATTGGCAAGATCTTGACCCGGCATTGACTTCGAATTTGACTCACGCACAGCGTATGCAGCGAAGTTCACGCGACCTGACCTCATGTCATCCGGCTTTTACCGCCCGACCCATGCCTATTATCTTCTCGGACATTGCCGAAAAGTCAAAACGTCATTCGCGCAAGCGAAACTCTGCCGAAATTCCGTTAAGGCTGAAAGACGAGACTTTCCCGGTATTGCCTTGACTATAATCCGCATCGCTCGTGCATTAAAAGTTCCTATGACCCGCTAGACCCGTTAGGAGCGTTCTCCTCTCTCGGTCGGTGGTATCCGCGTGCCCTATAGGACCCTCGCCCGGGGCTGTCCACCCTGGGAGGTCGAAATACAGGTGGAATACGAGGGGCTTATAGACGTAGTGACAGAGCCCACTGATCCAGGATCTAGAGTAGTTGCGAAAAAGAAGGGCAGAACCCCTTTTCCAACCAAATAGAAATAAATAAAAGACACTGTTTTAAGTAAACTGGAAGATTCTTAATTTGCATATTGCTTGAGCCTTTAGCCTAAACACCTACCCCGAGTCTAAACCTCTCATATCCCTTTCCCGCAGCGAGAAATAAGTGGGTGAGAATACCGGGTCAGCGGCTTGTTAGCGCAGATTTCTCGCACACCCGCTGTAATCCTCGCTTTGTCGCCCGTAAAACCAAAAAGCCCAGAAAACTTTTCCGACAGTAAAGGACAGGAACCCACCATGAGGTTTAACCCTACGGAAATCCTTCTCGATGATGGAATCTCCAACTTCAGAAAGTGTTTGGCCAATTTCAAAGATGCCGTCACTAGAGAAAGAAGGGATATGCTAGACAGTGATGAGGAATATGACCCTGCTCTGTTGAAAAAGTTGCTAGGACCAGGTGAGGAAGCCATTAGCAAACCTCCAGACTCTGAGAATGATAATTCCTGTTGCATGCTGACTCTGAAAAGCTTGAATGAAACTGTGAAGGCTTTGAATGAGGAAGGTGAAGCTAAAACCAGCCGATTGCTAAGCCAATTAGGGAGTTAGAACTCAGAAAAAGTCAGAAAGCCAGTGACCTGGGATCAGATTCGGGAAGCCGCCTATGCCTCTGGTAGTGCTGTTAATCAGATTAATCAGCAGAGTTGGCCATACGCCAGCAAGAGCCCGCCTCTAACCTTGAAAGAGCTGAAGGAATCCTCCAGTAGGAATGATGACTCAGAAAAATCTAATGTCTATGTGATGACTCCTGGCCCGGACGGATGAGTGTTTGAGTGTTCCTGGGTGGTGACAAAAGAATGTCGTCCCCGAGCCGAAAATAGACAAAAGACCTTATAAGCCAGAAGCAGAAAAGCCAGACTCTGAGAAAGAGGATCCGGTGCTGACTCAATTGAAGTGTACTCAGGCCAATATCTCCTTGTGGTCCCTATTAACCTCTTCATACCCTCATAAGCTGAAGCTAGAAGAAAGTTTGGCCAAGACCATGGTGCCCATAGATGTCACCCCAGATGAGGTCGTCCAAATGATTGGAAGTATCCACTACGGAAACATCATTACCTTCACTGACTTGGACCTGCCGAAGTATGGGGCTAGTCTAACGAACCTCTTTACATCACGGTCCAATTGGAAGAACGCCGGTTACCATGGGTATTAGTCGATGGAGGGTCTGCAATGAATGTCCTACCAGCAAAGATGATGGATTTACTGGATCTGAAGCCCACAGATTTGAAGCCTTCTAGTCAAACTATTAAGGCCTATGACTCTACTGTACGATCAGTTTTGGGGATTGCTACTCTCAAGTTGTGGTTTGGGAAAAAGGTCATGGATGTTGATTTCCAAGTGATCGACATTCCGATCTCATTTACCGCTCTGCTGGGATGACCTTGGATCCACCAGATAAACGGGGTAGCCTCTACTCTGCACCAATGCGTCAAATTTTAGTCAAGTGATGGTACTATCACCACTATTTACGGAGACAGTGTCACTGTGGAAGAAACCAGCACTGGAGGTATCCCGATATTGGAAATCAAGCATGATGATGAAGGGTTTGCCTTGACCGGATTCTCTGTAGCTTCTTCCAAGGCACAAGTGTGTTACACTGACCTCATTGCTACCTCTGACAAGATCCCCCCTGCCATGCGAATGATGAGAAAAATGGGTTACCTTTCGGGGCTTGGATTGGGTAAAAGACTTCAGGGTCGCAATGCTATCATTGATGTAAAGGAACAGACTACCAGATATGGCTTGGGATACAAACCGAACTCTCGGGATGACAGAAAAGCTAAAGGCACAGTCCCAGGAAAACAAAGTGAAGGGGTCCATCTCCATCCCTACAGCTTGTCTCTGACCCATTACTTCACAAAAGGCGGGACCCAATACGGAAAAAGTGATCGCCAAATCTCCTTGAGAAAAACCCTTCTGGAAAACCTTGAGAAAGTTAGGGGAAAACCAGCAAATCCTGTTCGGAGAATGTTCCTTGACTTGCCGGACATTCCTGGGGCTACCACTACCGTTCAGAATGAGTATGTCTTCAAAGGAAACCCGGACAGTGTCAAAGAGTCAGCACTCTTCTCATCCGGAGTAATGGATTTCTCCGCCTTCGAGTTAGCTCTTCCGAAGATAAGCCAGATAGAAGCTGCCAGTAGTGAAGACAGTGAGTTGGGTTTGCAAAAGTTGTTTGATGAAGAAGCACAGATCCCTGATTTGATCGACTTCAGCTCAGATGATGAGGTAGTTGCCGTAATTGGAGACGGTGGTGAAGAGCCTTTTGATCCCCGCACTTTGGTAACTAAGACAGAGATGCCGTTGAAGAATTGGGAGACATTCTCAGGGCCGATAGCCAGCCGACAGCAAATGATCACGAAGCTTGGATTGGTACCCCGTCCTTCTCAACCCAGTCGTGTCAAACACCCTGTCATCCATAAAGTTGAGTCAGGAATCTTTGAATTCCAGTCCTCCGAGTCATCCGAAGGCCTCACGCCTAAGGATTATGAATATGTAACCAATGTCATCTTTCCTCTTGCTTTGAATGAAATGACAGATCTTTCTGAGTATCCCCTTATTGCCAACTTAATAAATGATAAATTAACTCAAAACTTAACAACAGTTATTAATGAATCATTTGAACAAGATGCAAACACACTAAATGAACAATACATCCAAGAAATCTTTAAGGTGTTACGTACAAAGAGGAAAACCGGGCCCAAGCTGCCGAGGAGGTTTTCACAAGTGTTAACTTGGGTACTGTCGAGGAACCTAAAGAGACACAGATTGGAAACTTCATCCAGGGGGTTGAACGGGACAGACTGGTCAATCTGCTCAGAGAATACATGGACGTGTTTGCATGGTCGTACAGGGATATGCCGGGGCTAGATAGTTCGATAGTAGTGACGAGTGTCGAAATGCGTCAAAAGTAAATTCCGACTCAAACTAACTACAATTGATTTGTAGATAGGGTAAGTAGGGTCGAACCACCGAGACACGTATTTCAAAGTAGAAAATTATTGCTATGAAAAAAAGATTTAATAAAAACGAGGGTTTTGTTGTTTTAAAAACTAATTCTTTTTAAGAAATAACTAAATTTGCATAGAAGATTTTAATAATAATATAAAATGGAATAGAATTCTCGGGTTTGGTTTCACAATTATGCTCAAATTTCAATAATCATCAATCAAAGTATACTTGGGGTTCGTTCTTACAAAATTATGATTGGGACACTTAGGCGGGTGATTTGCAATCAAGTATTTCCAATTAATCTATTCCCTTGGCCCGTTCATAGATTAATTAGAAACCCATTTAGAAAAGAAGAACAATAAGAACCACAATTCTTATGAATCTTTTGGCAGGGATTCAACAAATTGTTATTATCAAGCAAAGACTAATTACAATTGAGAATTTGGCGGTTCACAATTATAATTCAACAATATTCAAGAACACATATGGCATGCAACATACATATTCTAAAATTCCATTAAAAACTACTTGATAATCCCAAGTCTTACAATGAAAATGATGAAAATTAAAACTTAAAACATAGAATTGTTACCTCCAATCCCAAGAATTAGGAGTTTAGCTATCCATGGAAAACAAGATCAACACCAAAATAAAATAAAGAAAAAAAATACAAAGATGAAAAGATGATAATAATTTTCCACAGAATTCTGTCCTTAAAAAAAACCATTGCTGCCTTTTATATTCCTAGTTTATAGAACATGAACAGTCAGTCACCATGCGGCCTAGTCACCAGGCCCAAACCCTTCCTCGGCCCAAACTGCCTCGGCCCTTGTGATGATGTTGGCCGGCCAGCTCCTGCAATCCTTGGCCTTGCTGTTTGGCCTTGGCCTCAATTTCTCTCGGCCACTTTGCCTAGGCCCAATCCCTGTTTGGCCACACTTTAAACCTCCTTGAATTCGGTTCATCCCACAATTGCACCATCATCTGTTTTTCGCATTTTGGACATTATAAAAATTTATGTTGCACTTTATTCTTGAACTTTCATATTTCCACTCTGCCCCGAACTTTATTTGACCCATTTTTTTTCTCAATTTTCCAAAATTGCAATAAGGTCCCTGCACTTCAAAAAACTACGATTTGGCCCTCGAACTTCCAAAGTGGGCACAAAATACTTCTAATTTGCTCAATCTTCACTTGGACCCCTGAAAACTAGAAAACACTAAAAACACACATTAAAACACACAAAACTCAAGGATTAAGCTAAGAATAAGTTTATAAAGTATTAAATGGATGAGTGTAAAACTCACTCATCAAATACCTCCAAACTTATACATTTGCTAGTCCTCGAGCAAACACTAAAAAAAACTATAAACAATATAAAACTAAACTGACACAAAACTAAAAACAAATTACTCTATCCAATAAACAACTATGTCCCCACATTCTTGCATGTTCCACAATTGCATAAATCACTAGTTACCATCAACCGGAAGATAATACTTTCCACTATGCAAGTAGCCATATATTTTCCATTAATTGTAGTATCTTACTTAACCATTATAATTGCACCACAAATCTCTATATGTACTATCATCTCTCTCTTTACTCTCAACCAAGTTTCATTTTTATAAAGCTAAGTACACCAACCATCTTTTATTTTATTGACTTTATCTATCAAACAACAACACTTTTTAAACACAAAGCATGAATACTCCCATGAATTTTCACAATTTAACAACCACTTACAACCCCCAAACTTGCTCATTTAAACACTTTACGATCTTCTACCGTTCAAGTAGGGAACACTGTAGCCGCGAACTCCATGTCCCTAATACTAGGTAGAGATTTATTACTTTATACTCCTATTTGGCAAGGAAGCATCGTCGCAGCGAACGCCGTGCCCCGAGCTACTTTAGGAATATTTATTTAAAGGTTTGAGAGTTAGCCACTTCGGTATCGAGCTTGATACGGACCATCACGGCGGTAAAGCTCTTCCTCCATAACGCTACTGCATACCCAGAAATATGGTTAAGCTAGAATAATCCCTAACCAATTAATCTACACGTCTGGAGGTTTCACCAAGTATAAATTGAATTGCCATTGCTCTCATTCCCCTTCCATTTGATTTTTTTCTTCAAGACAACAAGGGGGGTTCCATTCACATCTAAGGAGTACTCATCTTATGATTCGCATAATGTTGCTATTTGATAAACAAATTCACTAACTTAAAAGATGATGGTGTACTATAAACTTTATAAAAAGAACCAAAATTGTCAACAAAGAGATTATTTCCAAGAGTACACTAAACTGCAACTAAGAGATTTAGGACACAATCATAACTCTTAAGTAATGTACCACAATTAATCAAAATTATACCAACTTGCATATACAAATTATCACACCCCATTATCCTCCTTAGCGGTCACAAAAGATCACATGCAATTATGGGAAACACCAAGAACGTTACAAAACACTATACAAGAACAAGACATAGCTAACTACTTTTTTTTTCATTTTTTTCATTCATTTTTTTTTCATTTCTATTTTTTTTAAAATAAAAACTAAATTAAAACTAACCTAAGAAACACCAACACCAAGTATATACATTTCCCAACATAATGTATATACATTTCCCACCCCCAAACTTAATATGCACATTGTCCCTAATGTGAATAATACATTTGAAGCACAAGAAAGAGTTAGGGGTACCTCTTGAAGATCACCGGGATAGATTACTAGCATGATATATAAACTGAGCATGGTTATGCTGCAGATTGGTGGTCAGTTGGAGACTTGGAGTTATTCCGTTTGAATTCATTACGGGGCTCCCACCTTTCAGTGCTGAACCTCCAGAGATAATCTTTGACAACATTCTTAATAGGAAGATCCCATGGCCTCATGCATGTCCTATGAGGCACAAGACTTGATTGACAGGTTTCTTGCTGATGATCCAAATCAGCAACTGGGAGCAGAGGGATCCTCGCAGGTAAAAGCACATCCATTCTTCGAGGGAGTGAACTGGGACACCCTGGCCTCACAAAAGGCTGCCTTTGTACCACAACCCGACAGTGTAGACGATACCAGCTACTTCATCATCTCACGGCACAATCACAGTTCCACCGGAATGCAGAATAATAATGATCAAGATTGTAGTGATTCTGCTTCCGACACTACCGACTTACACTCAAATTAACAATTCATGCCCTTAGATTCACAACAATACCACTGAACTAATCCATGAATCACATAACAATTCCAAGCTTGAATTCACAAAATTCAGATTCAAAATATCTCAAATACGTATACCTTTCTTCTATTTGAAGGGCAATATTGGGTAGCCGAAATTTGAGAATATTCACCAACAAAAATACAATCTGTCAGCAAGAATGGAATACAGCCGCCGTGAGACATTTTGCCGATGAATTGAGATGAAATTGAACTCAGAATCATGAAGGACAGAACTCTGGGCCGGAATCACCGAAGCTTTTGCCGGAATTCCTGAAATTCTGGCCGGAATTGAGCTGATATCGGTGGAAGGGAATTTTCCGGTTTGGGGTTTGGGTTTGGAACTGGAGGAAGGGGTGTTAGTGGCGAAATCGGAGAGGAAGGAAAATTGCAGAGGGAAGGAGCGATGGCTTTGATTGGCGAGATCGGAGAAGGTGTAGGGAGCGGCTGGATTGGAGAGAAGATGCGGCTGGCCGGATTTGGAAAGGAGGGCCGGCGATGGATTGGAGAGCAGAAGGAGAAGAGAGACCGGTGGAAGGGAAGAATATGGCGATTGCTTGGAGAAGGTTTTTGGCCCGATTGTAACGGTAAGGGGGGAGGAAACTGGTAACGGAAAATGTGGAGGTAGTAGGATCGGCGGTGACAGGGGAACTGGGAAGTACGTGGGTTTGTGAAAGGTAGGGTGAAGTAAAAACGATTCAATTTCCAATTTTTTTTATTATTTTTTTCTTTCTTTTTTTTCTAACTAACTAACCCCTGAAAGAACTCAATGTTTCAATTGCACCCCTCCCCTAATTTCGTAAACAACCCCTTTATTTTGTACAATCTTGGACCATGGCCATGGATCAAACCATGGCCTCCCCATGGACAATGCTGATGACAATGCTGAATTTTTCACCCCTTTGATATCCATGGCCATGGATAAAACCATGGCCTGCCCATGGTTTTCGCAGATCCATTTGCACCTTTGACTACAAAAAATAACTTCATGGCCATGATAATTTTCATGGGTAGGCCATGAAATGCTCAGATTCACTCCTCCTACACATCACAAACAAAACCAAGTAAAATAGCACTGTTCCACGAAAATAATATTGTTTTTTTTTAAATTGAAAACATTTAAATGAAAACAATGAAATCTAAACTAAGAAAACAAAGGAACAACTAAAAAAAAATTAATTTTATTAAAATAAAGGAACTACAAATTAAACTACTCACCTTGGGTTGCCTCCCAAGTAGCGCTTTTGTTTAAGGTCGTATAGCTAGACCGATGCCAAGGTTATCTTAACCTTCACCTTCCTTCCTTTTGCCCACTTCACCGTCTCGCGGGTCTTCACTTTCAGTTTTAGCCCCATAAATATTCCCTTTGATATATGATCATTTAGGGTCCAAGGGAATTTTTGACTTTTAAGTTTCTTGGGTTTCTCCTCTCGGGATTCCTTGCCACTTTCTCCGTCTCCAAAGATGGGAGGAATCACCAAAATGATTGAGGATTCATCATCGGCATTTTTCAAGAGTAGAGGTTGGTGTTCATTCAAACATGGCTTGTCAATCTTGGCGAGAGTGACCATATCTTCTTGAAATTCATCGCCCCGCATCTCACCATAAAGAGCAAGCTCAATTTCATCAACTTGCTCATGCCATGATTTTTCCAAAATTTCTTCCGTCTCCATACAATCCGAACTATCATACAATTGCACTTCACTAGAATTTTCATAGGAGGTTTCATAGACAAAATCCTCCATTTCATTTTCCAAAAGTGGCTCTTGTTGTAGTTCGTTCTCAAGTTCTTCATCGGAGTCTTCATAGACAAAGTTCCCCAATGAGTCCCCCAATAGTTGTTCTTTGGGTTGTGCATGGATTATGGTCGAATTTCGATTCCTCACTGCCTCTATCAATTTGTCCAATTCTTTCTCAAGTTTTTTCATTAAAGCTTCTTGGTTTCCCATTCTTTGGTCAATGGCCACCTAATTTTGTTGCGAGGCCACAATAAACTTTTGCAAAGTTTCCTCCACACTTGGCCTCACAGGTCCTTGTTGCTGCGGTTGTGGCATCGGTGATTGGTATTGTTGCTGAAAATGACCATGCCCTTGATTTCCTCCCCATGAAAAATTGGGATGATTCCTCCAACCCGGATTGTAAGAGTTGGAAAATGGATCATTTCGCACTCTTGGTTGGAAGGAATTCATTGCGTTGGCTTTCTTAAGAAATTCTGGAAATTGACCTCGCAATGGACACCCCATAATATCATGGGTATTTAAATTACAAATTAAGCAACTTTTGCCCAAACTACTCTCTCCTTGACTTCGACCTTGTACTTGACCTTGACTCGTCATCATCTCCTCTTGTGGATAATACTCAAAAGAATATGTCCCCGAAGGGCACTCATAAGAACCATGAGAGTATAATCCACAATTTCCACACAACCCATAGATGTCATAGTTATATCCTTGAGTCCATTTGAATGTTTAGTCGTCGGTCACCAAGTTAAAACAAAAATATATACAAAATAATATTCACAATAGCAAATAATTAAATCAACTTTAAAATAAACGCGTCCCCGGCAACGGCGCCAAATTTTGACGAGTGTCGAAATGCGTCAAAAGTAAATTCCGACTCAAACTAACTACAATTGATTTGTAGATAGGGTAAGTAGGGTCGAACCACCGAGACACGTATTTCAAAGTACAAAATTATTGCTATGAAAAAAAGATTTAATAAAAACGAGGGTTTTGTTGTTTTAAAAACTAATGCTTTTTAAGAAATAACTAAATTTGCATAGAAGATTTTAATAATAATATAAAATGGAATAGAATTCTCGGGTTTGGTTTCACAATTATGCTCAAATTTCAATAATCATCAATCAAAGTATACTTGGGGTTCGTTCTTACAAAATTATGATTGGGACACTTAGGCGGGTGATTTGCAATCAAGTATTTCCAATTAATCTATTCCCTTGGCCCGTTCATAGATTAATTAGAAACCCATTTAGAAAAGAAGAACAATAAGAACCACAATTATTATGAATCTTTTGGCGGGGATTCAACAAATTGTCATTATCAAGCAAAGACTAATTACAATTGAGAATTTGGCGGTTCACAATTATAATTCAACAATATTCAAGAACACATATGGCATGCAACATACATATTCTAAAATTCCATTAAAAACTACTTGATAATCCCAAGTCTTACAATGAAAATGATGAAAATTAAAACTTAAAACATAGAATGTTACCTCCAATCCCAAAAATTAGGGTTTAGCTATCCATGGAAACAAGATGAACACCAAAAAAATAAAAAAAAAAAGAAAGAAAAGTGATAAAAAGATGATAATAATTTTCCACAGAATTCTGTCCTTAAAAAAAACCATTGCTGCCTTTTATATTCCTAGGTTATAGAACATGAACAGTCAGTCACCATGCGGCCAAGTCACCAGGCCCAATCCCTTCCTCGGCCCAAACTGCCTCGGCCCTTGTGATGATGTTGGCCGGCCAGCTCCTGCAATCCTTGGCCTTGCTGTTTGGCCTTGGCCTCAATTTCTCTCGGCCACTTTGCCTAGGCCCAATCCCTGTTTGGCCACACTTTGAACCTCCTTGAATTCGGTTCGTCCCACAATTGCACCATCATCTTTTTTTCGCATTTTGGACATTATAAAAATTTCTGTTGCACTTTATTCTTGAACTTTCATATTTCCACTCTGCCCCGGACTTTATTTGACCCATTTTTTTTCTCAATTTTCCAAAATTGCAATAAGGTCCCTGCACTTCAAAAAACTACGATTTGGCCCTCGAACTTCCAAAGTGGGCACAAAATACTTCTAATTTGCTCAATCTTCACTTGGACCCCTGAAAAATAGAAAACACTAAAAACACACAAAACTCAAGGATTAAGCTAAGAATAAGTTTATACAATATTAAATGGATGAGTGTAAAACTCAATCATCAAGTAGAGCACATAATCCCTCTAGCACCAGATGCTAGGCCAGTAAAGCAAAAACTGAAGAAGATCAAGCCAGAATGGTCTCTACAGGTCAAAGAAGAGATTGAGAAGCTACTGCGGGTAGGATTCATCAGAGTCATCGAATATCCGACATGGTTGTCCAACATTGTGACCGTAACCAAGGCCAATGGGAAGGTGCGCTGCTGTGTAATTTCCGGGATCTGAACAAGGCCAGCCCCAAAGATGACTACCCCTTGCCAAACATAGACATCCTGGTGGACTCCACTGCCAACTACAAAGTCAAATCCTTCGTTGATGGCTTTGCAGTCTACAACCAGATCAAGATGGCCGAGGAAGACCAAGAAAAGACAGCCTTCACCACACCATGGGGAACTTACTGCTATACAGTGATGCCATTTGGGCTTAAGAACGCCGGGGCTACTTATCAGAGGGCAGCGACCACACTCTTTCACGACATGATCCACAAGGAGATTGAGGTCTACGTCGAAGACATGATAATCCACTCTAAAGACGAGGATGGACAACACTTTGTTGACCTGCGAAAGTTCTTTAAGAGGCTGAGACAACATTCCATGAGACTAAACCCTGCCAAATGCACCTTCGGAGTGACAAGGGGAAAAGTGCTCGGGTATATGGTCACAGAGCGAGGTATCGAAGTCGACCCCCGATAGATCAAAGCCATTATGGACATGAGGCCACCTCGAACCCAGACAGAGGTCAAAAGTTTCATGGGCAAATTACAGTACATCAGCCATTTCGTTAACCAGCTGACCACTATGTGCGAGCCCATCTTCAAGCTCATGAAGAAGAATCCAGACACAGAATGGACAGAAGAATGCCAGGATGCCTTTGATCAAATCAAGGCGTACTTAGTACATCCTCCGGTGCTATGCCCCCCACATAGACAGAAACCTCTTCTGCTCTATCTCACTGTCACTGATACGGCAGTTGGGGCTATGCTTGCTCAGGAGAAGAAAGACTCTCGGGTAGAGAATGCCATTTACTTTGTCAGCCGGAAGCTGCAAGGAAGTGAGCTCAATTACTCAGCATGTGAAAAGACGTGTGCATGACTGGTCTGGGTAGTCGGTAAATTGAAGCACTACATGCAAGCCCACCATGTGAACTTGGTCTCGAAAATGGACCCCATCAAGTATATCTTTGACAAGCCTTCCCTCTCGATGCATCTAGCAAAGTGGTCCTTCTTCTTGGCTGAGTATGACATCAACTATGTGACGAGAAAGGCTATCAAGGGTCAAGCGTTGTCAGACCATCTGGCAAACTTCCCTAGTAATGAGGACCGCGGGCCTGAACCCCAATTCCCAGATGAAGGAATCTTTGTAGTCGAGCCTGAAAGCCGATGGCAAATTTTCTTTGATGGGGCTACTAACAAAAGAGGAAATGGCATAGGAATGCTACTGGTCGACCCAAAAGATGAGCACACGCCAATTGACATCAAGTTGAACTTCCCTGCCACGAACAATGTCGCTGAGTATGAAGCCTGCATTGCTGGTTTAGAAGCTGCCTTAGAAAGGAATGTCAAGGAGCTCGAGGTCTATGGAGACTCAGCCATGATCATCAACCAGGTCTCCAATAAGTGGAAGACTGTGGATCCTAACCTGCAAAAGTATCATGCCTATATGGAGGAGTTGACTGAGCAGTTCAGAGAAGTGACCTTCCATTACCTGCCAAGGGATAAGAACAGATTCGCAGATGCCTTAGCTACTCTAGCCTCACTGGTAGAGATCCCCGAGGGAAAGGCCATAAAACCCTTGAGTGGGTAGAAGAGAAGCCCTGCTTTACATTGCGAAATAGACACAGGACCCGAGCCTATCAAGGAACCTGGTACAATCAGTTACAGGTTCCTCAAATATGGAGAGTCAGCCTTTAGAGATGAAGAAGGTAGACCGAAAGAAGGCATTAAAGCCAAGAGCTTGCAAGCCCTAAAACGGTTAGCTTCCCACTATGTCATTTTGGGGGACGATCTCTATAAGAAACGATACCAAGGGCCGCTCCTTTTGTATGTCACCCAAGAAAGGGCCAGAGAGTTGATGAATGAGGTCCACAATGGTCCCTGCGGTCCTCATATGAATGCTAGAGCCATGATGCAAGTGATCCTCAGAATGGGTTACTATTGGATCTCCATGGAGACAGACTGTGTCCAGCATGTCCGAGCGTGCGACAAATGCCAACGGTTGGCCAACCTCAACCATCTCTCGCCTTATGGCCTGTACTGCATGATGACTCCTTGGCCATTCGCAACTTGGGGTATTGACGTGATAGGGAAGATAGCCCCGGCAGGAAGCAATGGGCATGAATTCATGTTAGTAGCAGTCTACTACTTCACCAAGTGGGTAGAGGCCAAGTCCTACAAAGTCCTCACTTCCAGAAAAGTGGCCCAATTCATCAAAGAAAACATTATGTGTAGATATGGGGTGCCCAATGAGATCATTTCTGATAACGGGTCGCACTTTGAAGGAGACTGCGATAGATTGCTGTCAGAATTCAGAATCACTCGCCACAAGTCGTCCCCATACAGACCTCAAACTAACGGAGTCGTGGAAGCTGCCAATAAGACGCTCGAACGGATCATCCGAAAAATGGCCACCCGTGGTCGTGATTGGCCCGAAAAGCTGCACCTGGCACTCTGGGGCTACCGAATGTCTGTCAGAATAGCCACGGGAGAAACCCCTTTTGCCCTCACTTACGGGATGGAAGCAGTATTGCCAGTAGAGTTGGAAATCCCGTCACTAAGGGTTCTCCTGGAAAACAGTGTCAACGAAGTAGAGTGGCTACGTAGCCGGCATGATGAGTTGGCCTTGCTCGACGAAAGAAGGCTCAAGGCCATGAAACACACCCAAGCCTACCAGAGGCGAATGGCCAGAGCATTTGACAAGAAAGTCAAAGCCAGATACATCAAAGAGGGTGACTTAGTGTTGAAAGTGAAGCCCCCTACCAGAGACAACCCCCTGGGAAAGTGGGAACCCATTTGAATCGGCCCGTATGTGGTGCAGAAGATACTATCGGGAGGAGCAATGAAGCTTGCAGACCTGGACGGCAATCCCTTTGTCCACCCAGTCAACGGCGATAAACTCCGAAGGTACTATGTCTGAAAAAAAAAAAAAAAAAAAAGAAATAAAATAAAAAAAGAAGAAAAAACCTTAGTGCAAAAAGAGTAATACCCAGCTAGCCTGAAAAACCCAAAAAAGGGCGGTCTAGGCAAAAAACAGGGTTGCACATAAAAAAAAAAAAAATCTTAGTGCAAAAAGAGTAATGCCCAGCTAGGCTAAAACCCAAAAAGGGTGGTCTAGGCAAAAAAACAGGGCTGCACAGAAAAAAAATAATAAAAAATAGACCAAAAGACCTAATCCCGATAGTTCACCAGAATGAACTACGAAGACCTGAGCCCCTTAGTCTTTCTTGTAAAAGGGGAACGTAGGCAGCCATTTATGGTTCGGTCTAATCAATAAAAAAGGGCGATCAAGTTTCCATGAAATGCGTCCTAAATAATAAATAAGACAATAAAAGTTTTCATGAAACGTGTCTTATAAATTCTAAGATAATATCTCTTGTTCATTACAAGTTAAAAACTTCTTGATGAGTTCAAGCACGGTCTACTCTTGACTCTGTTAACCTGCTACAAAGATCTAAAATACAATAAAGTGCCTAATAAACTACTGTGTTTGCAAATGGCAATAAAGGAATCCTAGGAAAAGATCTATCAGTTATCATTCACTAAGTCTTCCTTGTTCTTCTTCCCCTTACCTCGACCCCGTCGAGTGTTCTTCCTCTTCTTCTCAAGGATGTCAGTCTCTCTCATCCCGACTTCAGGTATCCTCACTGGAGCCTCCATCAAACCCGTGTCAATAAGTGCTCTCTCAACCCGGGCACGAGTCCGCACTTCCTCCCTTTGAGCCTCAGTCAAGGGAGCGACTTCAGAAAGCCTCTCATATCGAGCCTCCATATCCCGGATAAGGTCACCCGACTGGTTATGGCGACTCGCCTTAGCTTCAGTCTCCCTCAGAGTCCTACTTGAGTCGTAATCAGCTCCCAATAAAGCCTGACGTCTCTCTCCCAATATGACCTGAGTCGCTCCCATCTCCCTCTCGTACCAGTCCAAATAGGCCGTAGTCAAAATGGTACTCTTCCGGCTCTTGAGAATGGCTCTGGGTGGGAAAGCAGTATATGTCCAGGCTCTTGAGAAGAATGAGAAGCTGGCTGGAGCCCTCATGTCTAAAGGCACCACCTCCATGGTACGGATGTCCTTCCAATCGCCCAACGGCTCCTGTAAGGCTCCGAACTGCCTGGATACCAAGCAGGGTATGTAAAAGGATGACCAAGAAAACCCTGGAACCCTCACCACGTAGGACTCCTGAAATGTCCTCCGGGTCTGTAACCTCCAGTGAGGTACCCACCAGTGAATATCCGAAGTGGATAACCTAGCCATCATCAGCTCCCAGTCACCCTGATCCTGCTGCCTGGGTGCACCCCTCCGAGAAATCACCCAAGGGCACTGAGTCGGCAAAGACCCTGGCAAAGCCTCGAGCCTCTCCTACAGCCACAGAGTCAACACAGCCGGGCTCCCAGACCTCATGAAATGGTCTCCCCTAGCCAGCCTATCAATGCTATGAAGGGTCTCACCCAAAACCAGTGGGACAATGTCTTTCCCAGCCCTGCAATCCCTAACCATGTCCAAGAGGCCACCATGACAAATCCCCACAGACTCGGCCGTGAACAGAGACGAGAACACACAGAGGATGAAGGCATCCATAGCCACAGTGGTCGTCAACGTATCCGGGAACCCAAACCTGCCCGGGATATCTGAAAGGTCAATCCTATCAGGGGCTACCATCATCCCCTCAGCCTCTCCCAAAGAGATTTGCAGAAAATATGCCAACTTTACCGCTACCGGCACGTCGTCGATCAAAGGTATCGAAATTGCCTCAATTTCTAGACCTCCAATCAATGCTCGGAAGTCTTCATAGGTTGGGACGAGCTCATTGTAGGAAAAGCAGTAAACATGTCTCCGGATATCCCAAAACTTTGCTGCTGCTCTCAAAAGGTCCCAATCGGGCGGGAGATCCTTCAAATGCCATAAAGATTTGATCTTGAAGGGAGCATCGAACAGCCCCTTGTGAGATTGAATGTTATGTCTCACCCAAGATTGAAGATCGGACAAAAAATGGTCTCTTTTCCCCTTTTGCAGTCTAGCGGGTCTTTCCATTCCAAAGTGATTAAAGTTGATGTCTTTTGGTCAGAAATAGGCTCTGGGATCGATTGGGACAAGTCTAGAGTGAAAATGAAATGAAATGGCCAAGCCTTGGTTTTATTTTGAAAAAGACCAGTCCAGACAGAACTGTTAGCCGCACGGCTTCATTTGATCCCAGGTCCAGACCGCACGGCCTCATTTGCCATCTGCAGAAAAGAATCTGCAGCAACCAAAGTTGCCGCCCAAGTGGAGTTCTCACCCCACTTTCTCAATGAAACCTGTCCCAAAACACATCCAAAGATCATCCATGCAGTTATAGACCATTATAAACCATTTTGGCCCAGTTTCAGCCCCAATTCCAAGCAAAAAACTGCCCCGTGGCTCAAGTAATATGCAAATTCATAAAGCATAAATTAGAAAAGCAAATAAAACAGTATTACATTGTTTTCGCCCCATCGGCGCCCGAATAAAGCAAATAATAAACAAAATGTGCATAAAACTGTTCATTGTTTGTTTCCTTCCTACTAGATTGATCCTAAGGACCTCCTAGGCTTCCGACTCCTCGTTGCTACTCAGCTCGTAGAAGCTAGGGTCCCTCATCACATCCTCGTTGTCACTCACATCATAAAGATGGACATTCACATGCTCATACTCGGCCAACTGCTCTAAGATGCTAGTGTTGGGTCCCTGTCCCCGAGGCATGGCACTGGAAGAATACTCTGAAGCCGATGAGGTGGATGCCGTGCTCCCGACGTACCTTCTTTTGCGCACGGGCTCCTGCACGTTCACTGCAGCCTTTGAAGCGCAAGCCAGCTTCTTCACGAGGGACCGGCACACATCCTTCCAGCCCCTATTCTGCCTGACCAAGCCGTCATAAGTGCGAGCTGGAACCTGAGAAGACGAGAAGGAAAACTCAGAAAATCTCAGAAAAATCTCAGAAAAAAAAATCAGAAAAAAGAAAAAGACCCTAAAGTGTACTCACAGTGCTGTTAGGCGGCAGAGTATACTGGGGCTCCCTCGTGTCGGGGACAGGTATCATAAACCTCCTCGGCACCCCGTTGACCACATAAGAAAGGTGAGCAGGAAGCATCGGCGGATCAGTAGGCTCAGCTTCCCCGTACCCCTGGGCAATCGCTAGCTTCACTAGCTTCTGTGGCGTCCTCAGCTGTTGCTCCACGAAGGTAGCATACGGGGTAGCCAAGTCAAAGTACTCCTCAGCCGCTACGCCTGCCTGATACCTAGCAATATCATCCGCCGACCAATCCCTCGGCTGCAACATCCGTGCTGCAGGATCGTGAGGAGTGATGGCATCCAGTGGAGGGACGTGGTCATGCTGCCTGGAGAACCTATCCCCCAGATAAATGATATCACATGTCAGGCCCGTCAACCATCTCCTCTGTCTAGTCGCCTCCACGGCATCTCCTAGCAGCACCTCCGGGTACCTGCCCCAAGGATAAAAGTCCACCCCATCATCACCATCCTTATTAAGGACTGGCTTCACCATCTTGTAATCAAAAGTGATCCGGGTCTTCCCGGTGAACTTGTCCCTAGCCTCGCCCCTCCAGCGAATCATAGCAGGGAAGATGGTAGGATCGCTCTGTTGGTTCCAGGGAAAGAACCCGATCACTTCACAAAACCAGACCTGCATGTTCAAAACATAAAAGGGTCATTTCTCTTATAAAAAGTCTCAAGGACAGAAAAGAAAAGAGAAAGGAAAGAAGGTGAGAATACCTCAAGAGCAAAGGAGAAGCAGTCCATAGAAGCAGCCTTGTTTCGGCTGTACATATCCAGAGAGAAGTAAAGCTCCGCCAATCTGACCTCACCCCAAGAGACCGTCCCAATCTCATCCACATCCTCCAAGGAGTCCAGAAGGCACAGCATGGCCAAAGTCCCAGAATTAGCAAAGATGGTGACTGACAGCATCAACCACAGAAAAGCTCTCGCAAGCTGGTGGGCAGTCACCTTATTGGCAGCAAATCCCTGCATGCAGTTCAGGACTGCCACCTCAACATTCCTAGTCTCCATCCCTAGCCCCTTAGGACTAAGGTCAAACCCAACCAGAGCTCTGAACTCCTCAGCCGTGATATGGTCCCTCCAAGTCACAGGCCTCCCGGTGAACTGCAGGCCAGTAATAGCAGTAAAGTCGGCCGGGGTCACCGTAAGCTCTCCCCAGCTGAGATGAAAGCTGTGGGTGGTGTCCCACCAGAACTCCGAAAGGGCCTGGGTCAAGCCCTTGCTCTTGGAGGTTATGTGAATACCTCTGCCAATAGCCTCAATGAACAAATCAAGGCCGGTAGCCCTCACTAGCTGCTTGGGGTTCACCCCATTCTTCTCAAAGTTGGGCATCCTATCCCATAGCTTCACCGCCACCTCAGAAGGTCCCCTCGACTTGCTCTCCTGTAGAAAAGCACAGCAGAAAGCGTGTCAGTCCTTCATTTCATTTCAAAAGCATGCATATACTCAAAAGTGCACATATTTTCAAAGAAAAGCAGTCATAAAAGATCTCTAGCATCTTTTGCCTAGAAAACGTGTTTTTCATCATTTGAAACACATCGTGTCAAGCACATCGCTCTCCTAAGCACAAAATTCCGATTTTCAAAATTCTTTGCACATAAGCATTAATTTTTCAAAAAATGGCATGCATGAATCCTTTTCATCGTCCAAAATCCCGTTTTCTCATCCATGGTCAGAAGTTGACCTAGTTTAAGCGCATGCAAGAACTTCGTCACCTTTTAGACTTTATTTTCAAAAATGGGTCATTCTCATTATTTTTTTTCAAATAAATTGCACATGCATGTTCATTTATTCTCTTTAGCCTCATAGGTTAATCATCAAAATTCCAAAATCATAAAAAAAAATCCTAGGAAAATTCTAAGAATTCCTAAAATTCGGGTCAAGCCCTAAGTCAATCAAAATTCGATCAAAATTGTCAAAATCAAGAAGGCCAAGAATGCTTACCCCAATGGATTGAGGTTTCATGGACTTGTGCTCCCTTTTGCCCGGATAAAGCTCGGAAGGGGGCGTATTGAAGTCGTATTTGCGCTCGGTTCTAACCAACTCCCTCCGCCTCATTCTCGCGGCTTGTGACAAAACCCTTCGCGCTTGTCGGGGTACAATGTTACCCTCTTGATCCATTTCGAGCACTAGAAGCAAGGGAATTGAAGTATTTTGAAGATTTTCTCTCTCTTCTCTTTCTCTTCCTCGGCAACAATGGCGGCAATGGTGCCCAATGCCCGTTTCAAATCTGTTTAATAATCTGGTGAAAATAAACTTCTAGCCAGACGGCCTCTTTTGCCCTCATCTCATGCCGGGTGGCCTCTTTTGCTCTGAGCAGAAATTACATCTTTGCCCCTGGACTTTCCACTTGGGCATATAACTCCCGTTATTTCTTAACTAGAGTAACGCTGCTATCCCAAGTATATCTGTTATCTCCAAGAAGAATTAATTTCTCTCCCAAGTCGCCTCCGTTACTTCCATTATAACGGAATAATGCTAGGTGACAACCTCCAAATTGTTGAAACCCAAACTTAAGCTACCTCTATCACAGATTGAGAAGTACGCTCAAGTTCTCCAAACTTTAGCTACCTCTATCACAGATTGAGAAGTACGCTCAAGTTCTCCAAACTTTAGCTACCTCTATCACATATTGAGAAGTACGCTCAAGTTCTCCAAACTTAAGCTACCTCTATCACAGATTGAGAAGTACGCTCAAGTTCTCCAAACTTTAGCTACCTCTATCACGGATTGAGAAGTACGCTCAAGTTTTCCAAACTTTAGCTACCTCTATCTCACAGATTGAGAAGTACGCTCAAGTTCTCCAAAATTAAGCTACCTCTATCACAGATTGAGAAGTACGCTCAAGTTTTCCTAACTCCAGCTACCTCTATCCACTCGATAGTGACGTAAGCTTTAGTCTCCTCAGGTGACAACCTCCATTAATTGTCAATCAGGTGACAACCTCCATTAATTGTCAATCAGGTGACAACCTCCATTAATTGTCAAAACCTCAAGGATCCTAGACATCGTTCCTAGCTATCTAGTGATGCTTGAACTATGACCAAGGCTTGATTCCTCCAGGATACGTAGGTAGCCTTTCATAAAAGGTCCAGCCATCCGACCACATTGGTCACCTTTCATTAATCACTCCTCAGTGGTGCATGAGCCTTTCATAAAGGTCCAGCCATCCGACCACATTGGTCACCCTTTTCATGCCTCACTCCTTAGTGGTGCATGAGCCTTTCATAAAGGTCCAGCCATCTGTAAGTGCTCCAATTTGAGTTGGTAGCTTTTTCGTTAGAAAGTTAACGAAAGTTTTAACATTTCTAACATTTCTAACAAACCCTAACCTCTTTAACAAAGCAAGGGTAAAGTGGGCATTGCCATTTAAAGTTAAACCAAGAAAAGAATCTTAAAAAGCAAAAGAAATTGGAAAAATCCGAATTGGGCAAGTTGAAAAACAAACTGCTGGAAATTTTTGAATAATATTCTTCCTGTTCAAAGCCTGGAGCAGCATTTAATGCACTGTGCACGCTCTACGGAACCCTCCGCGCGGATGGGATTGCTCCTCACAAAGTGGGCTATAAATTGAACCCTCCTCTCTCGCTTACACAACACAATTTGATCACAAAGAACGAAACTCTGGCGAAATATAGGGAGAAAACAGTGGGAATTCACTTGAATTGCCACCATTTTCTCTCCAATCTTTCCCAAACCTCACTCACTCACAAACACTTCAAATCACTCTCATACATACTCTCATACATACACCAATCCAAGCTCAAATCACCCCTTGAGAGGAGGATTAGAGAGAAAACATAGAGGACTTCATTGTTATCTACTTGTTTTCTCTTTAACCAACTCAAATCATCAACCCTAAACACTTTCAAGCCTTAAACACTTTCAAGCCCTAAACACACTCAAGCCTTTCTAACACAAAACACAAGGAAGATAGGTATAACCTCCCTCTCCTTACCCTAAAATTCATCCATGCATGCATTTTCAAATCACAAAATGTAGTTGTTCATCTTCTTGTCTTAGATCCAAGAAGATCACCATGGAAGTTCATCTCCATGGATGATCTTCTACAAGGATCAACATTGTTTTTCAAAGTGTTCTTACTTACTTGCAAGGAAAACACATTTTCAAAACCCTAAAAACCATTTTCAAGCATGAAATCTTGATTTCAAAGGGTAAAATCCCCCTCCCCAAGCAAATGAAATGCTTAAGTCCTAATGTACCCCAAGGATGGTTTGATATAGTTGATTCACCACTAAAATTTCAAGTGATCACTAATCAAAACCTAGGGAAATGGGGACAAGCATGGATGCAAAACCCCCTTTAAAATCATATTTTCTTTCTTGAGAAGTTGCTGTCCAGTAGCAATTTTCTCAGACCTCAGTCCATGGTCTAATTTTTTGGACACAGATAAACTTGGAATTTGGTGTTGACTACAAAATACTTTTTGTAGCCAACATCCAGAGATTTCCAGAAATATTTTTACTTTATTTTTTGGGTGAGTCTAAATGCCTTTTCCAAATTATCTTTTAAAGGTCAGTTCATCAGTTTCTGGAAATCCAGATTTCATATCTGAGATTTCCAGAAGGTTTTGGTCCACCAAATCATCTTCAAAATGGAAATTTCTTTTACAGAAACCTTATTTAAGGTGTTCTAAGAATTTTTCATTCTCGGACTTTTCCCTGATTCTGGATTTTTCAAGCCCTAAAACTCATTTCAAAGTCAAGGGTCAACTGCCTTTTTCATTCTGGCAGAATTGGTTCCCAACTTCCAAAAATCTTTTGAGCCCCAAATCTCAACCCAAAAATCATCCAAAAAATCGTGGGATCAGTTTAAAGTCTTAAAAAGAATTCCCAATTTTTACTTCCCTCAGTTTCAACTTATTTTGGCCAAAACACACACACACACACACACACACAACAAAGGATTTCAAATGTTTGGAAGACTCGTTTTACGAGGCGTTCCGGGTGAACACTAACGTTCTTCCCGGCGCGTAACGTGACCTCCGAACCTAAATCTCTGATCTCGGGCGTTTTTCAAAGTTTTGGCCCTTAAAATAAAAATGGCGTGGCGACTCCGTTTTGATTTTCACAAAAAAAATCGGGTACATCACAGTGGCGACTCCGCTGGGGAATAACAAGTTTTATCTTTTCAAAAAAAAAAGAAAACTTTTGAGGGTCAAACTTCCGTCTCAACTTTTGAAAATCCTTTGCTTGTGTGTGTTGATTTTTGCACGTTTTCGTGTTTGTTTTTGGCCGCCTCGGGAAAGAGTCAAAATATTGACTGTCGGAAATAAAGTCCCTAATCGTCGGAATTTTTGTGTTTATGTGCTCATGTGTTCATAAAATTTTCAAAAAAAAATTTAAAAAAAAAAAAATCATGCATCATGTCTCTTAAGACACATGCGAAAATCTCTATTTTACTCAGAAAAAGAAGATAGACTGCTTGCACACTACGCGCACGTTGACCGTACACCGCACACTACGTCCTTAACCCGGGAAATCCTTGTCGCGGTCCGTTTGGTCTTATTACGCCTCTCGGATGAGCACAGGTGACTACCCAAACATCCCATGGAGCCTCGTGTCGACTATGCACTTGTCCGTGACACACTTCGTCCCGAGACCCGGTTGGTTTTTAGTCCGGCATGTGTCATGCCCCGTCGGTGTATAGACCTTTCCTTTCAAGCCTTTGTCGGCATACCGACTCAATATCTTTCGGGTCCCTAATCGGTCCGAAGCTCGCGGTTTCTCGCCGCAGACTTTGACCAAGATATTGACCAGGCGCCTTGACTTCGGCTCCACTGGCACAAATTATACCCCGACTCCCAAGATGACACCGAGTCATCAAGGATTAACGATTATTCCATGCCTAATTACGACTTAACCGACGACAAGTCAAGATCAATTATGGACGCTCATCGGTCCAAAATCATGCCGACTTTTGTCGAGCCTTCTCGGACACGATCTTGACTTTGACGCGCCTTTGTCCATAATTTACATCGAATGCTCGTTAAGACTCGATAACCCGCCGACTTTAGGATCGTTTTCTTTTCGGTCCTGGTGGGACCCGCTTGCCCTATAGGACCCTCGCCTTCTGTCCACCTGGGAAGTCGAAATACGGTGGAATACGAGGGGCTTATAGACGTAGTGATGGGGCCCACGATCCAGATCCGAGTAGTTTGCGAAAAAGAAGAGCAATCTTTTCCAACCGATTAGGTTAATAAAATACGTTTAAGTAAACAAGAACAAATAATCGCATGTTGCATGAGCCCAGAGCCCAAACACCAACCTCGTTTCGCTTTCCCGAGTTTGAACCACACCCTTTTGTGCCTTCCACAGTAAGCAAAGTTTGGATCAAGCCCCCGGGTCATCGTTTGTTCACTCGATCATTCCGAGTCGATACGTCATCGGTTTCCTCCTCGCTTCAGCTCAAAGTTTCGAATGGCCAACTCAGAGGAGAACGGTGGGGACGTACAACTCCGCACCGAAAATCCGCAAAATGACGAACAGTGGGATCGATGGTTCAGATCGCCGCTATTGGAAAGTGTCGTAACCAGTGGGCTAACAATTGTTCGCCACCCTAATGGAACCTTTACGATTGATGCGGAGATTGGAGCTAATTACCCTCCCGGACATGCCAACTACCATCAAATGCCCCGTTCCTTTTCGTGTGGAACTACTAATGGGCCAAACATCCCCCCTATCACTCACCCTCGCCTCTCGGCCGCATCGTATCGATCTTGGTCAACTTCCCCAGGCGCCTCTCGGTTTTCACCTTTGGGTTTCAATCACCGTTTCGCCCCACAGCCTTGGAATGGGTCAGCTTGCTACTCCAAAACCTCGCTCCGGCCCGGCCATCGATGCCCGGGAATTGGTCCGCTTCAAGACATCTCAGCCCTACTCGATACTCCTCAGCCCTGATCTAGGTCAACCCGCCCTGGTGCCTCTCGTGCCTCACCACCAGGGATTGAATCGCTTGGCTTTCGCCCCGCGGCTTGAAGGGGCCGGGCCACTACTTCACAACATCGTCGTTCGGATCATCATCGGAATGGGATGCTTCACTTCTCGTGCTCCATGGTTCGTAGGGGGCCAGCCTTGCTTCCTCCAATTCTCGAGCACACTCGCCCCTATGATACCGCAAGATCACACGGGTCACTGTGCTTTTATCACCACTTCATCGCTCTACCCCGCCCTTCGGTTGAGAAGTCCGACAAGGTCAAATGTTCCTCATCAAATTCTCCACCCTACATTGCTACGCAAGCCGCTCCGCTCACCAAGTACAAGATGCACATTACCCTTGTAGTCACGTTCTCGTGTGGTCAAGACACGTTCAATCCTATCGTTACAATGCCTCAAACCTCATGTTTTCAAGCAGCTCTTCCTGGATCCGCTCTCACCGCTCCCCGGTATCCACCCATTACGAGCCATATATCCTCATCTTCGGCAACCGCCAGCCTTATGAGGAGGGTTACGCCACGATTTTAATGCTCGCATTGTCATACCTCCCACCAAAATACTTCCTACTATGGTTCCATTTGCCGATGCCAATCTTCGTGGCGGGGCCACGCAGCCCTAATGTTCCTATTGACTCATCTGGGCGGGATTATTGGTAGAACCAATTAAGAAGGTACAAGGAAAGCCTAGCAACGAGGGTATCGACGATCGTTCGACTGGGCCATCTCGCCATATCAATCTTGTGTATTCGACACGAATGAGGTTTACAAAAGGTCGAATCTCGACGATTACATCGATGATTACATCAAAAGGGTTCGTGCACGGGAAAAGACTACGAGTCCGAACATGTCTCACCGCTATAAACCTTACCCTTCCAACACGGCTCAGGCATCCAGGTAAAGGAAAGAAGGCATTGTGTACAATTGATGGCACCCAAAAGCAACCAAGAAATGGTGGTCCTTTAAGGCAACGAGAACGTTTTGATGATTTTGGGATGCCCATGGGCTTAATTTTCAAGGGTTTAGTAAGGATAGGCCTTTGGAGCCTCTCAAGGACTACCATCCAAGGAGCTCAAATGCACCTCTCGACATGAGTAAGCACCGCGCCTTCCATGATCATTATGGCCACACGACCGACAACCGCATAGTCCCGAAGAGAGCGGTTCAAAGGTTAATCGAAACGGGCAAGCTTGAGCGCCCCAATGGACCAAAATCGGCAAACCCTCGTTCTCGTGATGGTGACCAAGTCAACGACTCAAAATCTCTAATCAAAGAGCATTAAGAGTTCGTCCCTCCCCCAAAGAAGAAACCACATCCCGGGATTTGGGTGTTCCCTTAAGCAAAGTTTTGAATAGCTTGCTAAAGGTGGTCTCCTCGAACCCATGAGAAACTATCGCCCCAAAGATCCCAAAATCCCTTTTGACACCACTAAGCATTGTGCTTTCCACCGCAAGATCACGGTCATATTTAATGACCGGCTAACCGCATGCCTTTGAGAAAGGCGGTTCGGGATTAATTAAGAAGGGCAAACTTGAGCGCCTCGTGATCTCAACCCCGCCAATGATCATTTCCCAAACAACGCGAATGTAAACATGATTGAGTTTTATGATTCAAACTCGTGAATTCACCGTACTCGACAAGCCGTATGATTTAGTCGCAACAAATGCCGAGAATGGATGGTTTCGACCGCAACAAGCATGCGGCCATGGCAAAGCCGGACTTGGTGAAATGCTTTGAACTCTCGCCCTCCGATAAGTTCACGATCCGACGCCAAGGTTAAATGGGATGATAATGATCTCGATGGCATGCATTTGGCGTAAAAACAGCAAGGGTACAAGAAATCCGATGATTAGTAAGGAAGAGTTAGTCCCGGCTTTGAAAATGCCCATAAGATTCATGAAGAACAAACAACCTCGCTTCATCGGTGCTCTCCGCCGTCATGGAGTTCAGGTAAATGCTTGGGGCGAATGGTTCCTCGGTCATGGTCGAAGATGAGACTTCTCGAAACAGCTGATTTCTCCTTCATCCTATAACCAATACTCTCCATCCCATAGCCAATACCTCCCTCCATCCACATATGATCCCTTGCCAAATACTATTCCTCTTCGCCCTCTCCCAAAGACTCAGCCATTAGTGGCTCCATCGCCTCGCCTCCTCGTAACGAATTGGGTTCCATCACACCTGCTCGGGCCAAGAATACCTGCGCTTTATGCTCCAGCTTCACATAATCGGGCTTGAGCTACGTGGCTATGTTCTCAAGCCTCTACACCCACTCGAATGCAATCATGAGTTGCCAAAAGAAAATCCGGATGCTTCAAGTTTTCCGTTGCCATCTACCGGACTTAGTGAATTCACCCGTCAACTTCACCAGCCTCATGGCCGTGTGTTTCCTCTATTGATAAGAGTCTTGTTGCAAGTTCCAGTAACTCGAATGTTCCCGCTGACTTACGTGGCAAGCATTGATAGAGCAAATGAAACAAATGCAGAGAGGCTTGATCTCATGATAAGTACCAAGACTCCTTTGGCCCAAGATGTCGAACTGTGCAAAGAAATGATTCTCGCGCGCAAAATTCAAGTGCCCGAAGTGAGAGAATCCGATAGACAACCCGCCCTGTGAGCACACTTGTCTAATGCCAGCTCCAAGCTTGAGAAAGGCCCGAAGACACAATCGCCTAGTATCACCCCTTTCACTCAAAATAACCAAAGCACATCGCCGAGTCCTCCCAAACAAAGCCCAATACCCCTCAAGGTCCTCTCAGTTCACTTCCTTCCATCAATATGCTCGCCGACAAAGTTCGTCCCCGTGACTTTTCCGACCCGTTTTGGACAACTTTGTGCTTGCCCCACTCGCTCCATGGCCTCAAATTCCTCCACTCCCACCAAAAGCATCATGGGCACGTAATCGATCACCGCTCGGCCTCGCAGTAATGGAATCGTGGTTACCGTAAAGATGGAAAGCTCAAGCTGTCTTGGCGCCCAACAACAAAGAGTAGCTAGACTAGGGGCTACCCATCCTTTAATATTAAAATGCTTCTTTTAGTCAACCTTCGAAGGTTCTAGTACTTTCTTCGTTCAATCAAGTCCTCCTCGACATTGTAGTTAATCTTAAATTTTCTATAAAAGAGTCTTTTTCTTTCTCGCTAGACTTGAGACATTATTTGCACACCTACATTACATTTAATGAAATGGTTTTATTTTAAATGATCACTCGCATTGCTCAACAAATAATCTCTGGAAATGATTAAGATTTTAATTAATTGGTGCGAGAAAGTCAACTAATGCCCTCCCCATACACTTTCCTCACCTCACAAAGGCCTCCATCAAGCCATACATTTTCCAAAACATGTCCCCATCATCACCTTGACCAAGTCGACAACGGCGGCAAAGATCGAAGAACAACAAAAGATCACTCAAGATCGGAGAGATCGACCCCATATCGAAAAAAAAACAGGGGCTTGCCTTCGCCCCCTACGCATCAAGAAAGTTCAAGTAGAAGCTTGCCTTCCGTCCTCAAGTGCTCAAAAAAAAAAAAAACAAAATCTTCAAAAAAAAAACAAAAACAAAAGCTTCAAAAAAAAAACAAAAACAAAAGCTTCAAAAAAAAAAATGAGGCCAAGGACCTAGCACCGCCGATCAGAAGGTTTGACATATGGGCAAAATTAAAGCCCGAAGAACGGAAGTTGTCGACAACAAAGGAGCAAGTAAAGCAACGGCAAAACATATCATAAGCCCTTAAGCCGCATTCAAAATCTTTCTCCCCCGATAAAGGACGACGATCAAGAAGCAACGGAATCGCTCAAAATGACTTGTCAAGGAATCACCTCAAGGCCCGCACCTTATCATCCAAACTTCCTATCCGAGCCTTTCCACCAAAAGTACCACAAATGTTCATACCCCTTTTCTAAAGCCAAACACAGTTCAAGCCCGAACTACGGCAACCCGAGCTCCTCACAATGAGGGGAACGTGAGGCAACCGAAATGGTCCGGTCATAAACACATTCAAATCCCGTTAAAACTGGCCTCACCAATAGCCTCTCCTATACACGATCCCTCTTCACCATTCGCCAACTTCGACTCTTGGTATCATTTGACTTTCTCCTCATGATTAATCAAAATGTTTGTTCATATCGAGATTAGGGGTTGAATAACCCGAACATTAATAAAGGGTTTTAAGCAATCTTGTGATCATTTTGAATAAAACATGTTTTCAGATGTCTCGACAAGTCTTCTTTTTCTACATTATAGGAAAAATAGAGCTAAACACTAATTTTCTCGTCGCCAGGGGCTTCCATACACTTTTCCACACCATGTGATGCTTATACTCTCTCAAAAGAGTCAAACCCAAAGCGAGTTCTTTTGTGCCTCCATCAAATGAGGCCATCAAATAATACAAATCGGGATTCATCCCCACTTTTCGAAAAAAATATGCCCCTGCAGGTATACATTCCTAAATTGTCTTTCTTTTACATTTTCTTCCGGTTGACTAATTGACTAAAGAAAATAATAAAGTAAATATAGAAGGATGGGTTACCTCTTTTGCTACGTGACAATTCAATTTGCGTTAGAGCTGCACTGTACTCTCTAAGGGAGGACTTTCGTCAAGCCATTTCTTTAGAGTGAGGCTTTCCGGTCACGTCCGGGTCCACGTTGGTTCTTCAAATTGCTACAAGATGGGTTAGGTCTCTCGTTCGCATCGGGCCCGCAATGCCTACTGTGTTGAAGCCTCTCGAATTGTGTCGACTCACAAATATGAGACCGAGGCTTCGCCAAGTCACTTCTTCAAAATCAAGACTTCGCAAATACACCTCTCGCAAACCAAGCCTCCATCCCTAGCTTTCATCGTAATCACCAGACCGCAGCACTCGGTCATGCGCACCTTCGCCTATGCCCGAAACCCATTTGGACACATATACCTTGGCAATGAAGGTCAAAAGGGGCGCCAATCGCCAGTTGGCCGACTATTTCGCCTCTTTGAAGTCCAAGTGCTCTAAAATGGCTCTTCCGCTTAAAATCCGAGCCTGTGGCTACATGGGACCAGATTACTAGCTAACTTGGAGTGGGAAGCAAATAGATTTGACCTACAGACAATGCAGCATTCCGACGAGAACATCGTGGACTTTACAAGCAAGATGGCAACTCCTCCTTCGAAGAGGAACAACTAGACACCTTTCGGGCCACGCCCGAAACCACATCCGAGGGCCTCACTTAGCAATCCGGATCTACGGGCAATGATCAATTCCGGGCTAAATTTGAGAGGGCTTACAATCGCAGCCGAGTTGTCGCACTCATTCTGATACCGGGTTTCTTCCACCTCCAACACGACTCCCGAAAAGGGCAAGGTGAGAACCGATCGAAAAGGGGACCCCAAGGACCCAATACAATCAACAATCCATTCCCTAAAAAAGTAGGGTGAATATGATTGAAGGCACGAACAAGCCAAGTGCCACTATGGCTAACAGCTCCTATATGGAAGACACTCTTCGAAGAGAGGATTCTAGTTTCATAGTCGGTATCAAAGATGGGTTTCTCCCTTCATGACAACTTCACTCAAGGCTCTCACGTTGATCGATTGGCTCGGTACTTCATCGCATGTCACCAAACCTTTAACCGGACCTCTCGTAGTGACGCTTTGTCGAACTCCGGGGCTTCATCAAATCATTCAGAGAAAGATCCCGTGGTTTTCGCCATGTCTTTTCCATGGAATGGGGCTTTATCAAGTCACACCTATCTTCGAAGAAAGGCCTAGTCACCTCAACAACTATCTTGGAGTTTCGGGCCTTTAGAACTTGGCATATGGCAACTCCTCGCATCATCAAAAAGTTGAGAATTGGGAATCTCCTCATATCGCATTTCGCCAAATCACAACTAACCCAAGCAAAAGAGGGTTTATTCAACATGCTTTGATTCTAGAGCCTGTCGCCGTCGCCTTCAAATGTCCGAGACCGAAAAGAAATTTCAATCGAGACCCGGGTTCAAATCCAACTTCATCCCAAGATCAAAATTGACCTCATCAATAACATGTAATTCAGTCCGCGACCAAAGGATATCACCCCACCACTCAAAGCTTATCCCAAACAAATAACAACACATACATCCCCTCTCATTACCACGCATCCCCACAAAAATCTCCCTGTGGCTCATGTAGCATGCACAAAATTTGAATCAATAGGAAAAATCCTAAGTGATTGAAGATCATAAATCATAATTTCCCCGCCAAAAGCTAAGGCTAAGTGCATCTTCGAAAGGTGTAAATGCATCGTCTCGAAACATATGCAAAGTGATACTCTCACAATCATTTTTGGCTCTATGCATGCATCCGTCATCATGAATGCCATATATGCATCTTCCTCTTCACTAACGAATGCGGAATTACAACGTAAAATCAAATCCCCCTTTTTTCGGCAAGGATGATCTTCACCAAAGTCGACCTCCAATGTCCACAAATGGATGAAAACAGCCCCCAACATCCACAAACATATGAAGACCGCCTCCAAGTGTCTACAAATTGGTCGTGGACGCCAAGTTCTCGAATACAAATCGGTCGAGACGCCAAGTTCTCCAAGACAAGAAGGTCGTAGACGCCAAGTTCTCAAATACAATTCGGTCAGAGACGCCAAGTTCTCAAAATGCTAGTCGGTTAGAGACGCCAAGTTCTCGAATACAAGTCCTGGTCAGTGGACGCCAAGTTCTCAAAATGCAAATCGGTCGTGGACGCCAAGTTCTCAAATGCAAATCAAATGCCAATCGGTCGTGGACGCCAAGTTCTCAAATGCAAATCAAATGCCACGGCCTCGGGGATGCCAAGCTCTCAAAATGCAAATCGATCGTAGACGCCAAGTCCTCGAATGCAAATCGGTCGAGACGCCAAGTTCTCGAATACAAGTCGGCCGTGGACGCCAAGTTCTCAAATGCAAATCGGTCCGGGGACGCCAAGTTCTCAAATACAAATCAAATGCTAGCCTGGCCTTGGGATGCCAAGCTCTCAAAATGCAAATCGTCCGAGACGCCAAGTCCTCAAATGCAAATCGGCCGTGACGTCAAGTTCAAATGCCAATCGGCCGAGGTACTCACGCCCTAAATGTTTCAACATCTCGATCGATACATCGAGACTCTCAACACCGTCAACTACCACACGCCTCGCGACTTGCTCTCCCGCAGTAAGCACAAAGAAAGGTACGCTAGTTCTTCAACATATCTCAACCGTTGCATGATTACCCGTAGCTTTAGCTATCCCTATCTCTCGCAAATAGCGACGTAGGCTTTAGTTCCTTAAGGTGACAGCTCTCCGAATTATCAAAAGGCCTGTGATCCTAGACTCCGTTCCTAACTCGTCCAAATGGATTTCGAACTACGACCGCTTGATTCCCTCTTAAGGATACGTAGGTAGCCTATCATTAGGTACGTGCCCACTGACCAAAGACGGCCATCCTTTCCTTCTAAGCAGTTGCACGTAAAACCGATCCCTTTAAATGAAGTCCACTAGAGAACCATCTATCCTGAACCATCAAAGGAAATCATTTCAAATCAAGGTTCGAGGCACCTAAGATGCCATCATCAAGGTTCGAGGCACCTAAGACGCCATCATCGAGGTTCGAGGCACCTAAGACGCCATTATCAAGGTTCGAGGCACCTAAGACGCCATCATCGAGGTTCGAGGCACCGAAGACGCCATCATCGAGGTTCGAGGCACCTAAGACGCCATCATCGAGGTTCGAGGCACCTAAGACGCCATCATCGAGGGTCGAGGCACCTAAGACGCCATCATCGAGGTTCGAGGCACCTAAGACGCCATCATCAAGGTTCGAGGCACCTAAGACGCCATCATCAAGGTTCGAGGCACCTAAGACCCCATCATCAAGGTTCGAGGCACCTAAGACACCATCATCAAGGTTTGAGGCACCTAAGATGCCATCATCAAGGTTCGAGGCACCTAAGACGCCATCATCAAGGTTCGAGGCACCTAAGACGCCATCATCAAGGTTCGAGGTACCTAAGACGCCACCATCAAGGTTCGAGGCACCTAAGACGCCATCATCAAGGTTCGAGGCACCTAAGACGCCATCATCAAGGTTCGAGGCACCTAAGACGCCATCATCAAAGTTCAAGACACCTAAGACGCCGTCATTAAGATTTGAGGCACCTGAAACGCTATCACCCACAACACGAGGAAAGCGATAAATCGCAATCATCCCCTAGGGCGACTTCCCCAAAACAGTCAGACCATAGGGTGACTTCCCCAAAATAGTCAGATCATAGGGTGACTTCCCAAAAATAGTCAGACCATAGGGTGACTTCCCCAAAATAGTCAAGTCATAGGGCGACTTTCCAAAAATAGTCAAACCATAGGGCGACTTCCCAAAAATAGTCAAAACCGTAGGGCGACTTCCCAAAAATAGTCAATAGGGCGACTTCCCCAAAACAGTCAAAACCTTAGGATGACTTTCCTAAAACAGTAGGGTCGACGACTAAAGATAGTCAAAGGACCCGAACTACGACTGTCACAGATTGAGAAGTACGCTCAAGTTTTCCTAACTCCAGCTACCTCTATCCACTCGATAGTGACGTAAGCTTTAGTCTCCTCAGGTGACAACCTCCATTAATTGTCAATCAGGTGACAACCTCCATTAATTGTCAATCAGGTGACAACCTCCATTAATTGTCAAAACCTCAAGGATCCTAGACATCGTTCCTAGCTATCTAGTGATGCTTGAACTATGACCAAGGCTTGATTCCTCCAGGATACGTAGGTAGCCTTTCATAAAAGGTCCAGCCATCCGACCACATTGGTCACCTTTCATTAATCACTCCTCAGTGGTGCATGAGCCTTTCATAAAGGTCCAGCCATCCGACCACATTGGTCACCCTTTTCATGCCTCACTCCTTAGTGGTGCATGAGCCTTTCATAAAGGTCCAGCCATCTGTAAGTGCTCCAATTTGAGTTGGTAGCTTTTTCGTTAGAAAGTTAACGAAAGTTTTAACATTTCTAACATTTCTAACAAACCCTAACCTCTTTAACAAAGCAAGGGTAAAGTGGGCATTGCCATTTAAAGTTAAACCAAGAAAAGAATCTCAAAAAGCAAAAGAAATTGGAAAAATCCGAATTGGGCAAGTTGAAAAACAAACTGCTGGAAATTTTTGAATAATATTCTTCCTGTTCAAAGCCTGGAGCAGCATTTAATGCACCAGGCACGTCTACGGAACCCTCCGCGCGGATGGGATTGCTCCTCACAGTGGGCTATAAATTGAACCCTCCTCTCTCGCCTTACACAACACAATTTGATCACAAGAACGAAACTCGGCGAAATATAGGGAGAAAACAAAGGGGAATTCACTTGAATTGCCACCATTTTCTCTCCAATCTTTCCCAAACCTCACTCACTCACAAACACTTCAAATCACTCTCATACATACTCTCATACATACACCAATCCAAGCTCAAATCACCCTCGAGAGGAGGATTAGAGAGAAAACATAGAGGACTTCATTGTTATCTACTTGTTTTCTCTTTAACCAACTCAAATCATCAACCCTAAACACTTTCAAGCCTTAAACACTTTCAAGCCCTAAACACACTCAAGCCTTTCTAACACAAAACACAAGGAAGATAGGTATAACCTCCCTCTCCTTACCCTAAAATTCATCCATGCATGCATTTTCAAATCACAAAATGTAGTTGTTCATCTTCTTGTCTTAGATCCAAGAAGATCACCATGGAAGTTCATCTCCATGGATGATCTTCTACAAGGATCAACATTGTTTTTCAAAGTGTTCTTACTTACTTGCAAGGAAAACACATTTTCAAAACCCTAAAAACCATTTTCAAGCATGAAATCTTGATTTCAAAGGGTAAAATCCCCCTCCCCAAGCAAATGAAATGCTTAAGTCCTAATGTACCCCAAGGATGGTTTGATATAGTTGATTCACCACTAAAATGTCAAGTGATCACTAATCAAAACCTAGGGAAATGGGGACAAGCATGGATGCAAAACCCCCTTTAAAATCATATTTTCTTTCTTGAGAAGTTGCTGTCCAGTAGCAATTTTCTCAGACCTCAGTCCATGGTCTAATTCTTTGGACACAGATAAACTTGGAATTTGGTGTTGACTACAAAATACTTTTTGTAGCCAACATCCAGAGCTTTCCAGAAATATTTTTACTTTATTTTTTGGGTGAGTCTAAATGCCTTTTCCAAATTATCTTTTAAAGGTCAGTTCATCAGTTTCTGGAAATCCAGATTTCATATCTGAGATTTCCAGAAGGTTTTGGTCCACCAAATCATCTTCAAAATGGAAATTTCTTTTACAGAAACCTTATTTAAGGTGTTCTAAGCATTTTTCATTCTCGGACTTTTCCCTGATTCTGGATTTTTCAAGCCCTAAAACTCATTTCAAAGTCAAGGGTCAACTGCCTTTTTCATTCTGGCAGAATTGGTTCCCAACTTCCAAAAATCTTTTGAGCCCCAAATCTCAACCCAAAAATCATCCAAAAAATCGTGGGATCAGTTTAAAGTCTTAAAAAGAATTCCCAATTTTTACTTCCCTCAGTTTCAAATTATTTTGGCCAAAACACACACACACACACACACACACACACAACAAAGGATTTCAAATGTTTGGAAGACTCGTTTTACGAGGCGTTCCGGGTGAACACTAACGTTCTTCCCGGCGCGTAACGTGACCTCCGAACCTAAATCTCTGATCTCGGGCGTTTTTCAAAGTTTTGGCCCTTAAAATAAAAATGGCGTGGCGACTCCGTTTTGATTTTCACAAAAAAAATCGGGTACATAACACCATCCGACCACATTGGTCACCTTTTATTCATCACTCCTCAGTGCTGCATGAGCCTTTCATAAAGGTCCAGCCATCCGACCACATTGGTCACCCTTTTCATGCCTCACTCCTTAGCGGTGCATGAGCCTTTCATAAAGGTCCAGCCATCTGACCACATTGGTCACCCTTTTCATGCCTCACTCCTTAGTGGTGCATGAGCCTTTCATAAAGGTCCAGCCATCAGACCACATTGGTCGCCCCTTTGTCATTCATCACTTCTCAGTGATGAAGTAGCCCCTCATACAGGTCCAGATATCCGACCATATCGGTCACTTCCTTCATCTAGCATATTCCCAGTAGGATCAGTCACTTGACCTCCTAGGTCACTTTCCCTTCTATTTCCCCAACAAGAGCCTAGTTTCTCTTCGCCATTCCCCAGTGGATCTTTTCCGAACTACGGCCTGGCTTGATTCCTCCGGGATACGTAGGTAGCCTACTTTAGGTTCAGCCAATTCGTCACATATGACGTCCCCTTTCCCCAGTGGATTCTGAACTACGATTATGGCTTGATTCCCACTCGGGATACGTAGGTAGCCTTCCAAAGGTTCAGCCACTCGACCACCTTAGTCACCCAATCCGTCTCGGCATTCGCCAGATCGGATCCTTTTCTATCGACAACCCCACTCGCCCTGCAAGTGATGTTGCCGAGGGGCTTCTGTAAGTACCCAAATCTGGCTCATGCCTTCCGGTTAAATTTCCCGGCAATTCCCCGGACTTTCCCAAAGTTCAGGAGCAATTCGAGAATTGTTCCGAACCTTCCGAGGGGTGAAGGAATTACTTGGAATTAAAAAATAACATTTTCCTTTAATATAAAAACCCTTCTAGAAGGCCACCTTTCATGATTCTAGAAGTATGCTGAGTCATTGGGGATAATGCCGCACGGCTGCATTAGGCTAGAACTCTAGGCCCCACGGCTTCATTAGCTGTTGCCAGAGTGCCTATAAATAGAGACCTCCTCTACTCATTTTAGGGGGGGGTTTTCAGTAACCTTACTCTGCCAAAATAACTCCACGAGATTCCAGAGAGCTGAGAGTGATAAAAACCACCTCCCTCCTCACCAAAACCTCCCAAAGTTGGTCCATTTCCTAGGCAAACTTCAAAGAGCAAGAGGACACCACCATTGGTAACCTTTCTTACCCTTTACCTTGCATTATACTTGTTTTATGTGATATACTTGCTCCTTGCATTTACATATTGCTATATATTGCTTGGTATTTGGTACATTGTCATTAAAGATACTATCTTTAATTATGTAAATCATATATCCCCTTTCCCCTCATCACATAGGATCCATGGAGAATCCAACCCAAGGATGAACAAATAAGACCTCATAAAAGGCTTGTTCTAGGGTGGATCTCTCACATGGTGATGTGAAAAGTAGCATCCCTTGCACTTAAACATCATCTTTACATATAAAGTTGCATCCTTTGCATCAAAAATGATATCTTTGCATTAAAGTAGCATCCTTTGCTCTCAAAACAATATCTTTATGCATCCTTTGCACATAATATGCCATTTACATACATAAAGTTGCATCCTTTGCACTTGAAATGTCATTTTTACATATAAAAGGTGCATCCTTTGCATTAAAAATCATGTCTTCGCAACCAAATAGTATCCTTTGCATGCCAAATGTCATCTTTTTCATTAAAAATGTCATTTTTAGTTTAAAATGCATCCTTCATGTCACTCATGGTTGGATCTCTCTTTCCTAGGATTGCTTAGTGACCTTCCTAAGGCACGAAAAGCATAGGAAGAGCATAAAGATCCAATCTTTATACCCTTCCCCTAGTCCCCTTTTGGTATTTGATGCATCCTTGGAACGGACCGATGTAAAGATCCTATCTTTACGTCGTTTCTTCCATTAAAGGTGCCATAATTCCTTTGGAAATGAATAAGCCTTGAACCCTATATCTCCTATTATCACTTGAGACGAGCATAGTAGTCTCTACACAAGCTCAATCGTCTCAAGATGTAGGATTGATGGGCTAAGGATACTCCTTTCTAAAGAACCTCATTTTGGACTATAAGAGAGAGTCCTTCTCTCGATCACACATGACTCAAGGTCAAATAGTGATGATCACAAGTCCAAAATGAGGACGGGATCAAAGTCCCGAACACATAAAAATCCAAGGAATTCCGAGCGATAACCAACTAAATGGTTTATACGTCCGGAAGACAACTTGGAACATCCCCCCCCCCTTTTTCATCACAAGCACACAAGAAAGCACGCAAGCAAGCACGAAAAATGGAATCTTGGGAGACTTTCTTCGGCAAGGCACCTTGGGTGAACGACGATCCGTTCTTCCCAAGGGGTAACTTAACCTCCGAACCCTTATTCCTTTTTTTCAAAGTTTTGAGGAAATCAAAATGGCGTGGCGACTCCGTTTTTCAAATTAAACCGGATGTTTTCAAACTCAATTGAATCCAAATTAAAACTCAAAAAAATATTTCGGGCACCACATTCACAGAAGGGCATCGGTGTAACGATGTTGCCATTCGCGGAAAAATTCGATTTTTCGTTTCTTTGAAAACCAAATAAAACCGGAAAACGGAGTTGCCACGCCATTTTTTGTTTTAAGGGCCAAAACTTTGAAAAATGCCCGAAATGAGAGATTTGGGTTCGGAGGTCACGTTACACGCCGGGAAGAACGTTAGTGTTCACCCGAAATGCCTCGTAAGACGAGTCTTCCAAGCATTAAAAACCATTTGTGTGTGTGTGTGTGTGTTACTTTGGCCAAAATAAATTGAAACTGAGAAAAGAAAAAATTGGGAATTATTTATTAGACTTTGGACAAGTCCCATGATTTTTGGTATGATTTTTGGGTTGAGTTTTGGTACTCAAAAGATTTTTTGAAGTTAAAACTCAATTCTGCCAGAATGAAAAAGGCAGTGAACACTTAACTTTGAAATGGACATAAGGGCTTCAAAACTCCAGAATCTGGGGAAACTCATAGGATGAAAGTTGTTCCAGACACCTTAAATAAAATTTATGTGAAATAATTTTACATTTTGGAGATGATTTGAGGGACCAAAACTTTCTGGAAATCTCAGATGTGAAATCTGGATTTCCAGAGACTGATGAACTGACCTTTAAAAGAAAAATTTGAAAAAGGGAGTTTTACTAACGCAAAAAATAAAGTAAAAATATTTCTGGAAAGATATGGATGTTTTCTACAAAAAGTGTTTTGTAGTCAACACCAAATTCCAAGTTTATCTGTGTCCAAAAAATTAGACCATGGACAGAGGCCTTAGAAAATTGCTACTGGACAGCAACTTTCTTAAGAAGAAAAACATGATTTTAAGGGGGGTTTTGCATCCATGCTTGTCCCCATTTCCCTAGGTTTTGATTAGTAGTCACTAGACATTTTAGTGGTGATCTACTATATCAAACCATCCTTGGGGTACATTAGGACTTAAGCATTTCATTTGCTTGGGAAGGGGGGATTTTATCCTTGAAAATGAAGATTTGATGTATGAAAATGGTTTTTAGGGTTTTGAAAATGCATTTGCAAGTAAGTAAGAACACTTTGAAGATAATGTTAATCCTTGTAGAAGATCAACCATGGAGATGAACTTCCATGGTGATCTTCTTGGATCTAGGGCAAGAAGATGAACAAACTACATTTTGGAGTTTGAAAATGCATGCATGGATGAGAGAGATTTAGGGTAAGGAGAGGGAGGTTATACCTATCTTCCTTGTGTTTGTGTATGAGGCTTGAATATGTGAGTGTTTGAATTTGAGAGTGAGTGGGATTTGGGAAAATAATTAAGAGAAAAAGGTGACAATTCTAGAGAATTCTCACTGTTTTCTCCCTATTTTCGCCAAGGTGCAGTTGTGAAATGTGTTGTTCCTCCTTGTTTCTGTGATTGAAGGCCTCAATTTATAGGCCTCTGAAATTTCCATTGTCATCCGCGCGGACCAAACTGGAAGCGTGCACTGTTCATTAAATGCAGCTCCAGGCTTTGGACACAAGGAATATTTCCAGAAAATTCAAACCTGGTTCTTCATTTTTTCACTTGCAGATTAGGATTTTTCCAATTTCTTTTCTTTTTGAGATTCTTTTCTTGGCTTATCTTTAAATAGCAATGCCTACTTTGCCCTTACTTTGTTAGAAAAGTTAGGAATAGTTAAAAATGTTAGGAATGTTAAAACTTTCATTAATTTTCTAACGAAAATGCTAACAACTCAAATTGGAGTACTTACAGTAGCCCCTCGGCGACGGCGCTTTCGAAGGAAGCGGGGTCGTCGATAAGAGTAAGGCTCCATATTTGACAGGGTGATCAAGTGATCGAGTGGCTGAACCTAGCGATAGGCTACCTACGTATCCCGAATGGGAATCAAGCCGGCCGTAGTTCGGGTCTTTGACCCTGGAGTGACTATTTTGAGGCGTCAACCTGGTGAGCGAGTTCTCAGCGGTCAGCCGAAAGAAACTCTGCTGGGGATAGGAAATGACCATTTTGGTCTGATGGCTAGAGTTGTATATCCGTTCTGCTGGGGATAAGAATGACCGTTTTGGTCTCATGGCTAGAGTTATATATCCGCTCTGCTGGGGATAAGAATGACCGTTTTGGTCTCATGGCTGAACCTAATGATAGGCTACCTACGTATCCTTAAGAGGAATCAAGCCAGTCGTAGTTCGGGTCTTTGACCCTGGAGTGACTATTTTGAGGCGTCAACCTGGTGAGCGAGTTCTGCAGTTGGTTGCTGAAAGAAACTCTGCTGGGGATAGGAAATGACCATTTTGGTCTGATGGCTAGAGTTGTATATCCGCTCTGCTGGGGATAAGAATGACCGTTTTGGTCTCATGGCTAGAGTTGTATATCCGCTCTGCTGGGGATAAGAATGACCGTTTTGGTCTCATGGCTGAACCTAATGATAGGCTACCTACGTATCCTTAAGAGGAATCAAGCCAGTCGTAGTTCGGGTCTTTGACCCTGGAGTGACTATTTTGAGGCATCAACCTGGTAATGATGGCGTTTTAGGTGCCTCAGACCTTGATGATGGCATTTTAGGTTCCTCGAACCTTGAAGATGGCATTTTAGGTGCCTCCGACCTTAAAGATGATGGCATTTTAGGTGCCTCGGACCTTTGGGGATGATGGCGTTTTAGGTGCCTCGAACCTTGATGATGGCGTTTTAGGTGCCTCGGATCTTGATGATGATGGCTTTTTAGGTGCCTCGGACCTTGATTTGAAATGTTTTACCTTAATGGTTTGGGATGGATGGTCCTTCGGTGGACTTCGTCTGCTGCCGAAGGAGAGGGGGTGACCGTTTTGGTTGGGTGGATGGACCTAGCGATAGGCTACCTACGTATCCCGAATGGGAATCAAGCCGGTCGTAGTTCGAAACGCAGCTGGAGGTTTCGTTGGAGAAAAATCGGGCTTACGTTTTGCGGCCGTTGATGATGATGAGGCAAGAAACGGGATTCTGTTGACTTCGCTGGGGATTTTTTTAGCTTTTGCTGGGGAAGACGGGCTTACGTTTTACGGCCGTTGATGATTTTGATGAAAGAAACGGGATTCCGTTATCTTTCTCAGGGAAATCGGACTTACGTTTAACTGTCGTTTGATGATTTTGATGAAAGAAACGGGATTCCGTTATCTTTATCGAAGAAATCGGACTTACGTTTTACTGTCGTTTGATGATTTTGATGAAAGAAACGGGATTCCATTATCTTTCTCGGAGAAATCGGACTTACGTTTTACTGCCGTTTGATGATTTTGATGAAAGAAACGGGATTTCGTTATCTTTCTCGGAGAAATCGAACTTACGTTTGACTGTCGTTTGATGATTTTGATGAAAGAAACGGGATTCCGTTATCTTTCTCGGAGAAATCGGACTTACGTTTGACTGCCGTGGATGATAATGAGGAGAGAAGCGGGAATTACGAGGCTGGGGACGAGAGAGTGGGTGCGGTGCAGATTGCCAGGGCTTTCTTGTGGTTTGCCTTTTTTAGCACACTTTTTGGACACGCCGAGGGGACGGCGATGTTTGCTTTGCTGAGGAGTTTGGAGGATGTGGAGATGGCTGGGGAGGTCTCTTTGGGAAAGGCAGGGCTGGCAGAGCTCTATTTTGCCTTGGATCGATATAGCCGGAAGGCTGTCAGCTCTTTGACATGCTTCGAGTTTCCTCTGGAGGTAAAAGCTTTCTTTTTGCTTTCTCTCTTTTCTTTAAGCACGTATTCCTCTTTTTTTTTTTGCACCGGATTGATGGGATTTTTCCCTTTCGCAGGTATGGGCTCTGGAGTTCTTTCACGTCACGATGTGGCGGCAGCCGGCGGAATACATCGGGGCATATCCGGCCATGCTCTCCTGGAGCAAGCATGCTCGGGAGAAGATAGGTTCTAAGGGGCGCACGACCCTTAAGTACAGGGAGTGCCTGCCTTTGACGAGGGCTGAGACGGATGAGAGGATGATATTTTATCCCCGGGACCGCTTCGATGTGGAGCAGCTGAAGGGCGCCGAGAGATGGACCGTGCAGCGGAGGATTTTGAGGGGCTTGACTTGCGACGTGTATTATCTGGGAGAGAGAGTGACGCGCCAGCATGGCGTGAACTTGCCTTTGATGGCTCCAGTGGAGCCTCCCGCCGACATGATACATCCGAGCGAGAGGTCGGAGACCTGGGGCGATTATCGAGGTGGCCAGCACTTCTCGGCATTCGTGGCGATTGAGCAAGATCCGGTATTTATCTTGAGGAGGTTGAGGATGCCCTGTGTCCTTGAGCGAGAAGGGGTAGGGATCGTACGGTACCCGCGGACGGACTTTTCATATGTCCAGGATGGGGTCCGATTGAGGGTGCAGATCCCTCAGCCTGAGCGGCTTCCACGAGCTTTTCGGCCTCGTCCGGGTATGAAGGTATGGCTTCTCCTTCCCACCTCTTTTTTTGCTTCGTCTTTTCCTTTCTTTCCCGTCATCATTTTTCGCCTCAATTATTTCGACGCTTTTGCTTCCGTGCGCTTCCGGAGGTGGTCGTGGAGAAGCCGACGAAGCAGTGATCGGGGCTAAGAGATTCATTAGGAGGATGGTTGCTTGTGGAGCCCCTCGTGCTAGAGCGAGGCGAGCACGCCCGGAGCCCGTCGAGCGGGAGACTTCCCCGAGCCTTCCGAGCGTTCTTCCGAGACTCCTCTTTCTCCTCTCATAGATCCCAGCGTGGCCGTCTTCGGACCACGTCATTCTCGGGATCCGTACGGGCAGGGGCATGCCTCGGCATCACGGTGGGTCTTCTTCACACGTCCAGAGTCCGACGCATTCACCTTCGGATATGACTTCTTTGCGGATCTTGGTTTGCCGTATCGAGCGTGCCGGCTGGTCCCGACGAGCCTTCTTCCTGAGACGAGGACGATGATTCCGAGCCCGAGACATTCATGGCTACCGAGGAGGCGGGCCCGAGCCGCAAGAGGGGTAAGGGAAAGCACCGGCCACCGAGGATTCTCGATTGACTTCGAGATTGATTTCTGGGACTGGGCCGGGATTGTACTTATTCGTATGTATACATTTTATGCACATTTTTTTTTTGCTTTTCTTTTTTTTTTTTTTTTTGGAATGTAATAACCTACTTTTTTTTTGATTTTATCTATCATGAATGCAATTTTAAATGCATTGCATGAGCCCGGTTTTTTGGTAAGGGTGTGAATGTTTGGTATGTGAACTATTTGGGCAGGCTTTGCACAGGTTTCGAGCAATCGGGATGAAAATATTCCTCCGTGGTGCAGCAGTTTGGACTGTTGCATATTTTCTTCTGGTGGTGGCACTTATGTCCGCACGGATAGGACAACTTTTCGACACTGTCCTTTAATTTTGCTTCAGATCTCGGTTTTCCTTTATTTCAAATTCAAACACCTTCTTCAACCACCAAATGCTTCAAAACAGTACCATTTTCGGGGAGAAGGAGAGAAAATCTATGGAGAGAATTGTGAGCATGAGAAATCCATCCAAATTATCCCAAGATTCGCAAATGTCATTCTTCAACAAATTTAAAGAGTGGTCTCGGGAGATTATGCATGAGAGGAGGTCATTCTTTGAAGAAAGGTACAAGATACGATGCTTGTGGTCTCTCAAGGAATTGATTCCGGATTATGATCTTTTGAGAGCTTCTTCCTCATTTTGGGACACTAGAAGGCATGTTTTTTGCTTCTCTTACAATGAAATGGTCCCGACTGTTGAAGAATTTCGGGCTTTGCTTGGTGGTCCTGAGGTGGAGGAGATTGCAATTCCTTTGCCCGGAGGAGCCTCTTTTGTTGACAAGCTATGCAACCTTCTTCATCTTTCCCTGAGGAAGCACAAGGTATGATCTCGTGGTCCCGATCATTTTAACATTTCTGGTCTCCCGATAGATTTAGGGGCTTAGGCTTGTTTGACGATGCCTATTGGGATGCCTTTGCACTTTGCATGTTCGGGACCTTATTCATGGTTTATTCTTTTCGGGATCCGTCATCGGGCTCGCTAGATGTAGTCGTTCACTGTCGCTGCGTAGACGTTGTACCTTTGATCTTGGGAGAGACTTTTCATGCTCTCGACAGCTGGCTACGGAGGCGGTATATGCACGGGGGCAGCCCGTTTCTCTTGACTTTGTGATGGAGCGCCTGGGGGTTCTTCGGGAAACTTCGATATGATCGAAGCCTTGGACATTCGCCAGAGAGGGGTTTTGGTGGATTTTGATGATCGTGGCTCGTGGGAGCGTTGGATGGCTAGTCGTCGACCGAAGATATCGATGGTCGGTGCCTCATTGGCGGGTGGAGACTCGGAGAGTGCTTCAGACGGATCTCCCGTGGTTATGCTTCCGGGCTTTCTCACCCAGCTTTTACATTCCGGCTTTGGTTCCCGAGACGCTTCGGTTTGGAGCAGGTTCCTTTGGAGGACTTTAATGATATAGCCACCAGGGTGGTGGCTTTCGCTTCTATGGATGATCCTTCGGTGTTTCCATTTCTTTCCCGAGTATGGAGGTATGACGTCTTTCCTCCTCGGGTTATCCTCATGCGTCCGAGACCTGTGTTCTTGACCACTTGTTACCTGGATTAGTACGAGAGGCATTTGGGGGAGACTCGTATGGCTATTTTGAGACGGCGTGAGGCCATTGTGGGTGCGGAGGACCCGACAGCTGGAGAGGAGGAGGGCCGAGGCGAGGGCCAACCCTCACGACAAGAGCGGATATGTTGTGACCGACTATGAGGCTTATGTCAAGAGGCAGGAGAGGAGGACTTCTATGCTACCAGCTCGGCTACAGGAGGTGAGAGATGACGCTAGGGCTACTAAGGCCCTGACAGAGGCTGGTTTGATAGGTCCTGTCCCTACACCAGAGCTTGGTAGGAGGAAGACCGACATTTTTCCTGTTCAGAGGAAGAAGACCCGAAGGGGGAAGAAGAGAGGGGATGCCAAGATTTAGCGGCTTAGAGTGACCTCGAGTTTTCCGAGTATCCCTTTCTTGTTGTAGCGTACACATTAGTTTGATTATGTATTTTAGTTTCTTTTAGCAAAGTTGTAATTCGTAGGAATGAACCGGGCTTAGACTCATCAAAAATTTTTTAATTGTAATGAATATGTGAATTGCTTTAGAGTTTTTCGAGACGCTTTCATGGTCTGATCAGTGTATTGATGTCAAAGTATGACTTTTATTTGTGTTTTAGACCGAACAGTTTCCGCCGCCTACGTTCCCTTCGGACAAAGGGCTCTGTGTCTCCGTAGTTCGACCCGGTTTTTTTTTTTTGTTGTTTTTTTTTTGTTTTTTTTTTTTTTTTGTTTTTTTTTTTTTTTTTTTGTTTTTTTTTTTGTTTTTTTTTTTTTTTTTTTTGTGCAACCCCGTTTTTTACCTAGGCCGCCCTTTTCGGGTTTTCAACCTAGTTGGGTATTACTCTTTCAAGCACTCTTTTTTTTCTTTTTTTTTGTTTCTTTTTTTTGACTCGTTGTTTTACGCGTAGTATCTCGCGCAGCCTTGTCACCATTCACCGGGTGTACAAAGGGATTTCCGTCGAGGTCCGCAAGTTGCATGGCTCCTCCGGAGAAGATCTTTTGGACAACATATGGCCCGACCTGCACAGCTCCCATTTGCCAAGCGGGTTGATACGGACCGGGGCTTCTCTTTCAAAACGAGATCACCTTCCCTAATCTCCCGATGCTTCACTTTCTTGTCGAAGGCTCGCCATTCTCCCTTGGTAAGCTCGGATATGTTCCATGGCCTTCAATCGTCGTTCATCTAGCAGGCCAATTCATCATGGCGACTTTGGAGCCATTCGACCTCATTGATCCGACTTTCCAACAAAGACACGGAGTGAGGGGATTTCTAACTCGATTGGGAGTACGGCTTCCATCCCGTAGGTAAGAGCAAATGGTGTTTCCCGTTGCCGTTCCGACGGATGTCCCGTAGCCCCGCAGTGCCAGTGTAGCTTGGGCCAATCTCTCGCCTGGACACCCATTTTTCGGATGATGTTTTCCAAAGTCTTGTTTGCCGCCTCGACGGCTCCGTTGATTTGGGGCCCGTAGGGAGATGACTTGTGACGGGTTATTCTGAATTCCGCCAGCACTCGTCGCATTCCCTTCAAAGTGGGATCCATTATCCGAGATGATTTCGCCGGCAACCCATATCTCGCATATGATGTTTTCTTTGATGAAGAGGGCTACTTTCCTTGAGTTGAGGACCTTGTAGGATTTGGCTTCAACCCATTTGTGAAATAGTCCACCGCTACCAGACGAGTTCGTGGCCGTTGCCGCTCGGGTGGTGTGATTTTGCCTATGACATCAATTTCCCAAGTGACGAAAGGCCAAGGGGTTATCATGCAAGATAACTCGTGAGGAGGCAAATGATTTAGATTTGAGTACCGCCGGCATTTGTCGCAGCCTTCGACGAACCGGATACGCCAGCTTTCCATGGAGATCCAAAAGTATCCCATTCTTAGTATGATTTGCATCGTGGCTCGAGCATTCATATGGGGGCCGCAGTACCACCATGTATTTCTTTCATGAGTTCCGTAGCCTCTTGTTTGCCGATACATCGCAGAGGGGGCCTTGTAACGCTTCTTGTACAAAGATATTTCCCAAAAGAACATAATGGGAGGCGAGTCGCCTGTGGCCGAGAGGCTTTTTGCTTTGATTCCTTCTTTATATTCCCCATCTTCATTTTTGAAGGAGGCTTCGCCATTCTTCGTGTAATCGATAGATCTCGGGTGTACTGTGGATCATTGTCCGGCTCGGCCTCCGCTTCGATTTCAAAGCAATAAGCGGGGTTTTCTCTTCTCCCGACTCGAATGGTTTGACGACTTTCCTTCGGGTATTTCAACGAGGAGGCTAGTGTTGCTGCAGAGCATCCGCGAACTGTTGCGATCTCCGGGCAAGTAATGAAAGCCGATTTCCTTGAATTGAGTTACTAGCTCTTCCATGTAAGTGTGATATTTGCAGCAACTCCGATCCACGGTCTTCCACTTATTGGAGACCTGGTTGATGATGAGGGCGTAATCACCGTATACTTCCAACTCTTTGATATTTCTTTCAAGGGCGGCCTCCAACCCGCCTATGCAAGCTTCATATTCAGCAGTCATTGTTGGTGACCTCGAAGTTCAATCTACCGCTATGGGGGTGTGTTCGTCGCAGGATCGACCGTAAGCATTCCTATTCCGTTCCCCTTTTGTTTGACGCCCGTCGAAGAAGAGTTGCCGTGATTTTCTCCTTCTAGAGCAAAGATTCCATCATCGGGAAATTGAGGTTCAGTGTCCCTGACTCATCACTTGGGAAATCGGCCAAATGTTCCGCCATTATACGTCCTTTTACGGATTTCCTTGAAACATAAGTGATGTCGTATTCACCAAAAAGAATGACCATTTTGCCAACCTCATGGAGATGGAAGGCTTGTCGAACGTATATTTGATGGGGTCTATCTTTGAGACGAGATGTATCGGGTGAGACCGCATGTAGTGTTTTAGCTTTCCCACTACCTGCACCAAACCTACGCAAGTCTTTTCACAAGCAGAGTAATTGAGTTCGCTTCCCCGAAGCTTTCGCTCACGAAATAAATGGCATTTTCAACCTTGGAATCTTTCTTCTCTTGAGCTAACATAGCCCCAATTGTCGTATCCGTGATGCTTAGATATAGCAATAGTGGCTTTTGCCGATGTGGTGGGCAAAGAATCGGGGATTCACGAGGTACGCCTTGATCTGTTCAAAAGCGAGCCGGCATTCTCGGGAGTCCATTTTGTGTAGGCATTTTTCTTCATCAACTTGAAGATCGGCTCGCAAATCGAGGTCACCGATTTACAAAGCGGCTTATGTATCAAGCCTTCCCACGAAGGATTTCACTTCGTCGTTGTCCTGGTGGCTTCATTTCAACTATGGCCTTGATTTTCCGAGGGTCTACTTCAATTCCCCGTTCGTCACCATATATCCTAGCACCTTGCCTCATCTTACACCGAAGGTGCATTTGGCCGGATTCAGCCTCATGCCGTGGTCTCTGAGGCGGCCGAAGAATTTTCTCAAATCAACAAAGTGCTCGGCCATCTCGATCCTCTCGGAGTGTATTATCATGTCGTCCACATAGACCTCAATTTCTTTGTGGATCATGTCATGGAACGTAGCCGTAGCCGCCCTTCCGGTACGTAGCCCCAAAGCATTCTTTAGCCCAAATGGCATGACCGTGTAGCGCATGTGCCCCAAGGGGTCGTGAAGGCCGTTTTGGCTTGATCTTCTTCCGCCATTTTGATTTGGTTGTAACCGGCAAAACCATCGAAGAAGGACTTAACCTCATGGTTGGCCGTGGAATCCACCAAGATGTCGATGTTTGGCGTGTGGGAAATCATCTTTGACTAGCTTTGTTCAAGTCTCTCAAATCTACGCAAAGACCGGATCTTTCCGTTGGCCTTGGTCACCGTTACTATGTTGGAAAGCCATGTAGGATATTCAATGACCCCGATGAACCCCGCCCGAGCATCTTTTCTATCTCTTCCTTCACTTGTAGGGACCATTCGGGCTTAATTCTTCTTAGTTTCGCTTCACCGGCTTCGACTTCCGGGTCAAGCGGTATCCGGTGTTCAACTATGGAAGGATCGAGGCCTCGGCATATCTTTATAGGACCATGCAAACACATCCACAAATTCTCTTAAAAGCTCAATCGAGAGAGTCCCTTTCAGTCCCTTCGAAGAAACTACCAATCTGCGTCTCTTTAGGCTCTTCCGCAGCTCCTGCATTCACACTTGTCAAAATCTCTTCGGCAGCTTGGGCTCGATTTTCCTCTTTCCGAACAACCCGCTTAAAGATTTCTTTGATATATTGTTCATTTAATGTGTCTGCTTCTTTATCTAGTGAATCGTCATTAACTGTTTTTAAGTTATTAGTTAATTCATCATTAGTTAAAGTGGCTATCAAGGGATACTCAGAAAGGTTCGTCATTTCATTGAGAATAAAAGGGAATACAATATTGGCTACAATTTCGTGGTCTTCAGGCGTGAGGCCATCGGACGACTCGAGAGACTCAAACTCAACAATGAGAGACTCGGAGGACTTTACAAAGGTTGACACAAAGGGACGGGGGACCAATCCAAGCTTGGTGATCATTTCTTCTTTGGTCGCGGACGGGCCTGAGAGAGTTTCCCAATTCCTTAATGGCATCGCTGTCAGTGGCCTCATGACTCGGGGGTTATCTTGTTTCTGTGCTTCTTCCTCAACCATTGCTATCATCTCTTCCTGAAAACCAAGCACATGAATGTAGGGATCTTCTTGCGGATCTGCCGCATCCTCAATTCTGGGGAATTCTAACTCGTCACAATCTGACCGCTCAATCCAGGTGTAAGGACGCATTGAGTCTTGGTGTGCTGCTGGAAAAATCTCATGCCCCATGCTCGAGCGGAAAGGCTTAGCGGGTAGTTCTTCGAGGAGGACGTCCCATACGATGTTCATACATTCGAGTCGAGTCTGCCGGTACTTGTCGACTTTTATCATGAAAATATCTTCGCTTGGCGAGGCCAGAGAACGGGTTTGAAGAATGCTGACAAATCTCTGATTGGAGACTGGAGGTTTGTGTGCTCGTATCATGGCGGTATTCAGTGTTTCTTTCCATTCTGCCTCCAAATGTTGGAAATAGCAATTGAACTTGATAAATCGGACTGCTTCAGGGTCTGCCCGCTTGAGTTCGTTGACATAGTTGGCATCACCGGATTCTGGGGATTCTGATGAGACTTGTCTCGATAGTCCCTTGGTCGATTCGGAGGAGGTAGCCCCGTGTCCGGCTACGAGCATGCTTGGCGACGGTCTCGGCTCGCTCCCTATGAGGAAATTGTCACCCCTAATGACTTCAAGGTCCCCTTGCCGGTTAATGAACTTGACATATTGATGAAGAGTGGACGCTATGGCTTTCATGTGGTGTAACCAAGGGCGCCCAACAGGCCGTGAATTCGGATGGGATGTCCATTACATGGAATTTTGCCGGCACCATTTGGGTTTCGTACTGCAGTTCCGTAACCACCGTCCCCAAGATGGGACGAGACGTGCCATCATATGCCTTGATTGACCGGGTAGATGGGATCATGTGCCTTTCATTGATGCGTAGGGCCCGCATCATGCTGAGGGGAAGGACGTTAACGGCTGATCCATTGTCCACCAATACCCCCGGAAGTGATACGGTGTTGAGCCGAATAGTGATGTACAAGGCTTCATTGTGCTTGGAGACATCTCTTGGCAAATCCTCGTCGCAGAAGGTGATCATGCTACCATATAGGCGGGGATCATAGATTTGGTGCTTGTCTGGAGAAAGAGAGTCATCAAGCCAGTCACTTCGTGCCTTTTTCTTGCGAGGTAGAACCTTTGCTGAAGCCCCTGGGTTATATTGAGGCCGTTTGTGGCGGTTGCCATCCCCAGTCAGCATGTTGATTGAGTGCGAGCGCCAAACTGGCGTTGGTCTTTCTTTGTCGATATGCACTCGGGAGCTGGACAAACTGAAGTTTGGCTGACCCCGCGGGGGGTTAGACTTCTGATTGGCAGTAAAATTACCCAGATCAACAGTATTCTGGTGTCCGAATGTCTCAACTCTATCGTTGGCAAGGTTTTTTGGCTTTTCCACCCCTGCTTGCATTGGGGAAGACTGGCTGGAGTAGAGTACATAGTAATCAAATCCCCCAGATGGCTCCCCGAGCGTACCCACACTGGTATCACCGACCTCGAACCTCTCTTTCAATTTTTGCTGGGAGGAAATTTTCTTCTTCTTAGGAGGACGGTCCTCGTGTATCCAGTCCTGATAGTCCCTTACAAGGCGGTCGGCAGTGAGATATCCCACCAAATGTGTTCTACGGCCGGTGGTGGATTTGGGACCTCAAGTTGAGCGGTCTTTGGAATGACTTTGAGTTGAACCGGTCCGGGAGATCCGCTGTTGGGCTCATCGGGAAGCGAATGGTTGGACTCCGCCGGTAGTGAGAGGTATTAAGAGCAGTGCACATGTTTATCCTTCAGGGGAGCCCCAGTCAGTTGGGAGATTGCTAATGTCCCGAAATGGCGTGTGGCCTCTTCAATCCAGGTTTGCTGTTTGTTCTGGCGTTCTTCAAGAGCTTTGATGGCTGACCATATTTCCTCCACCGTTTCCCAACCTTCATTACCCACGCTGATATTTGCGGGATCGGTATCACTCTGAGAGGGGACAACTGACGGTATGCCGAACTGTTTTGTCCCTGACTGCTGTTGGAATGGTGGTCCTTTGGATTGCTGTTTAGGGGCTAATTGCCCTGTAAGTCGACGGGCGGGAGTCCCGGAGGTGGAGACATAGGAATCTTGGGATAGCATCTTGATATATCCAGGGTGATTAAGAATGGGAGGAGAACTTTCTTCCTTCTTTGCGGTAAAAGTGCCATCGGAATTGAGACTGATAGTCAAACCATGACTTGCGACAACCCCCAGAAGGTCGTCAATTTGAGCCTCATGTCGAAGTCTCATCTGTTCTACCAACTGGATCCAATGCTGGTCTGTCTGAGGGATTTTGGAAGACGGAGTGGTGTTGTCCATATCATTACCGGCTGATGCAGACATTCTGAAACCCGGAGTCGGAACAAACGGCGAAGCTGATGATGCGCCTGACTCTTCCGAACTGATCAAACGGTGACCCGGTGTCTGGAACCAACCTTTGTGAGGAGCTGCGGGGGAAAAGGCACGAGGGTTCAGAGATTTGGGGATTGAAGTAGGGTAGGTGTTTGGGCTTTGGGCTCATGCAACATGCAGTTATTTGTTCTTGTTTACTTAAAACATATTTTATTAACCTAATCGGTTGGAAAAGATTGCTCTTCTTTTTTTCGCAAACTACTCTGGATCCTGGATCAGTGGGCCCCGTCACTACGTCTATAAGCCCCTCGTATTCCACATGTATTTCGACCTCCCAGGGTGAACAGCCCCGGGCGAGGGTCCTATAGGGCAAGCGGGTCCCACCGACCGAAAGAAAAACGATCCTAAAAGTCTGGCGGGTAATCGAGTCTTAACGAGCATTCGATGTGAATTACGAACAAAGTTGACGTCAAAGTCAAGATCATGTTCGAGAGCTCGACAAAAAGTCGGCATGATTTGGACTGATAAATGTCCACAATTGATCTTGACTTGTCGTCAATTAGGCCGTAATTAGGCATGGAATAATCGTTAATCCTTGATGACTCAGTGTCATGCTGGGAGTCAGTGTATAATTTGTGCCGCCGTAGTCAAAGTCAAGGCGCCAGTCAATATCTGGTCAAAGTCCGTGACGGAAAACCGGCAGAACTTCGACTAATTAGGGTCCCCGAAAGATATTGACTTGGTATGCCGACTAAGGCTTGAAAGGAAAGGTCTATACACAGACCGGGCATGACACAGACCAGACTAAAAACCAACCGGGTCTCGAACAAAGTGTGTCACGGACAAGTGCATGGTCGACACGAGGCTCCATGGGATGTTTGGGTAGTCCCGTGCTTGCACCGAGAGGCGTAATAAGACCAAACGGGCCGCGACAGGGATTTCCCCGGGTTAGGGACGTAGTGTGCAGTGTAAGGTCACGTGTGCGTAGTGTGCAAGCAATCTACCTTCTTTTTCTGAGTAAAATAGAAATTTTTCATGTGTCTTAAAAAGTATGATGCATGATGATTTTTTTTTGAAAATTTTCTTTTTTTTTTGAAATCCTTTTTTTTTTGAAATTCTTTTTTTTTTTGAATTTTTTTTTTTGAACTTTTTTTTTTTTAAAGTAAATGCACACATAAGCACATAATTCAAAATCCGAGGCAACGGGTCCAACAGTCAAAATTTTGACTTTTCCGAGGCGGCCAAAACGACACGAAAATTTGAAAAATCAACACACACCACAAATGATTTCAAATGTCGGGACGGAATCTTGACCCTCAAGAGCTTTTTTTTGAAAACAATGATACCGGTACGTGGGATTGTTAAACCACAATTTATCCCCGACTCGTGTTAGGAGGCGATAACGGGAAGTTTAATGGTTTCCACCAATATACCAAATATCATATTTTTTTTTTAGATAAAGCTTATTTGTCCCCAGCGGAGTCGCCACTGTAACGATGTTGGTCCATTCGCGGAAAAAATTCGATTTTTCGTTTCTTTGAAAACCAAATAAAACCGGAAAATGGAGTCGCCACGCCATTTTTGTTTTAAGGGCCAAAACTTTGAAAAATGCCCGAGATTAGAGATTTGGGTTCGGAGGTCACGTTACACGCCGGGAAGAACGTTAGTGTTCACCCGGAATGCCTCGTAAAACGAGTCTTCCAAGCATTAAAAACCATTTGTGTGTGTGTGTGTTTTGGCCAAAATAAGTTGAAACTGGAAAGTAAAAATTGGAACTCTTTATTAGACTTTGAACAAATCCTATGATTTTTGGTATGATTTTTGGGTTGAGTTTTGCGACTCGAAGGATTTTTTGAAGTTGAAAACCAATTCTGCCAGAATGAAAAAGGCAGTGGACACTTTATTTTGAAATGGACTTAAGGGCTTCAAAACTCCAGAATCTGGGGAAAGTCCGAGAATGAAAGCTGTTCAAAACACCTTAAATAAGATTTATGTGAAAGAATTTTCCATTTTGGAAATGATTTGAGGGACCAAAACCTTCTGGAAATCTCAGATATGAAATCTGGACTTCCAGAGACTGAGGAACTGACTTTTAAAAGAAAATTTGAAAAGGGGAGTTTTACTCACGAAAAAAATAAATTAAAAATATGTATGGAAAGCTATGGATGTTGGATACAAAAAGTGTTTTGTAGTCAACACCAAATTCCAAGTTTCTGTATGTCCAAAAAATTAGACCATGGACAAAGGTCTTAGAAAATTGCTACTGGACAGCAACTTTCTTAAGAAGAAAAACATGATTTAAAGGGGGGTTTGCATCCATGCTTGTCCCCATATCCCTAGGTTTTGATTAGTAGTCACTAGACATTTTAGTGGTGATCTACTATATCAAATCATCCTTGGGGTACATTAGGACTAAGCACTTCACTTGCTTGGGAAGGAGAATTTTATCCTTTGAAAATGAAGATTTGGTGTATGAAAATGGTTTTTAGGGTTTTGAAAATGCATTTGCAAGTAAGTAAGAACACTTTTGAAGAGAATGTTGATCCTTGTAGAAGATCAACCATGGAGATGAACTTCCATGGTGATCTTCTTGGATCTAGGGCAAGAAGATGAACAAACTACATTTTGGAGTTTGAAAATGCATGCATGGATGAGAGAAATTTAGGATAAGGAGAGGGAGGTTATACCTATCTTTCTTGTGTTTGTGTATGAGGCTTGAATGTGGTGAGTGTTTGAATTTGAGAGTGAGTGGGATTTGGGAAAATAATTAAGAGAAAAAGGTGACAATTCTAGAGAATTCTCACTATTTTCTCCCTATTTTCGCCAATGTGCAGTTGTGAAATGTGTTGTGGCTCCTCATTTCTGTGACTGAAGGCCTCAATTTATAGCCCTCTGAAAATTCCATTATCATCCGCGCGGACAAGACCAGAAGCGTGCACTGTTCATTTAATGCAGCTCCAGGCTTTGGACACAAGGAATATTTTTTTTAAAATTCAAATTAGGCAGTCAGTTTTTGTTCCAGCAGCTTCTATTTTTGGTTTTTGACCATTTCTTTTGCTTTTTTGATTCTTTTCCTTGGTTTATCTTAAAATGGAAATCCCTAATCTACCCTTGCTTGGTTAGAAATGTTAGGAATTGTTAGAAATGTTAGAAATGTTAAAACTTTCGTTAATTTTCTAACGAAAATACTAACAACTCAAATTGGAGCACTTACAACCTCCATGAACATAAATATTATATCTAGGTCATTAAACAATTTCTCTACTCCAAGAAAGTATTCTAACATCTCAAACAACCATTATAACAACAATATCAACATCAAATATTTCATGAACATTTAATTGAAGGAAAGTCATAATAACTCACACCATTAAAAGCATATCAAATCCTTTTTCTACTCCTTTCAACCCAATTGAGGTATACTCACAACATCTCCCAAATGAAAGTAATATGGATATAATCACATACACTAACTCCATTAAGGTCATTAACATCTTACACTCATTATACCCTCATTCCTTCAACTTAGACCACCATCTCATCACTAAAAATCAATTCAACCTTAAGTAATCCATTTTTACTCAAATAACCTTATTTAAAATTTCCAAAATCATTTTCTTTCAACAAAGTATTCATTAACACATAAAATGACAATTATTAGAAGGAAGTCATAATAACTTACTTTTAGTAATATGAGATGGAACAAGGATTTTCTTAGCTTGATGTGCTCCCCTCGTTGCCCCGAACTTGAAAGTACACCCGGATTGAAAAATGGAGAAGGATTGAACTTGATAAGAACTTGGAAGAGAAGGCCTTCATTAAGGAGTTTCCATGGAGAAATTTTGATTGAAGAGGATGAAGAAAATGAAATGATGATAAGAGAAAATGGGGAGGTCAAGGAAGGGTGAGGAAAATAAGGGGTAGGAGTATGGCCTCCCCATACATCCAATTAATGCCATCTTTCACCCAATTACAATTAAGTCCTCCCAAGTTCTAAGGTAGTAAAACTAAACTCCCTACTTCAATTCTTTACCCCACACACCTTAACCTCATTTCATATTTTATCTATTTTCTATTATTATACTTCACCCAAAATACTTTATCCTATTTCCAATTAAATCATAAAGCTTTAAAATTATTTCACAACCAATTAAAGACATAAAATAAGCACATAAAGTCAATCAATAATATAAAATGCATATAATAGGATGCTAAAATAGTGCCTATGTTTAGGGTCGTTACATTATCGTTGTCAATTTCTCCCACCAAATCATTTCATTTATTAAATGTTTTCTTAGTTCCTAAGCTTACAACTAATTTGATTTCTGTTGGTCAACTTGTTGATGATGATCACACTGTTTTGTTTTCTCATGATGGTTGTCTTATTCAGGACCGATGCACTGGGATGGTGAAAGGGAAGGGTCGTAGGATCGGTCGCTTGTTTGCTTTGGAGTTCGAGAAGTCTTTTTGTGGTTCCTCATTTTTTGCTCCTTCCAAATCTGATTTCTGTGCATCTAGTAAGCTTTGGAATATTTGGCATCATAGGTTAGGTCATCCTAATTCTCAAAAGCTAAGTACTTTGTTCACATCGGGCTTATTGAAAGCTAAACCACTTGTTTTGAATAGTATTGATAAATCATGTATTCATTGCTCCTTGAGTAAAAGTGTTCGTTTACCATTTTCTCACATTCTAACACAAAAACTAATCCTTTTTACTTAATTCACAGTGATGTTTGGGGTCCTGCTCCTATCCCTTCTCGGCTAGGATATAGATATTTCTTGCTATTTATTGATGATTGTACTCGTTACACGTGGATTTATTTTATGCGTAATAAATATGAGGTGTTCTCCCACTTTAAAAGTTTCTTGTCAATGTGTAGAACGCAATTTGATGCTCATGTGCAAAATTACCAACCAACTAAACGTAAGATAATAATTCTTCGTTCTGATTCAGGTGGGAATATATGTTGAAAGGGTTCCAAAACTTTTTGAAAAGCGAGGGAATTCAATCACAAAGGTCTTGTGTTGAAACCCATGAGCAAAATGGTGTGGCCGAAAGAAAAAATGCCATGTATTAGAAACTGTGAGGACTCTTATGTCTGATTCTCATATTCCTCATACTTTTTGGGTTGAAGCAACTTCTACGGCCGTCTTCCTTATCAATTGTCTTCCATCATCTCTATTAAATAATGACTCTCCTCATTTTCGCTTATTTCCTCAAGTTCCTGACTATTCTCATCTTCATGTTTTTGGATGTGTGTGTTTTGTGCATTTACCTGCTCATGAAAGGACTAAATTTTCCAAACATGCTACCATGTGTGTATTTTTTGGATAAAGTCCTGATCAAAAGGGTTTCTTATGTTATGACCCCTTTCTTCGCCGTGTGCGGGTGTCTCGGCATGTTATATTCATGGAAAATGTTCCATATTACTCGTGTATTGTTAAATCTACTCCCTCTAATGCTTCTTGTCTACCTGATTTTGATGATTCAACAGATTTATCTCAGAATGCTTGTCATATAGATGTTCCTAATTCTTCTGGGGATACCACAAAACCGTTATTGGTTTATCAACATCGAAGCAAGCAAGACTACCCTTCGACTACTTCTGATTGCCAACCCACGCAAGGTTATTCTTCCCAAGATCAAGTAAGCACATCTACAACTCTTCCCTTACCTAATGTTGGTTCTGAATCTCATATATGGCGTTCATCTCGTATCATTCGTCCTCCAGATCGCTTTAGTCTCCTTGCACATAACTCTTTGTTTTCCTCCTTAGATTCCATTGTTGTCCCCAACTCTTACCAGCAAGCCACTAATATTCCATGTTGGAAGGAAGCAATGGATACAGAGATTAGTGCTTTATTGGAGAATGGCACATGGGATCTTGTGCCTCGTCCTCTTGATGTGTCTATTATTGGTAGTAAGTGGGTTTTTTCAGTTAAACTAAAATCTTATGGTAGTATTGAGCGATATAAAGCTAGGCTTGTCGCACAAGGTTATAAACAGGAGTATGGGATTGATTATGAGGAGACTTTTGCCCCTGTTGCAAAAATGACCACCGTACGACTACTAATTGCTATTTATGCAGTTCATCAATGGACTATCTTTCAAATGGATGTTAAAAATGCTTTCCTCCATGGCCATTTGAAAGAAACAATCTACATGAAACCCTCTCCTTGATATTGCAATGATAATTCCCAGGTTTGCTTGCTGAAAAAAATCTTTATATGACTTAAAACAGACTCCTCGAGCTTGGTTTGAGCGCTTTAGAGATGTTGTCTTGGATGCGGGGTATGTGCAAAGTTCGCACGACTATTCGTTATTTACACATGTTTCGAGTCATGATATTACCATTCTTTTACTCTATATTGATGATATTTTGATCACCGGAGATGATCTTGTTAGGGTGGAATCATTAAAACAACTTCTTTCCAAGTCATTTAAAATTTAAGATTTAGGCCCATTAACTTATTTCCTTGGTTTGGAAGTTCAATATTCACCTTGTGGTTATTCAGTCAATCAACGGAAGTATGCCATGGATTTAGTCAAATGTGCAAATTTGAATGATGATAAATGTGTTCTTACTCCAATGGAAGCAAACATGAAACTCAAGAAAGATGATGGTGACAAACTTTGAGATCCTACTCTTTATAGACATCTTGTTGGTCACCTTATCTACCTTACCATGACCAGACCAGACATTTCATATGCTGTTAATATTGTTAGCCAATTTGTATCTGATCCACGATGCATTCACCTTGCTGCTGTTCATCGCACATTCGATATATACGAGGTACTCTTTCTCGTGGTCTTTTCTTCTCCTCGCACTCGCCTCTTTCACTGGCAGCCTTTGCAGATTCTGATTGGGCTGGTTGCCCGGACACTCGTCATTCTACAACGGGGTGGTGTGTTTCTTGGTGATTCTCTTATTTCATGGAAATGTAAGAAACAAAAGACCGTCTCAAAATCTTCAACGAAAGCAGAGTACCGAGCCATGTCTTCAGTTTGTGGTGAAATTTCTTGGTTAAGGGGTATTCTAAAAGATTTGAATGTTGTGATGCAATCTCCGACACCTTTATATGCTGATAATATGAGCGTGATTCGTATCGCTTTGAATCTAGTCTTTTACAAAAGAACAAAGCACATAGAGGTTGATTGTCACTTCATTCGGGGGAAGTACTTGGGTGGAGAAATTTCTCTTCCATACGTGGTCTCGCAAGATCAACTCGCTGATATCTTTTCCAAGCCATTATCTGGGGCTTACCATGAGTATCTTCTCGGCAAACTGCTTATGTATGACACAGTTTAAGGGGGGGTGTAAGACAGATGTTATGTGAGGTTTAGTGGTCTATTTTTGTTGTCATGTTATAAGTAAATATATAGGGTGTTATTAGTAAATATGTAAAGAGACAAGGTTGTATTTGTAATTGTCATAACTACTCTTATATATTTATCGCAGAGACTTTCAGAGGGCTGTAACTACGCCCTTTTGTTTTCCTCTCGTGCTTTCTGTCTTCTCTATCTACTCTATGCAGATTTACAATGGCAAGTTAAAAATTTGCATTTTTAGGCAAAAAATAAAATAAATCACTAATTTTTTAATACATGGTATGTAGGCGTGGAGCAATAGGAAGATACACGCGCCACTTCATCAATTGGCAACGAAGGGGGAGAAAGTGTGATAGTGTAGGAAATCAATTTAGGGTTTTTCCAAAACTCTTTTTCTTATTGATGAACTTTTGAATATATATAAGTTACAATGGAAAAAGGAAAAGATATCTACTCAAAATAAAATTCTAAACATAAACCAAACAGAAAAAGGAAATTAGCATGCCAGATTTACGGGGCTGGGCGGTCGCCTACTATTCCTCGGCGGTCGTCCAGATGTACAGTCGTTTCTGTGTTGTTGAGATTTCCTTGTGGGCGGTCACCCACTGTTTTCCGGCGGTCGCCCAGCTGTACAGGCATTTCTGTTTTGTTGAGATTTACTTGTGGGCGGTCGCCCACTGGTTCCCGGTGGTCGCCCATATGTGCAGTAGCTTATTCTTCACACCCTCCCTCAAGTTGAGCATGGGGATTAAGAATGCCCAACTTGCTAACGAGCAAATCAAACTGTTGCTTCCCAAGTGCTTTAGTAAAAATATTCGCCAACTGCATTTTAGTAGGAACATAGGAAGGAGAGATAAGGCCATCTGAAATGGCATCACGAACAAAATGGCAATCGATTTCAATGTGCTTTGTTCGTTCATGAAATACGGGGTTCTTAGCGATATCTAGAGTCGGCTGGCTATCGTAAAAAATATTAATTGCCTTGGGATGATGAACGCCAAGGCTCAACAGTAATCCTTTCAACCATTTCAATTCACAAGTAAGGACCGCCATAGAACGGTATTCGGCCTTGGCAGACGAACGAGACACAGTAGTTTGTTTCTTCGTCTTCCAAGATATAGGAGAATGACCAAGAAACACAAGCCACCCGAAAAGAGAGCGTCGAGTAATAAAACAAGCGGCCCAGTCCGAATCACATGTGAGCTCACTATCAGCACGAAGAAGAATACCCTGACCAGGTGTGCTTTTAGGATAACGCACAACATGTAATGCCGCATCCCAATGTTCTTTGCGAGGTTCCTTCATAAATTGCGACATAATATGAACATAATATGTCAAATCTGGTCGGGTGACTGCTAGGTAAATGAGACGGCCAACCAATCGTCTATTGCGTTCTGGGTCATCCAAAAGATCACCTGTGGCAAGACTAAGTTTATGATTAGGTTCAATGGGAAAGCTGGATGGCTTTGCACATAATAGCCCAACCTCGGATATAATGTCTAAGGAATACTTTCATTGGCACAAAAATAGACCAGAGGAGCTACGAGCAACTTCAATACCCAAGAAATACTTTAGGGAGTCAAGATCTTTCATCTTGAAACATTCACTCAAGTACTTTTTGAAAGACTATAAGGCAGCGAAATCGTTCCCAGCGATAATAAGATCGTCAACATACACAAGTATATTCATATGAATTGTACCTTTCGTGAATGTGAAAAGAGAATAATTAGAATAAGACTGCAAGAATCCATAGTGTTTCAAGGAAGCCACCAGTTTAGCGAACCAACAGCGCGGGGCCTGTTTCAGGCTATAAAGAGATTTACGAAGGCGACAAACCATATTAGGTTGAGAGGTATGAAACCCGGAGGAGGTTTCATGTAGAGCTATTCCTGAAGGTCACCATGCAGGAAAGCATTATGCACATCCATTTGATGCAGTTCCAAATTCTTTGAGGCAACAATAGCAAGAAAGGCTCGAACGGTGACCATTTTGGCCATGGGAGCAAAAGTTTTAGTGTAATCAATCCCTTCTTTCAAATGATTACCAAGAACCACCAATCAAGATTTAAGTCTTTCAATAGTACCATCAGACTTATACTTAATCCGATAAACCCACTGGCTACCCAGAGCACGCTTACCAGAAGGTAGAGGAACCATAGTCCATGTGCCATTATCTTCCAATGCACGAATTTCATCCTGCATAGACTCCTTCCATCCATCCTGTTACATTGCCTCACGAAAGGTCCTAGGCTCTTTAGCCAAAGTAATAGTTGCAAAGTTACGATATTTCACAGAAAAATTGTCACAATTTATATAGTGAGCTATAGGATAAGGAGTACCTGAGGAGCCGACTGGAGTAGAGTGCACGGGGGATGGACTTGTAGGAGCAATAGTATAAGCAATGTAGTCTCGAAGGAGAACAGATGGAACTTTCGTACGCAAGCCCCTCCCTAAAGTTTCTGGCTCAACCTGAGAAGAGTTTGTCGTAGAAGCAGATGGTACGGCTGCTGAAGCAGTATCCGTAGAAACTATAGGAACAGGCTCAGAAATATCTTCAGGTATCACTGGCAAAGAAGCAGAGGCAATATCTTCCACATCCGGATAATCAAAAAAAGGCAAAATCAGCCTCTTGGTTAAGGAGCTCAACAGAATCTGGGACATGAGGTACAAAATTTGAATCACTGTAAGGAAAAATTGACTCAAAAAACTTCACATCCCGAGAGACAAAAAATTTCTTTGTCTCTAGATCGAACAATTTCCATCCCTTTTTGCCTAGAGGATAGCCCACAAAGATACATTTTCGGCTACGACTAGCAAATTTATCTCCCTTGGCCTTCCGATTATGGGTATAACACAAGGAACCAAAAACTCGGAGAGAGTCAAAGAAAGGCAATTTTTTGAAAAACACCTCATAGGGAGTCTTATTACCTAAGAGGGGTGTAGGAGTTCAGTTGATCAAATGAGCAGCAATGAGAACTGCTTTACCCCAAAAGAAAATAGGTAAATGAGCCTGAAATCTAAGCGCTCGAGCTACATTCAGAATGTGACGATGTTTCCGCTCGACTCTACCATTTTGTTGTGGGGTACCAATACAAGATGTTTGGAAAAGAATGCCAGAGGAAAAGAAATAATCAAGCATGCAATTAAATTTGATACCATTATCCGATTGGACAACATTAATCTTCTGAGAAAACTGACATTCTACCATAGCAATAAAATCCATAAACATACGAAAAACTTCTGTTTTATCAACTAATAAATAAACCCAGACGGCTCTGGAAAAATCATCTACCAAAGTTAAAAAATACCGTGTACCACAAGAGGAAGAATGAGTGTATGCACCCCATAAATCACAATGTACCTTCTCAAAGATTCTAGTGGACTTATGATCACTAACATGAAAACTATCTCTAGACTGTTTAGCCTGAAAACAAGTATCACAAGGCTTATGTAAACTGCCAGAAGTATGACTAACTGAGGGAAGAAGCTTTACTACATTCTCGGAAGGGTGCCCCAAGAGATTATGCCACAGCTCTAACAAAGAAGACGATCCGGTAACAGAAACATTATGCTGAAGATGTGCCGTGAAAGTAGTAAAGTCCATCCCGCCTAACACCCATTCCAATCAGGTTCCTCGACAGGTCCTGTATAGCACACATGAGAGAGGGTTATGGTGTCCGTCAGACGAACGGATCCCTATTGTATGAGCCAATACAGAGGACCCATTAGGTAAACCGACTGGACAAGCCGATATAGTCCAAGAATTAAGGAGACACGAGGCATTTCCAGTTACATGATTTAAAGCACCTATATCAATTATCCATGAAGTTGCATCAAACTTACCATGAAGGCGATCATTTGAGATTTGAGAATTACCGACGAGGCTTGCCAAAGCCTGCCATTGCTCAGATGTGAATGATGAAGAGGAAGCAGCAGAAGGAGCTCTGACAGCGGCTGCACCAACAGTAACAGGGCCGCGATCATACGTTGTTGTAGTTCCAGTGCTGCTGCGAGAAGAACCCCTGCCTCGACCATTTTGCGGATGACCACCGCCACGTGCATTGAATTTGTTGCGTTGCTCAAGCCACCAATCAGGATATCCATGCAATTCAAAACATGTGGTATTTTCATGACCTATCTTCTTATAATGAGTACATATGAGATGAGATTTATCAGGATTGTCACGACTACGAGTTCCACCGGCACGAAGAGCAAAACTAACCACATCTTCAAGAACATGGTTAGCAATACGAACCCGCTCATCTTGAGCCACCAATTTGTATGCTCGGTCAAGACCAGGAAGAGGATCCATAGATAAAATATTGGTGCGAGTATTAGCATGATACTCGAAATTTAGACCCATGAGAAATTGGTGAAGCTTGCTTGTCTCTCTGTGATCCGCATGTTGTTGAGCAGCCGTGCAGTTGTTACAACAAGTGCAATTGATTAAAGGTTCATGATTGTGGAGTTCTTCCCACAAACCAGTTAATTTGCCAAAGTATATGGCCACCGACATGCCCTTAGTTTGCTCACAACGAGCGATTAATGCCTTCAATTGTTGAATACGTGGGCCATCAACCACATCATATCGACTTTTGAGAGAATCCCATAAACGTTTAGTATCTCTAAATTTGGAGAGAGTGTTTTTATTATCAGATTCAATATTATTCATGATCCAAGAAATCAACATGACATAAATAGTATTCCAATCAGAGATGGTGCAGGGAAGAACAGCGTCAGTAATCGTACCATCTAGAAAACCAAATTTTCGGCGAGCTGTTTGCATATCGCTGGCCCAATCATCGTAATTTCACCATTGAAACGAGTAAGAGTAATAAAATCGCATGACCTATCCTAAGGACCAAGGTAAAAAAGAGAATTATATTCGATTTTAGGAGGATTATTGATGATAGCATCGTTCCCCGCCATGGATTTAGACTTGTGTATGATGCCGCTCTGATACCATGTAGGAAATCAATTTAGGGTTTTCCCAAAACTCTTTTTCTTATTGATAAACTTCTGAATATATAGGTTACAATGGAAAAATGAAAAGAGATCTACTCAAAATAAAATTCTAAACATAAACCAAATAGAAATAGGAAACTAGCACGCCAGATTTACGGGGCTGGGCGGTCGCCCACTATTCCTCGGCGGTCGCCCAGCTATACAGTCGTTTCTGTGTTGTTGAGATTTCCTTCCCGGCGGTCGCCCACTGTTTCCCGGCGGTCGCCTAGCTGTATAGGCGTTTCTGTGTTGTTGAGATTTACTTGTGGGCGGTCGCCCACTGGTTCCCGACGGTCGCCCATATGTGCAGTAGCTTCTTCTTCACAGATAGTCAGCTGTAATGTTCACTTTTCTTGATGATATAATTCAAACGCCAGAAGAGATACTTGACGGAAATAAAATCCAGTCGCGTTGTTCAAGCCTTCCAACAATCTTCGGTCCTTGTTGTCCTTCCTTAAAGCTAGTGATGCAAAAAAGTCAATCTCGGCCTAAACAACCAGTTGTCCTAACTGTGTGCGAATGGCTGTGATCTTGAACGGTCCAACTCTTCAAGTATTCCTAGCTTTATATTTTATATTTCCAGAATGTTGTGTTTTTCTATGTATCGTTCAAGTCTTGTTGTTATCCATAATTTGATGTTCAAGTCTTGTTGTTCTTAGTTATTTATGTTCTTGTTACTGGTTTCAATTTCTTTCTAATAATCTCGGGATCAAACTTAGGAAGAAAAATATTTTACATTTTCTCCATTTTCCTTTCCTTTCCCCTAAACTCGGAAGCACGTAAAACTTTGACCCTGGTTCGCTTGCAAAACCCTATCTATCGACCCAAGTTAATTCAGTCCCACCCAGGTACTGGGAATAAGAAAGCTAGTAACCCGTTCCAAATTCGGCCATATTTGTATATTTTATTTAAGTTTTCGATCAAATTTTACTTAAGCCCAACCCAAACTGTTGTGTCTTTTTTTTCATTACTTTTAATGTTTTATAGATTTTTATGTTTGTTATCACTCTATTTATCCAGCATTTGGTATATTATGGATAAAATTAATTTATCTGCCAAATGCAATCCTTTTCTTTGTCATCCAGGATTAAATTGTAACATAGAGAGCTTCTATACCTAAGGTATAAGACTTAAATTACGGTTTATTGGAAATTTCATATAAACTCACGCTTCTAAACCTAAGGTATAAGAATAAAATTACTATTATAATTTAGGTATAAGAGTATTTTTTTTTAACAATTTTTCAATTTTTCTTAATAAAATAAAAAATCTCATATTTTACTAACAAGTCCGATCCTAAACCTAAGATATAAAACTAGAAAAAAAAAATTTGAATATACGTACATATATAAAAAAAAATTAATTTTTATTTTTATTTTTATTTTTTAAATATATTAATCAGACCGCTCTTATACCTAAGTCATAAGAGCAAGTCAAAAGGGTGTTGGGTTTATTAAAAAAATTAAAAAAAATTAAATAATTAAAAAAAAAAAACAATATTGACAAGACCGCTCTTATACCTAAGGTATAAAAGCGGGTCAAATGGGAACTGAGTTTAGAAGGAATTTTGATTTGAACCCCGAGTATATGTGAATTTTAGTAAATTATGCCAATTTTTATAGATTTTGATTTGGGCTGAGTGGTCCGGAAGGAAGAGGTATCTTTCTAAATAGGATGAGGTATCATTTAGTGACCAAGAATGGATTTAACCATTTATTCAAATAATATCTAAAAAAGAAATACTAAAAAACATTTTAAGATAATTGTGTGTCATTAGTCTATTTATTCAGCTATTAAAAGAGCCCTTTTAGTACTTTAGTATATAGTTGTGCCTTTTCCTTAGTAAAAAGCGTCCCATAAATCACTTAAACTTGCAACGATCAATGAAATCTTCATTTATTTATTTATATTAAATCGGGAAAATATTCTACTCTTGTATAGAGTAGCAACATTTTCATATTCTTTGACTGCTGGTTAATCCCAGTTTTTATATTGTCAACCAGTGTTGAGGCTACACTCATGGCAAGGCAAGGGGGTCATTCGACCCCTTTAATTTTGAAATGTGTCAATTTTAGTATTATTAAATTTTTAATAAATGACATTTTACTATTAAAAATTATGAATTTATATGTTTTGACCCTCTTAATTTTGAGAAAATTTAACATTAAATCAATATTTTGACCTTCTTATATACTCTCTCCGTCCTCAATCTAAGTGCACACTTTTCATTTTGGGCGTCCCAAATTTACGTGCACATTTTCTAAAATGAAAAGGAATCTTTAATATTCCCTCTACTCATTCTCTCTCCTACATTATTTAATACTCACAACACCATTATAATTTACTATTCCCTCAACTCATTCTCTCTCCTATTTTATTTTCACACTCATAATACTTTCAATCTAATACTCTCTCCTTAATTTACGTGAAAAATCAAATCGGACATATAAATTGGGGACGGAGGGAGTATTAAATTCAAATACCTTAATCATAATATTATGCTAAAAAAAAAAAAAAAAAAAAAAAAAACCTTGATTTCCATCCAAAATAATCCTGACTTCCTTCGCCACCGTTGTCAACCAAATAGTGGATGCATGCATGGACATACTATAAGCATAGCCATGTTGATCTAGGCCCGACAATATTACCCAAGAAAGGTGTTAATTCATACAATTCAATTTATTAATTATCTAACCCAATCTAATAAAATAAAAAGGGTCAAATAGGTAATTCATTTGACCCCACTCAAACTCAAGAGTTAAGAAAGGTTAAATTCTGAAAGAGTAAGAGGCGTTTTATTCGTGGTAAAGTGGGGGAATGAAATGCCCAATTTTATTTTTTCAAATTCTTTGACATGTTTGGTTGAAGGTTTTTTAAAATTTTCATTCCATTGAAATTGCCAATTCCATCAATGAAAGGAATTTGTCATTCCCTTCATATATGGGAGGCATGGGCAATTTCCTTGGCAATGAAATTCAAAATTTTTTCTTTTTGATCAAAATACCCCCAAACCCAAATCACCACTACCCCTGCCTACCCACCCTTAGCCCACCCCCACCCCTCCACACCTACCCCCCACCCCCACGATTTTTTTTAAAGACCCCTGCCTACCCCCCACCCCCCACTCCCACAAATTTTTTTTTAAAAGATTCCTGCCTACCCCCCCCCCATCCAGCCCCTGCCCTACCTCCCACCCCCACCCCTACGAATTATTTTTTTTTAAAATACCCCTGCCTACCTCCCCCCCCAATCCAGCCCCTGCCCTACCACCCCCACCTACCCCCCCATCCCTCACCCCCACCCCCACGAAAAAAAAAATATTTTTTTACTCATTTTGCATACCCCCTACCTACCCCACCCCTACCCCAACCCCCCACCCCCACGAAAAAAATATTTTTTTACTCATTTTGCATACCTTTTACCTACCCCACCCACTCCCCCCCTAAAAAAAAAATATTTAAAAAAAAAAATTGGATATTTTATATGCTTTCATTCCATTCCTATAATTTGTATTTTCAAACCAAACATGATTTGCCAATGAATTGAATGACAATTTCATTCCATTACGTGCCAACCAAACAGAGGGGTTTGACCAGTTTTTTTCCATTCTATTTTCTTCAGGAATTCAATTCCATTGACCATTTCATTCCTTTACTTTTTTTTTTCACCGAACCAAACGGCCCCTAAGATTTTAGAAAATTTTTACTTTCCTATTTCGAATCAAATTGATATATTGGGTAAGTTGATTTTATGACTTTCTTGAAAAAGATTTATATTGTCCTATTATGAAAAGGACATTGTTAATATTATAAATATCTTTTATTTATGTACATATATTTATAATAGGACTAACATACTAACAAATTTCTTTCTTTGTGAGTGTGTTTTATGATTCCTTGTAGGAATTAGAATCTCACTTAAAGAAGAGTTTGATTAGCGTGAAGATCTTCTCAAAAGTGCCTATAAATACAAGACTTCAACACATTGAGAAGACACGTCTTTAGAGAATTATTTGGAACACAAATACATTTGTTCTTCACGGATTCAATATTGTCATTTAGGTTGTGAGTGAAGGTTGTGTCTTACATCCGAACTCACATCTAGTTTTTCATCAAGTTCTTTGTATTACTTCTGATTAGAATATGATCTACTTGAGAAAGGAAGACTGTTCTTATTGTAGAAGGTGATTAGAACTTGTTTAGTATTTTAATATTTTCGTTTTCACTTATTTGTGTTTTTGTAAGTAACATCGTTTTAATAGTGAAAAGCTTTTTGGGCGTAAGCCTTGTTTGCTGGGATTAGAACCAGTAAACGTTTATAATTCTTGTGTTTATTTATTTTATTTCGCTCCTTATTTATGGATGTGTGGACAGTTGTATCTCACATCTGTACTCACATCCGTGTTATGTTGAGTTGACTAGGTTTCCTAGCTACACGAAACTTTCAATTGGTATCAGAGCCAACTCTCGAAATATTTCTGAGTGTTGATCTAGAAAGTGTAGTCACAATGGAATGTCAAAATCTCAAAGCATGCCTCCTGTCTTGGATGACACAAATTATTCTCTTTGGAAGTCTAAAATGCGTAATTACATCAAAGTCATTGATGAAAGGGCATGTATGTGTATTCTTGTGGCCTGACAACCTCCTACTGTGGAACAAAAGCTAGAAGCAGGTGTTGGTGAATCCACCTTTGAAAGAAAACCTAAAGAAAGGTAGAAACTTGATGAAATTCATGCTGCTAACTATAATTCAAAAGTCATGGGTGCTATTTTCAACCATATTTCTAGAAATATGTACAAACTTATAACTAATGAAAGTATTGCTAAGAATGCTTGGGATATCTTACAGATGCAATGTGAGAGGATTCCAAGTGTTAAATCTACTAGACTTAGGATTTTAATGGACAAATTTGAAATTCTGAGAATGGAGGAGACAGAAGATATTGTCTCATATGCTGCTAAAATTCATGAAATCTCTAATGAATGCACTAGCCTTGGTGAGTCTATCTCTAATGCCAGACTTGTAAGCAAGATCTTAAGAACTCTACCTGAGAAGTTCAACATTAAGCTGGCTGTTATAGAGGAGACCAATGACACTAACACAGTTGGTTTAGACAAAATTGTTGGTATTTTAACTGTGTTTGAGCTAAATCTTGAGGCTCAGAAAAAGAACAAGGCTATAAGCCTTGCCCTCAAAAGCTCAGCTGATGTTCCAAAAGAACTAGTTGAACTCTCACCCCCAAAAGATGTGCCTTCAGATGTGGTCACATCCAAATGCACATCCTTCAGGCTGACTGCTAAACATGGTATTCCTAAAACTCTCTCCTCTACTGCTTTAACCCCTGTTTCCTCCAAATTTTTATCTCTTGATGCTTCTGAAAGGCATGGGCAAATTGTGAACAAAGTTTTCATTAATGAGATGAAGAGAGATAGGGAAAGTTTCTCCAAGTTAGATATAGACAAATTCTTTGAAGAGCGAGGATTATTTTTAACAGCTGACATCCTATTCCATTCTTCCCTAAACTTGTGCATGAGTTTTATGCAAATCTGACTAAGTGATTGAACAAACCTTCTTCTTTTATGTTCTACACTGTTTATGTTAGAGGGAAATTCATTCATTTCTCTCCCTCTGTCATCAATGATTTCTTAGGGTTAGAAGAAGGATATGATCAGGTGTGTGATATTTTTGAGGAAGAGCTAGTGTCCACCCTAACCCATGGGAAGCTAACTGTTTGGCCCATTAAACCTAATGATCTAGGAAATGGTTCACTTACCTCTTTGTACTGTTTTCTCCAATCTATTTTAACTGTCAACTTGTGTCCCTCAAACAATAAAACCTCAGTGACTAGGGTGCAAGCCGATTTGCTTTATAGGTTGGGTGCTAACAAGAAAATTAATTTTGGGGATTTCATCTTTAGGAAAATCTGTGGATGTTGTAAATCCCCATTCAAGAAATGGTCCCTTCCTTACCCTTCTCTCATCTCTCAAATTTTAATTGTCCAAGGAGTGAAATCTGAAAAAGGTGAAGCTTGAGTGAGTAAGTTTGATTTGTTTAAAGAAACCAAAACCCTAACCCAAAGCAAATATTTGTTGATCTCCCTTTAGGTGTTGTTCCTGAAATTACATTGCAGGATGTGGGCACATCCAGTCACACATATGTGGACCCTTTTGAGGATCAAATGAAAGACCTTGATGCTGAGATCGCTGCAGCTGATGCTCTCTCCAAAGCTATGAACAACTGATTGCCTTCCAATCCCATGCCAACAATCTCAAAACCCTGAAAGAAACTCCTGAGATGGCAGACTAAACTTTCTAGTCAAAAAGGGGGAGAAGAAGGAGAAGCTACTGGTGATTTTGCTGCTGCTGCTGCTGATTTGTCTTCATGGAGAAGTTGGGATCTGTAAACTCAGGGAGAGTTTAAGTTAGTTTTAATTTTTGTTTAAACTGTGGTGGTTTCTTAAACAATTTCTATTTTTGCTTTTAATATTTGTTAGTTTAAGACTTGGTCTGTAATCTCTAAATACATTTAATTTGTTGGATGGTTACTTTAGTTTATATTTGATGAACTGCAATTTTTAGTTCTAACATATTCTATGCAGTTTTTGTGTGGATGTGTTGCCACATCTGCACATACATCAATTCAGGGGGAGTTTTAAATCTTGATAAAGTTGATCATAGTAATCACAACATAAATTTTTAGTTTTGACCAGAAAGTTCAAAATAGGGGGAGATTGAAAGAGTAAGATTTTAGGAAATATTTTACTTCCCTATTTCGAATCAAATTGGTATATTGGGTTAGTTGATTTTATGATTTTCTTGAAAAAGATTTATATTGTCATATTAAGAAAAGGACATTGTTAATATTGTAAATATCTTTTATTTGTGTACATATATTTATAATAGGACTAACATACTAACAAATCTCTTTCTTTGTGAGTGTGCTTTATGTTTCCTTGCAGGAATTAGAATCTCACTTAAAGAAGAGTTTGATTGACGTGAAGATCTTCTCAAAAGTGCCTATAAATATAAGACTTCAACACATTGAGAAGATACGGCTTTAGAGAATTATTTGGAAGACAAATACATTTGTTCTTCACGGATTAAATATTGTCATTTAGGTTGTGAGTGAAGGTTGTGTCTTACATCTGAACTCACATCTAGTTTTTCATTAAGTTCTTTGTATTACTTCTGATTAGAATATAATCTACTTGGGAAAGGGAGGCTGTTTTTATCGTAGAAGGTGATTAGAACTTGTTTAGTATTTTAATATTTTCGTTTTCACTTATTTGTGTTTTTGTAAGTAACACAGTTTTAATAGTGAAAAGTTTTTTGGGCGTAAGCCTTGTTTGCTGGGATTAGAACCAGTAAATATTTATAATTCTTGTGTTTATTTATTTTATTTCACTGTTTATTTGTGAATGTGTAAATAGTTGTATCTCACATCTATATTCTGTTGAGTTGACTAGGTTTTCTAGCTACACGAAACTTTCAAATTCAACAACCCATTAATTAAGAAATAGTGAGTTTGATTCTTGAAGTTGTAGCTTTGTCAAATAAGCTTTACCGCTCTTAAAAAGATATTAGTGAAACTGAGAGGTATACTTGTCTGTATTTCAACTCTGTTCATATTGTTTCATTGTCTAGAAGAACCTGAAACGGTATAAATTTAATTTAATGATGTACTTATTTAAAATATGCTACTATTACTCACTCTGTCACGTAAAAAAAAAAAAAACTCCCTCCGATATATAATAAATATTATTACTCTCTGTTTTAATTGATCCCAAATTATTTTGAAACTAAGATTTTTTGTTGTTGTTATCACCCTGTTTTAAAATGAATGACCATTCTTTTTTCCAAATTCACTTTTGATCAAAAGTAAATTTAAATTTTTTTGGTCATTCATTTTTGAATAGAGGTAGAGGTAGTATTAAAATTATTGAATGCGCGAGAATTTTGAAAAAAAATAGTGTTGTGAGTATGAAAAATGTAGTAGGAGAGAAAATATGTGGTAGAAAATTGTAAGTAAATTGTTATTATTAGTGTGTTAAATCGGTCTAATCGATATTTTATATAATAATAACATTTATTATGAGAGGGAGGAAATATGAAATTGGCATCCCATTCTTGTGTTCTGTTTTTTTATATTAATTTCTAATTTGATCTATTTGTTAGAACATGGATTGTATAACATATATTATTAGTGAAAGTACTTGATAAAATAGTGATCAATATTATAATATTTATTATAAAGTATATGATATAATATAATGTGTAGAATTCCATAATATAAGACTACCATTAAATGATGGGCATAATGGTAATTTCTTATATATCAATAGGTGTAGTCCCTAAATGAAGTGCCTCTTGAATTCCTATATAAAGGCCTATCCATCAAGCCTATGAATTCACTAGTTTTTTATTCTCATTCAGTCAAAACTCTTCCTAAGTAATTGAAGAATAAAGAGATTAAAGGGCACTCATCATTTAGAAGATCTACTCCTCCCTAATTTGAAGTCTATCTTCTTACTTCATTCTCTTTACTCAAGAACAAGAACAAGATTAAGAACGAACATGGAATCACAAGGTAATTACACGCTTCCGTCTTCTTCTTCTTCTTCTTCTTCTCTTCTTAATCTAGTTATGAGTCGGTTCATGGTCATTGGATCGTTTAATGTTCCAACAATTGGTATCAGAGCCTGCTCATATACTAGATTGAGTTTGAAATTTCTTGTAAAGCCTTATGCTTTTATTTCTTGAAAAGATTCCATGTTCATCATGTGTTCTTGAATCATTATCATACTCTAATTCAGATTCTAGAGTATGGTGTTAAATCTTAATTATCAAAAGACTTTCATTCTTAATGTAAGATTATCCTATTTTGGACATAGCCACCATCTTTTTGATGCGATGTGAGTTTGTTCAAATGTATAGCCACACATTTTAAAATGTGATGTGAGTATAAGGATCTACTTGCTTTGGTTGAATAATCATTCACCATTAAGTGAAGAATTGATAGTCTAAAGGGTATTTGTTGTTATGGCTCTAAAAATACGGAAAATTTGATATTCAGGGTATGCTCGGCCGAGCACCTCCCTTGACTCGGCCGAGCACACCATTTGTACCAGCACATCGTTTGAATTTTTTTTGAAAAGGCGCCATCCAACGGTCATGGTGCTCGGCCGAGCACCCTAAGGACTCGGCCGAGCATGAGTGATCAGAAAGGGGTGTTTTCTGGAGTGTGTTGCTCGGCCGAGCACTTTCCTTGACTCGGCCGAGCACCACTTAATTTTGGCCAGATTTTCAAAATTTTCAATCTTTTGCTATTTTGATCAATTTTCATTTATTTTTTGAGTAAAATTCACATTAATTTGTGTCCTGAACTTTGATAATTTATTGATAAAATATGGTATCCGGACACCAGTCACGCTGATTGGCGGTTCTTAAAGTTGTCAAACTTTAAGAATGTGAAATAGCCCGAATCCGAGAAAGGCCTCGCGGCCCCGGCATCTGGCAATCTTTCGCGTTGGAGGTGTCTCGCCGTTTGTTTTCGCATTTGTAGAGTCGCCACGCCGTTTTTATTAAGCCCAAAACATTGAAAAAGGGCATCAGTTTAAAGATAATTTTAAACTGTTTTTTTTGTGATGAGATTTTGAGTTCGGAGGTCAGATGACTCCCCGGGAAGAGAATATTAGAATATTAGAGCTCACCCGAGTAGCCTCGTAAAACGAGTCTTTCGGATACCCCTAATATTCTTTAACTGTTGTGTGTGTGTGTGTGCTTTTAAAAATGCATGCTGTATCGGATGTCTACATTGTATGCTATGTATGGAAATGTATTGAAATAGTATAGGAAGGAAGCCTTACCAATGTTGGTTCGTGTCTGTCTTCCGTGGGAATGGTGTTTGAGGTCGGAGTAGCGTTCCGGTATGGATCGGGATTGCCGGGAGGGACCGGTTGTCTGCGGACGAGTTTCGGCGTGAGTTGAGGTTGTAGGCTGCGTTCGGGCGGAGGTTCGGCGTGCGTGGGGATCGTCGGGATCACTCGGGCGAGGTTCGGCGTGCGTTGTGGTGGCGGAGTCACTCGGGCGGGAGTTTCGGCGTGGTTTGGGATCGTCGGTTTGACTCGGAAAGAGCCGGGACACCGTGGAAAGACCGAGCAAGGCCTCGGAGTACCACGAGGGGCCTCGGAGTACCTCGAGAGTGCCTCGGGGCGCGCGGGAGCGTCTCGGGAGCGCTCGGGGAGGCTTCGGAGCACCACAAGGGAGCTCGGAAGGCCTCGGAAGGATCCGAAAGGGGCCGGGAGTGCCTCGAAAGGACTTAGAGGGAAGCCGAAGGCTAAGGGAGGAAGAGAGAAGAGGGAGGTGTGTGAAAATGAGGAGGGGGAGCCCTCTATTTATAGTGTAGGAAAAGTTGCAAGAGGTCCGTACGGACCTTCTTGGTTATCCAAATTTTTGGATTTCCTCGATTTGAGGGAATGCGCAATGATGGAGAATATTGGAATGATGGTGTTCCACGAGCAATAAGGTCCGTACGGACCATCTTGCATGCAAAGAGGTCCGTACGGACCAACTCTGCAGGAAGTAATCATTTTCCAGGATTTGAGGGAATATTGTGGACTTTAAGGGGATTTAGTAATCATTGAAACAAAGAGGTCCGTACGGACCTTAATTGCTTATCGATTTCTGAAAATTCCCAAAAGGTCCTTTTGTCCCTTTTATCCCAGAAAGGCTCCTCCCTTGGTTTGGTTGGGGGTTTGAGAGGGTTTTGAGAGGGTTTTGAGTGAGAGAGGTCTACGAGGCTGCGTGGATGAGTCTGCGGTGTTTCCCGTGTGTTTGAAAGGGGGTGATCCAGTTGGGGTACTTACGAAGCCCCTCGACGACGTCACTTATGAAAGAAGTGGGGTCGCCGATAAGATAAGGGTCCTAATGCGGGATCGCGTCTTTGAGAGGAAGTGACCGTGAGGGTCAATGTGAGGACGTGGTGGTGTCCTTTTGTGTGACCGTTTAGGTCAATAGGCTGGACCCCTGTGATAGGATTCCTACGTATCCACAGCGGGAATCAAGCACAGTCGTAGTTCGGAGTGTGGGGAGAGTGTTTTGTGAATGCGGGCGTGGTGGTGCCACGAAGTGTTGTGTGACCGCCGAGGTCGGTGGTAGAGCGTGGTGGTGTCTGGGTGACCGCATAGGTCGATGGGAAGAGCGTGGTGGTGTCCTAGGTGACCGTATAGGTCGATGGGCTGGACCACTGTGATAGGATTCCTACGTATCCACAGCGGGAATCAAGCCTGGTCGTAGTTCAGAGGTCGTGAATTGGTGAGTGCGGGCGTGGTGGTGCCACGAAGGTGTTGTGTGACCGCCGAGGTCGGTGGTAAGGGCGTGGTGGTGTCTGGGTGACCGCATGGAGGTCGATGGGTGGACCACTGTGATAGGATTCCTACGTATCCTGGCGGGAATCAAGCACAGTCGTAGTTCGGAGGTCGTGAATTTGTGTGGGCGTGGTGGTGCCACGAGTGTGTTGTGACCCGATAGGTCGGTGGTAAGGACGTGGTGGTGTCTGGGTGACCGCATAGGTCGATGGCTGGACCCTGTGATAGGATTCCTACGTATCCTGGCGGGAATCAAGCCTGGTCGTAGTTCAGAGGTCGTGAATTTGTGTGGGCGTGGTGGTGCCCTGAAGTGTTGTGTGACCGCCGAGGTCAGTGGTAAGGACGTGGTGGTGTCCTAAGATGTGGTGACAAGCCGAGGTCAATTGTGAGGAGCGTGGTGGTGTCTGGGGATGGAAATTTTACGATTTTCCTAATCGGGTGGTTTAAGGCCTTAGGCCTGGGATAATCATTTGGGAGGTTTATACGGTCTTAGGACCGAGTGGTTTAAAGCCTTCCGGGCCGGAGGTAGTGAGGACTGAATCGTCTTCGATTGCGGTTGGTGCCACGGCCGGGAGGACTTTGAATCGTCGTACGGCGGCGGTTGGTGCCACGCTTTGAGAGGACTTTGAATGTCGTCATCGCAGCGGTTGGTGCCACGGCCCAGAGGACTTTGAATAAATCATACAGCGGCGGTTGTGCCACGGCCCGGAGGACTTTGAAATGTCCAAATCTCGGCGGCGGTTTGAGTACGGCCCAGGAGGACTTTGAATCGTCATCCGGCGGTTGGTGCCACGCCGGAGGACTTTGAATCGTCATCTGGCGGCTTTGGTGCCACGGCGAGGACTTTGAATCGTCTTCTGGCGGCGGTTGGTGCCACGCTGGAGGACTTTGAATCGTCATCTGGCGGCGGTTGATGTGATGCGCGAGGACTTTGAATCGTCTTCTAGCCGCAGTTGTGGATGTAATGCGCGAGGACTTTGAATCGTCTTCTAGCCGCATTTGTGGAGGCGTGGCTGCCTTGTGCTTTTGCATGTTGAGTAGAAGGTTGGACTTACGATGACTGCCGGTGCTTGCGTTGCCGTTGAAGTGGGCGAGGATGACGGCCGGTGATTGCTTCCCCATTTGGCATTTTGGAGGCGCTTCGTGCCTTGGTACTTGTACTTGGAGGTGTTGGCTCCTTCTTGTGCTTGTGTTGCCGTTGAGTGGGCAAGGATGATGGTCGGTGCTGGGGATATGCAGTCTTGTATGACTTCCCTTTCGACTTGTTGGGGAGGAGCTCGGGCTTGCCTTGATGGCCGTTGCTTGCGCTGCCGTTGAAGTGGGCGAAGTTCGGGCTTACATCGGCTACCGGTGCTTGAATTCTTGGGGATGCATGACTGTAGGGGGCCCTTTTTCTGTTGGGAAGATGACTTCGGACCTCCTTTGAGGGCCAGTGGTTGAGTTGTCGTTGAGCGTTTGGAGGCGTCTTGTGCCTTGATATTCGTGCTGGGAGGTGTTGGCTCCTTCTTGAATTGTCGTCGGGCGTTTTGGATTGCCGTTGGAGTGGGCGGTGGTTGGATTGCCGTTGGAGTGGGCGAGGACCGGTCTTACGTTGATGGCCGGGGATTGAATTGCCGTTGAAGTGGGCGAGGACCGGTCTTACGGCCGATCACGGATTGATTTGCCGTGAAGTGGGCGAGACCGGTCTTACGCCGACGGCCGGGATTGATTTGCCGTTGAAGTGGGGCGAGGACCGGTCTTACGCCGACGGCCGTGGTTGAATTGCCGTTGAAAGTGGGCGAGACCGGTCTTACGCCGACGGCCGGTGGTTGAATTGCCGTTGAAGTGGGCGAGGACCGGTCTTACGCCGACGGCACGGGGATTGATTTGCCGTTGAAGTGGCGAGGACCGGTCTTACGCTGACGGCCGGATTGATTTGCCGTTGAAGTGGCGAGGACCGGTCTTACGCCGACGCAGCCGGATTGGAATTGCCGTTGAAGTGGGGCGAGGACCGGTCTTACGCCGACGGCCGGTGGTTGAATTGCCGTTGAAGTGGGCGAGACCGGTCTTACGCTGACGGCCGAGGGATTGATTTGCCGTTGAAGTGGCGAGGACCGGTCTTACGGCTGACGGCCGGGATTGATTTGCCGTTGAAGTGGCGAGGACCGGTCTTACGCTGACGGCCGGATTGATTTGCCGTTGAAGTGGCGAGGACCGGGTCTTACGGACGGCCGGGATTGATTTGCCGCTGGGTGGGCGAGACCGGTCTTACGATGACGGCCGGGGATTGAATTGCCGTTGAAGTGGGCGAGGACCGGTCCTACGTCGACGGCCAGTGGTTGAATTGCCGTTGAAGTGGGCGAGGACCGGTCTTACGCTGACGGCCGGTGGTTGATTTGCCGTTGAAGTGGGCGAGGACCGGTCTTACGCGTGGCGGCCGGTTGAATTGCCGTTGAAGTGGGCGAGGACCGGTCTTACGCTGACGGCCGGGGATTGAATTGCCGTTGAAGTGGGCGAGGACCGGTCTTACGCTGACGGCCGGGATTGATTTGCCGTTGAAGTGGGCGAGGACCTGGCCTTACGCTGACGGCCGGGGATTGATTTGCCGTTGAAGTGGGCGAGGACCGGTCTTACGCTGACAGTGGTTGAATTGCCGTTGAAGTGGGCGAGGACCGGTCTTACGCCGACGGCCGGTGGTTGAATTGCCGTTGAAGTGGGCGAGGACCGGTCTTACGCTGACGGCCGGGGATTGATTTGCCGTTGAAGTGGGCGAGGACCGGTCTTACGCTGACGGCCGGGGATTGAATTGCCGTTGAAGTGGGCGAGGACCGGTCTTACGCTGACGGCCGGTGGTTGAATTGCCGTTGAAGTGGGCGAGGACCGGTCTTACGCTGACGGCCGGGGGTTGATTTGCCGTTGAAGCTGGCGAGGACCGGTCTTACGCTGACGGCCGGGGATTGAATTGCCGTTGAAGTGGGCGAGGACCGGTCTTACGCTGACGGCCGGGGATTGATTTGCCGTTGAAGTGGGCGAGGACCGGTCTTACGCTGACGGCCGGGGATTGATTTGCCGTTGAAGTGGGCGAGGACCGGTCTTACGCTGACGGCCGGGGATTGATTTGCCGTTGAAGTGGGCGAGGACCGGTCTTACGCTGACGGCCGGTGGTTGAATTGCCGTTGAAGTGGGCGAGGACCGGTCTTACGCTGACGGCCGGTGGTTGAATTGCCGTTGAAGTGGCGAGGACCGGTCTTACGCCGACGGCCGGGGGGATTGATTTGCCGTTGAAGTGGCGAGGACCGGTCTTACGCGAAGGCCGGTGGTCAATTGAAGGGTTAGGGACCATTACGCACTTGGATTTCTTTGGAAAAGGCCTTAGGACAGCCGAGGGCAAAGATTATAAGGGCGGGGAAAGTAATTTGGCCCCCTCTTGCAAAGAGGTCCGTACGGACCAACCTGGATGCAAAGAGGTCCGTACGGACCACCTTTGTTTTTTTACAGTTCCCAGGTTTTGACCAGGCTTAAATGCCGAGGCTCCCCCACTTCTTCTTCCTCATTTCCAGTTCGTGAACCAGGCGAGAGAGAGAGAGAGAAAATCCTCCATTTTTACACCAAATTCTTCCATTTTTCGCTTGAATCGCTTGCAATGGCGGAGGGATCTCGAAGGAGTCGTCGTCAACGCAGTCAAGAGGTGGTTGAGCAACGGATGGAGCTCCAAAGGAATTGGATTTCGTTCGTTCCATCTTCGAAGAACCCGGATGTCTTGTATCCGAATCCGGAGGTGCACAATCGTCGCTCTACGAACGTCGGGGAGGTAAGAAATCTGTTCCGTTTTGATTCCCTGCTCGAATTTTTGAATGCTAGAACTAGGTTTTAGTTTTTCGCATTTTTTTGAATTTTTTGTTTTTTGTTATTATTTTATGCCCTTTTGTGAAATTCTTGATGAATTGTTGAAAATGGACATGTAAAAATTGTGGGTATGTGTATTTTGTGCAGAAATGTGTAGATTAGCTCTTATTTGTGAAAATAAAGTGCTTCTCTAATGAAATGCATGCTTTGGTGTTTTGTACCGTATGCTATTTATGTATGTACATTATGAGAAAAATTATCGTGTAGTGATAATTTTTGTGAAAAAAATGTGACACGTGCCGTGTTTTGTGACGGGTTATATGTGAAAGTGTGTGCCGTGTAGGGACGGATTTTTTTTTTTTGTGTTATGCATATGTGTCGTGCCGTGTTTTTGGGTGACGGACTCTGTGGGGAAAATATGTGCAATATGTGCCGTGTTGGGACGGATTTTCTTTTGAAAATGTGTCGTGTAGGGTTTAATCCCCCCCCCTTTTTTTCTTTTGAGAAAATGTGTACAGTGTGTGCCGTGTTTTGTGACGGACTGCATGGGAAAAATTATATGCATGATATATGTGAAAATTATGTGCATTGTGTGCCGTGTTTTGTGACGGGTTACATGGAAAAATTATATGTATAATGTATGTGAAAATTATGTGCAATATGTGCCGTGTTTTGTGACGGGTTACATGGAAAAATTATATGTATAATGTATGTGAAAATTATGTGCAATATGTGCCGTGTTTTGTGACGGGTTATATGTGCCTTTATATTAAGTACTGTGATTGACGTACCTTTGCTGTGTTTACCTCGCGCAGGATGCGGGCTTATGGCCGGGAAGGCCAAGAGGATGAAGACTTCGGGGATCGCTCGAGGTCTGTTGTGGAGCTATGGCAGCGGATGCCCGATATTTCCGTGGACGGTAGGCCGAGTCCCCGGAGGCTGGTTTATGCTTGGCCTAGGTGTGTTCGTTGAGAACCCGGGTCGGGAGTGTCTCGACACGAGGAAGAACAAGAGCGTCTTCCTTGGCCTTTCTGAGTACTGGTGGGATACCACCCACACCTTCCATCTGAGCTGGGGAGAGGTGACGGTGACGCCTACCGACTTTGCTGCTATTACCGGGCTCTCCTTCAAAGGGGAGCCTGTGAGGTGGAGAGACATGATAGCTGATGATGTGTTGACCGAGCTGCTGGGCTTTGAGCCTCGTCCTCGCAGGGGCCTGGATCTGTACATGACGTGGAGATGAGGATCACGGCAGTATTGGGGCCTACATCCGGGTACCGGCCAGACAATGGCAAGCGGGCATTGGCGCGCTCCTTCTTGTGGTATGCACTGTCCGAGACTCTGTTCTCGAACAACGCGACCGCAGCTCCCTTCGCTTTGTTGGAGAGCTTGATTGACCTGGATAGGGTCTGCGACATTGCTTGGGGCGAGGCAGGCTTGGCTGAGCTCTACTTCTCCTTGGACCGGTTTAGCGGGGGTGGCTTGATTCGTTGGCTGTTTTGACTTTGCTCACGGAGGTATGCGTTTATTTCTGTTTTTCTTGATTTAGCAGTCTGTCAGTTCTCCATTGTCTTTTGCACTGAGCCTTCTCGTTTTTGTCACAGTGTGGTTTTATGAGGTTTTCCGGTGCTTCCCGTGGGATAGGGATCCCGGGGGCTGTTCGCTGCGCACTCGCTACGCTCGGGACGGGCTCGTACGGCGAGGAAGAGGAGGACCGGCGGGGAAGCTCACCATCGCCTACGGGGATGTGCAGGAGCGTCCTGAGAGAGAGATAGCCGTGAGGGGTTTGTCTTGTTCCCGTGGACTCGGTATGCAGGGGGCTCCCGAGGTGACGGCGCGGCGGAAGATGCTTTGCGGGGCTTGACTTGTGATGTCATGTATCCGGGGAGCGGGTCTTCCGGGCAAAGATGGCCCCGTGTGCTTCCCGTGGCTCGAGGGACCCTCCCTTTGGGATGCTTGATTCCCGGGACATGGATGTGCTTGACTTTGAGAGGTACCTTGGCGGTGTCGGCGCCGAGGAGTTCATCTTGTATGGAGAGGAGTACGGGGCCTTCGTGAGGAGGAAGCTGAGGACGCCGCAGTCCGGCGCGGAGAGAGAGGCCGGCCCGCAGCTCCCCTGCAGGTTCCGATGCGGGGCCGGATTTCACGTACGTCCGCGGGGACGGATCGAGGAGGAGGGTTGCATGCCGTTCCGGAGCAGCTCCCGCCGCATACCGGAGTGGATCCCGACAGATCGGTGAGTGTGCCGACTCTTTTCCATCTTGGCATCTTTTCTGCATTTTTCTCTTTTTGTTGTTGAGTATAACTGTATTTGATGAGCGTTTCCTTGGCTTCTTGTTGGTGCAGGTCCCGGGGAGAGCCTACGATATGCTGACTCGCCGTTACGTGGCGATGCGCTCCTTCGCCAAGAAGATGGCGTCGAAGGTGTCCTGTCGGTCTTCGCGTCGTGTGCCAGCGTACGAGCCTATGCCTTCGAGGCATTCTGTGGACGTTCCTCCGCCTAGAGCCGAGCCGGAGCCGCAGCAGGAGGGGCCTTTGAGGGGGCGGCATAGCATGGATGCCGGGACGTCTTCGGGAGCTGCAGGGTGAGGGTTCCTCAGAGCCTTCTTTCTTCGATCCTTTCGCCGGATTTGATCCTTCTGAGTACTTTTCGTGGGAGCCTCCGGCGGGTGCTCGGTATTCTGACGACGAGGATGTGACGGGCGAGTTCGCTGGGATGCCCGACTTTTCTTTGGAGGACCTCGGTGAGGATGATGATGCTGAGGATTCTGATTAGTATTCATTTGCTTTCCCTCTTTTCATATCCCTCCTTTTTTTTTTGTTTAGCAACAGACATTTTTGGGTACCTGTAATAAAACACATGTATTTGCATGGCAAACAGTATTTTATTTTAAGATGTAATGTCATTTTTGTGATTCCCGGGATTTGTCCTAGAAATTGTTGCTATTATTATTTTTTATTTTTTGTACATGCCACGTGAGCTGAGAGTGTGTTTGTGGGTAGTGTTTGTTTGCCGGGAATGGCTTTGGCCAGTGTTTGGGCTGTTTGGAGCAAGGTTTTGCTGAGGACAGTGGTTTTTGTACTGTTTTCTGGGGAAATGGGTTCTGTTTGCAAGGAGGTCCGTACGGACATACTTAGCATGCAAAGAGGTCCGTACGGACCAACCTTGCTTTTGGGAAGGACATAAATGCTTTCCAGTGCCTGGTTCTTCCTCATTTCCCCATTTGCAGCCATTTTCGAGCTTTCTTCCCCATTTTCTCTAGGAACCTCCATTTTTGCCATGGATTCTTCGTACGTCCCTAGAATTTTGCCGAGGCTTTCGCAGGAGAGGCAAGCACACTTCCTTGAGCAGTTGAAAACGTGGATGCGGCGCCGTATGAGGCATCAGAGACGGGCTTTCGAGGTAAGGTTTCGTCTTTGCTCGGCTTGGTCTTTTAAGGAGTTGGTTCCTGATTGGGATTTGTTGCGGGCTGCCGCGAAGTTCTGGGACGTTAGGAGGCACGTGTACTGTTTCTCCTACAATGAAATGGTGCCCACTTTTGAGGATTTTCGGGCTTTGATTGGAGGACCGGAGGTGGAGGCCATCTCGCTTCCTTTGGTTGGTAGTGCTGCTGTGAGCGTGAAGCTTGCAGACTTTCTTCATACTTCGTTGGAAGAAGTGCAGGGCATGATCCTTGATTCGGGTCATATCGACATTTCTGAGCTGCCGGAGCGGTTCATGGTTGATGATGAGAGTGACGTCTCTTGGGATGTATTTGCTTTGTGCACGATAGCGACGCTTTTTCTGGTCCGTTCCCTCGGCATTTGTGATGGCGCTTTGCTAGATGTGGTAGGGCACTGCAGAGCCGGAGAGGATATTGTCCCGTTGGTGCTGGGGGAGACTCTTCATGGTATCGACCGTCTGGCGACTGGGGATCGTTTTATGAGAGGGGGAAGCCCCGCTTTGCTCACCTTGTGGCTGCGAGAGAGACTTCAGGCCATGCCCGAGGCTCCGACGTCGTTTAGCCCGTGGTCATTTGCTCAGCGACCTCTTGTGTTGGATATGGATCACCCGCCCGGGAGAGATGGATGGCACAGCCTTGGTACGCATCGATCCGCCGGTGGGTTCCGCACTTGAGGATTGAGACCAGGAGGATCTTGCAGGAAGGGTCCTACGTTGTCGAGTTCCAGGTTTGTCTTGGTCCTCCTTCTATATTCCGTCGCTTGTTTCCGGCAGTTTGGGATGAAGCAGGGAGCCTTTGTTGGCCGGGATGACCTTGCTACCGCGGAGGTAGTTCCTCTTTGTATGGCGGCTCAGTGCCTTCTTGTATTGTCCGAGGGTATGGAAGTATTCCGCTTTCCCTCCCGTGGTACTCCTTAGATGTCTGGGGAGCGTTGTGTTGACGACTCAAGATCCGGCCCGGGTATGAGCGTGTTGGGCAGTCCCAAGTGGTCTCTGGGAGAGCGTGCGTGTAGCGATTCCGGGACCCGGCTTGCCGTAGCGGCTATTGCCTTAGGAGTTCCGAAGCCCGGTCTCGACCCTTTCGATGTGACGGGAGACACTTTGTTTGACTACGAGACTAGGGTTGACCGATTGACAGGAGAGGTCCTCTTTGCTGCACTCGCAGGAGGAGATCCGAGCCGAAGCACGGGCGAATGAAGCCCCGAGAGCTACTCGGATTGTTTGACTCTACGGGAGGACCCCGCATCTCTGACCGAGAGACGCAGAGTTGGTTCACGTGAAGCGAAAGAATACTCGCCGGGGACGAGGGAAGAAAGGAAAGAATGGCGAGGGACAAGCGCAGATGGCGCGGAATGACCTCCTAGGTATCCATTCATTGCATTGCAAACACATTATTAGTTAAATGTATTAAGTCAGTTTTTTAGCATGTTGTGAACTTGAGAGTAGACCGTGCTTGAACTCATCAAGAAATGTTGTAACCGTTAGTGATTTGTGATTTACTTTTAAAGCTTTGTCGAGACGCAAGATCTTTTGTTTGCCTTTGCTTCGTTGTGCACTTTGTCGGCGTCCTTCTTTGGACTTTTCTCGTTGCATTCGCGGACCGAAGCGGCCTGGGCCCCGACGGCAATCCCTTTGCCGAGGCTTTGTGCTTGGCCGAGAGGTTGAATGCTCCCTTGATAAGTCGTTTTGACGATCTTTTCGTAGCTTCCTTGCCTCTTGTTGGCGTCGGGCTCTTGACCTCTTTGCGGCCTTCGCTCGAGCTTCTTTGTTTTTTTTTTTTTTTGTGAGCCCTTGCTCGAGCTCTCTTTTTTTTTTTTTTTTTTGAAGCGCGTGAGGGCGAAGACAAGCCCCCGGCTTGGAAACGATCACGAGCCGGGCCGTTTGATGCCGAGTGACCCTCGGATGTCCTTTGATGTTGCCGCCGTCGTTTGACTTGGTCAAGGTGACCGCCGGGGCGTGTTCTTGAAAAGTGCGGAGCTTGATGGAGGTCTTGGTTGACATTCAAACTTTTGACTTTTTGTGTATTTTTAGACCGGACCAATTAAGGTTGCCTACGTTCCCGGACTAGAGGGCTCAGTCTCGCGTAGTTCGACACTACATGGAGTGCCAAGAGATGCACTGTTTGTTCTTCTTCAGCGAAGTATCTCGCGAAGTTTGCTTCCGTTGACTGGATTCATGAAGGGATTGCCGTCTAAGTCTCGTTAGCTTCATGGCGCCTCCGGAGAAGATCTTTTGAACCACGTAAGGGCCGATCCAGTGGGTTCCCATTTTCCCAGTGGGTTGGTTCGAGTGGGAGGCTTTTCTTTGAGTACGAGGTCACCTTCCCCGATGTCTCGGGATTTGACTTTCTTGTCGAAAGCTCTAGCCATCCCGCTTTGATAGGCTCGGACGTGTTCCATGGCCTTTAGTCGTCGCTCGTCTAGCGAGCCAATTCGTCATGCTCGGCTTCTGAGCCATTCGACTTCGTTGATGTCATTTTCCAAAGAGACTCGGAGTGAGGGAATTTCTAGCTCGATGGGAAGGACTGCTTCCATCCCGTACGTCGTGGCAAATGGGGTTTCTCCGTGGTCGTTTCGACCGATGTGCGGTAGCCCCAAAGTGCAAGGTGCAGCTTCTCGGCCAATCTCGTCCTCGGGTGGTCATTTTCGGATGATCCGTTCGAGGGTTTTGTTTGCCGCTTCCACGGCGCCGTTTGTTTGTGGCCGGTAGGGAGAAGATTTGTGGCATGTGATCTTGAATTCAGCCAAAGATCTGTCAAATTCCCTTCGAAGTGTGAGCCGTTGTCCGATATGACCTCATTTGGGATGCCGTATCGGCAGATGATGTTTTCTTTGAGGAAATGCGCGACCTTCTTGGAGGTGAGTACCTTGTAGGACTTGGCTTCGACCCATTTGGTGAAGTAGTCGATGGCTACTAAGATGAACTCGTGGCCGTTGCTGCCGGCGGAGCGATTTTCCCGATGACGTCAATTCCCCAAGTGGCAAAGGGCCAAGGTGTAGTCAATGCAAGAGAGATCGTGGGGTGGCAGATGATTGAGGTTGGAGAACCGTTGGCACTTGTCGCAGCCTTCGGACAAAGTGGATGCAATGCGCCTCCATGGAGATCCAAGATGTAGCCCATCCACGAGAATGATTTGCATCGTGAGCTCGGCGTTCATGTGGGGACCGCAAGCCCCATTGTGGACTTCGTTCATGAACTTGCTTGCTTCTTCTTGGCTGATGCAGCGTAGGAGTGGCCCATGGTAGCGTTTCTTGTATAACATATCCCCGAGGATGACGAAGTGAGAGGCAAGGCGTTTTAGGGCCATGATGCTCTTGGTTTTGACCCCTCCTGTGTGTGGGTCTTCTTTGTTCATGAAGGTGGTTTCCGTTCTTGGAAAATGCGGGTTTATCTGAAATGGCGTCGAACTTGCGTCTCTTTGGCTCTTCAGCAATCTTGCAAATCGTTATGATTAAAACCTTCTCGGCAGCTTGGGCCCGGTTTTTCTCTCGTTTGATAATATGCTTAAATGTTTGCTCGATGCATTTATTTAATTAATGTGTTTGCCTTTTGTATAGATGAATTTAACTGTTTTTATTAGTTAATGTCATCATTTGTTAGAGATGCAATGAAATGGTTTTTTAGGAAGGTCGGACCTTTTATTGAAAGCGTGGAGACGTACATTGTTGACCAAAGATTCACAATCGTCGGGCGTAAAGCCGTCAAAAGACTCAAAGATGTGAATACCAGGTACAACAAGACTCGAAGCTAGACTATAGGCGACGAGGGGATTGGACTGTGCTTCATTACTCCCGAATGGCCGTAGCTCTAGAGGGAGTGGTGCCGGATTCAGTGGCCAATCTTCCCTTGGCATGAGTCCGGAAAGTAGCTTGCATGCGGTTCGATTTCAAACCGGATCGCGGAGGTTTTTGGTTTGCTCCCGATGATGTCCCTCCATTAGTGTTGCCACCACCCTGGGGGTTTTTGATGATAGAAGTCGCCGAGAGCTACTTCTAGGAGGGCGAAGCATTCGCCGATTCGGAGTGGATTCTTGGCGATGTTGATCACTTTCATAGAATCTCGCTTCTTTATCTCGGGATCTTTGCTTGGACGACGTTTACAATGTCTCGATTCGAGCGGGCATGCTATATCTCCTTCCCGATTAAGCCTTGGAGGAGGTTGCGCCACTGTTCGTCAGTGTCGGACACTTAGGAATGTTGAATTGAACTAAGCCGTGATGGCTGTCCCCCGTAAGATCCTCGAGAGTGCCTGGCTAGAGGGTTGTCTTGTACCGGGGATGCTCGTGATGAGCCGATTTGCAAGAGGGTTTTCGGCGAAGTAAGGGTCTACTCCTCGATCAATCTCCATTAGAGCATCCATCTCTTGATCCTCTCTCGAAGCATTCTTCAGGTCGCATATATCGTAGTTGTCATCCCGTCCCATGAGTTCTTCGATTTCCACTCGTCGCGGCTTAGAGCGTGGATGTAAGGATCCACTTCGTAGCGGGACAGGGTAGGAGAATCATCCGGGGAAGAGTATTCGGTCATGTCGGGACCTTCTTCGGGTCATAGCTTGCGGCCAAGCACTTGCCATTACCTTTGCTTCCGCGGATCACTTCGATCGCTCCATTGGGCATTGATGAATTTCACGCATTGGTGAAGAGTAGATGATACCGCTTTCATCCGATGTATCCAAGGCCGTCCCAACAAGCGAGCAGAAGGTGGGTTTGATTTCCACGACTTGGAACTCTACCGAAGCTCCGGTTGTACGTCGAATTGGATCCTCAAATTGATGACTCCTACGATTGGTCGTGCGGTGAGTCGTAGGCTCGGATTACCCGAGGTGAAGGCCTTATCAGAGAACGGTCGATGCGGAGTCGTTTCAGTGTGCTTAAAGCGATGATGTTGACTGCGGAGCCGTTATCAATCAAGACGTTCGGGAGGAAGAACATCTCTATTTTTATGAGGATGAGGAGGGCTTCGTTGTGCCGATTCTCACATATTGGCAAGTCATCGTCTGTGAAGGCTAAACCGCTTCCCGTGCTACCGTTGGACTCAGTCTCGTCTGGGGAACGTTCGATCCATCCATTTGTATGCCTTGGCTGGGGCAAAGATCGTAGGGAGACAGTTGCCCTTGGGCGTTCTTGTCGGAATTCCCGGTCACGAGACCTTTTGACTCTTGTTTCACGCTCCCAGTCGTAGCGGGACAGCATGCTGACGGTTTCGGAAATTGCAAGGGGTCTGCTCTCGCTTGGAGTTTCGTCAACGGCTATTGAGTTTACCCTGTCGTTCTGGGGGAATGGATTTCCAATGGTATTGGGACCACGAGGGCGTTCCAATTTTCCCTCCTCAATGAGCCCCTGGACCACCTGCTTGAGCACAAAGCAGTTGTCGGTGGTGTGGCCGGGGTAGTTGTGGAAGGCGCAGTGCTTGCTCATATCCATGTTGGGTTTGAGGGTCTTCGGTTGGAAATTCTCGAGTGGTTTGAGAAGATTTCGCTTCACCAAAGCTTCAAATACTTGACCCAAGGGCATTTCCAGGTTATCTAAATGCTGGAACTGTGGGAAGCGAGGGGGGTTGCTATTCTTTGGGGCCGCTTGATCGCGGTTTACTTGAGCCCGTTACGAATGTAGTGCCTCGTTCATTTGCTTCCTTTCCTTTGGTCGGGCGGGAGTTGAAGTTGCCAGGTTTGTTCGATAGCGGTAAGATGAGGCGGGGGTTCTTTGTTGCCTTTTGAAGACTCAGGGGTCTTTTCAAATTTTGTCCCGGCGTTGACCATGGCACGGAGATCCGGATAGAAATGGTGGCTGATCAAGGTCCTCAAAGATGGTTTGAGGCAGGAATGGAAGATGTCCATCTGCTCTTCTTTGGAAAGTGGATCCATTATCTCGCTTAGCTTCCAGTTCCATCTTTTGTAGAACTCGCCCCGGTTCGTCATCCTTTTGTTCGGTGGCTTGCGTGTGTCATGGCGGTTTGTTTCCCATTCAAGATTGGCGCGGTACTTCTCCGTAAAGATTTCACCGATCTCGATCCCACGTGGAGCGGTTTTACGCCTTCACATTGAGGAACCACCTTAGTCTTTGTGGATTTGAGGAATGCTGAAAATGATCCGCCATCTTTGAGGGTTGCCCCTTTGGCTCTCATACCCAGGGACGTAGGTGTCGATGTGGGTTTTGGGCATTCTGTTCCGTCAAACTTTTCCATTTCCGGCATCTGAACTTTGGAGGGAGAGGGACCACTTTGTTCGGATCGTGGCGGAGGAGTCCTTCCGAGAACTAGCTATCTTGCCTTGCATGTCTTTCATTTGTTCAATCGGCCGGGCCATGTGGGGATCGGTATGTGAGGTGGGTTACCGTTTTCAGGGACGGACACCGAAGATGGGGGTGGATTGGCTGATGGGATCGCCATTCGGGAGTCTTGGGGAGGTAGTTGAGTGTATACCAACCCATACCCTGGGGTGTTGAAGTTGAGGGCGTGATTGCCTGGTCCGCTAAGGGTTGTGTTTGGGAACTGGGGAAACGATTCGTTAGCCCCAATTGGCAGACTTGCAGGTGGCAAACTTGAGATGTCGGGATATCCGCTCGGGATGCCTGTCCCTGGTAAGAATGGGGACTTTTGATTGTGGTTGCGAGGCTCGTATAGAGGCAAAGGATTGAATCCTGGGGGATACCGAGATGCATTGGGATCTGTCGGAGCAGGCACGTATTGTAGGGTTTTACGGGTCCATGCGCAGCGGAATTAAGCATTAAAACATAAAACCCAATAAGCCCTAGGATCCGTTCTATACAATTAATTTTAAATTCCTATGAGATAGAATTAAACCAACCTTGGAACGCTTTCCGGTCTTGAGCTATCGAACGATTTGATTATGTGATATCGAATCACAAACTTCGTTCTTCAACTTGCTTGAACTCTAGGCCTTGATCGATGAACGAGCGAAGACCCTCTTTCGGTATCCACACCTTTGAATGAATCCAAGAACAACTTCTTGATGATTGCTAGATCTAAAACCTTGAAGAACATTGAGAGTATTTTGTTGTGAATTTTTGATTGAAAATTTCGGCTGGCCTTTTAGGTCTGACAGAACCCTTGTATTTATACTACAATAGTAGGAATACCTCTCCTAATCGTATTAGGAGAGACAGGCTGTCAAACGGCGTACTGGCCTATTATGTCGCGCGGTATATTAAGCCATTGGCTTAATATGTCGCGCGGTATATATAGCCAGATACAGAAACTCTCAACTATTCTTCCTCCGGTTTAACCAATTCATTCTAGTTGTGTGTGACCCAATAGGATTACATTATGTTGGCAATGAGTTCGATCATATCGAACCTCATAAGACATAAGCGGACTCTAGCAAGCCATTATGTCTACCCAAATAATGCAACGTAAGAGTTCACGTTTCCAATGGTGTACTTCCATTTATCCCTTTGTCTCACGATGTTATATTTGAACACAAGTCATGGTCCTTGTCAACTTGTTATTGTTCAATGCTTTCTCGATTCTTGAGTATAATGATAATTCCAATCATATTGGGGTACGGCCATACACTTTCATCATTATCACTCATCGAGGGCCCCAAGCATAACATCTCTCTTCCGAGGGACAAATTCCTTCTTGACTTATCATCCTTTCCATCATGAATCCGATCATGCCAATGATAGTCTTTATAGATATCGTGTTAAGATATCGTTTGACTAAAATCAAACATGGCTTTCATCATATGTAAGGTTACGATAATCTTAGGTCTAGGAAATAAATGAAGTAACCGTATGAGATTTAAGTATGAAATTTGACCATGACATAAATCTCATGCGGGTCATGTCCAAATACTTGTTCTCTAACAAGTACCCATAATTTCAATGTGCATCTCTTATGCATATAATCATCACATGATTATCCATTGACAATTATACTAATTATTCTCTTAATAATTAGGGACGGAGATTATTACAATAAATATGCAAACTATATAATAATCAAATAATAAACATAAACGATAAAGATGATACATAACGGTTTTCGCTTAAACATAACTAAAGCCTAGGGCATTACACCAACAGCCTCCCACTTGCACTAGGCTCCATTTATGTATCGAATACTCATGGATCTAACATGCCCATCATGCTTCGCCTATGCGAGTGTCTTTGTAAGTGAGTCCCTTATGTCATCATCGGTTGATACTTTGTATATTTTAACGTCTTCTCATTCTTTATGAATTCCTCGAAGAACGTCTAAGTGAGTGTTTGGATCACTGTTGTGACCTTGGTTCCATTGTTTGCACAAGTGGCACCACTATTGTCATAACAAAAGTTTCACCGATTAGTGATACTTGGAAAAACACTTGAAGTATTTCCAAAATACTAAATGAACTTTTGATCCAAACCGCCTCTTTCAAACTACATCATATGTTGCTAAAGTATGGCCTTAGTAGTAGAATCGGCTACAATTTCTGCTTGGAACTCTTCCAATCAAAACTGCACCTCTAATAAGCACAAACACAAATTCTAATTGCGATTTTAAAATAACTTTGTTAGTTTGGAAGCTAGCACCTATGTAACCCTTACAACAAGATTAACTTCCAATCTTTCAAATCCCAAGAACGTATCCTTAGTTCTTCTTAAGTACTTAAGGATCATCTTGACTGCCATCCAATGGTTCTCATCACAGGATCAGATTGGTATCGACTCATCATGCTCAAAGCATATGAGACGTTGGGTCTAGTACAAATTATGGCATACATGACAGATCCAAATGCCGAAGCATATGGAACTTCATTCATTCCCTTTTGCTCATCAATTGTCATAAGACAATGAGTATTGCTTAAGAGAAAATACCATGACCTATTGACAAGCCACTTTTCTTAGACTCTTCTAAGAACCTTGTCAATGTGAACACTTTGACTCAAACCAATTTATCCTTCTAGATCTATCTCTATAGATCTTGATGCCAAGGATGTAAGCGGCTTTACCCATATCTTTCATTGAGAAACCTTTCCTTGACCAAGACTTAACAGTCTTAAGTGTCGGAACTTGTTTTTCAAATGAGTAAGATATTATTGTAATAAACAATGGAAATAATACCATGCTCCCACTGAATTTCATGCATACACAAGGTTCATCTTTGTACTTGATAAAGTCAAACTCTTTGACCAATTCATCAAAACAAAGATTCCAATTCCTTGAAGCTTGCTTCAATCCATCTCATGGATCCTTGCAACATACATACTTTATTAGAGTTTCTTGGATCGACAAACTATTCGGGTTGTGTACTTTACACATCCTTAATAATCTTTCCATTTAAAGAAAGTCGTTTGACATCCATTTGTCATATCACATAGTTACAATATGCGATTATGGCAATTGAAATTCTAACAGACATCGACATTGTAACTGGCGAAAAAGGTTTTAACATAGTCAATACTATGAATTTGCCTAAATCCCTTTGTTACAATCCTTAGTCATGAAAGTATACACCTTCACATCCATGTTGGTCTTTGAAGACCTACTTGCACCCTTTAGTTTTTACACTTTTAGGTAGCCCAATCAAGTTCCAAACTTGATTGTTAAACATGGATTGTAATTTGGATTCCATGGTTCATAACCATTTATCCAAATTAGGAGAGGACATCGCTTCTTGATAGCAAGTAGGATTGTCATTCTCAATGACTTCCACTTCATCACTTTCCGCAACGAGAAATCACTATTTCTTGAGTTCGGATCGTAACCTATCCAATCTATGATGGACTTGTGCATCTTGAACCGGTTTCACAACTCCTTTGTGAACTTGGTTCTGTCTCTACTCTTGGTTCCATATTATTTTCGGGTTCTTGAACTTCTTTCAAGATTAATTTTACTCCCACTAGATTCTTTATTGAGAAACTATTTCTCAAGAAACAAATCGTGTAGAGCAACAAACATTTTGTTCTCTTTGTGATTGTAAAATCAATATTCGAAAATAACCTTGTCAGATTTGGTGCTAACTTATAAGAGACAAGTCTCTTTACATAAGATTCGCAACCCCAAATCTTCATGAAAGACAAACTAAGTTTTCTTCCATGCCACATCTCATGTGGGGCCTTAGGAACCGATTTAGTAGGGACTCGATTCAGTGTAACCGCATTATTTCTAATGCATATACTCAAAAGGAAATAGGAAATAGGAAAGTCTGATTGACACATCATCGAACGAACCATGTCCTACAAGGTTCAATTCCTCCTTTCAGACACACCATACAATGTGGTGTTCCGGTTGGAGTCAACTTTGAAACGATTTCATAGTTTTTGAGATGATTGTCAAACTCTTGGCTCAAATATTAATCACCTCGATCTAATCGAAGTACTTAACAGTTTTACCAAGTTGTTTTGTACTTCATCTTTGAAATGTTCAAGACATCTCAAACGATTCACCTTTGGACTTTATCAGATAGGCATAGTCATATCTAGATAAGTCTTTAGTGAAATATGATGAAATACCGAAATCTTCCCCTAGCAATGCTTCTTAATGGTCCACATACATCTCATGTATAATGACCAATAAGTCACTAGCCCTCCCACTACTTTAGTGTAGGGTGGTTTGGTCGATAATCCCAATAAATAAGATCCACATTCCTCAAATGATTCATGGTCATATGAGTCTAAAAGTCCATGTTAATGGAGTTTAGATATATGTTTCTTATTTATTTGACCAAGCCGGCAATGCCATATGAACGCGTTGTTCATATTGTTCGGTTTAGATTTCCCATTTATATCATAGATATCTTCAATATTATTTTGTTTCTCATCATCAAGGATATGAAGACCATTTAATGACATATGCATTGCAATAAGGCATATTATTAAATAAATATAAAACTTCTTATTGAAAATAAGAAAATTATATCCTTCATCATCCATTTAAGAAACGGAAATAATACTCCTACTCAAATCCGGAACGTAGTCATACTTGTTCAAAACAAGTACTATTTCACAAGGCAAAGTGACTTCATAAGTCCCTTATGGCTAATGTTGCAACTCTTGCTCCATTCCCATGCTTAGGTTTAATTTACCTTATTTGAGTAGCTTTCTATTCTTTGTTCCTTGCACATTTAAACAAATGTGAGATCCAATCCGGTATCATATACCCAAGAACAAGAAGTCGAAAGGAAAATATCTATCATATAGATACTTGAAGTAGTAGCAATCATATTGCCCTTCTTCACCTTTTAGGCCTTCCTAATAAGCCTTGCAACTTTGCTTCTAATGACCAATCTTATTGCATTGGTAGCAACCGCATCCTTTGAGACAATTTGGGTTTAGCCTCTTCGGCTTTGACAACTTTTGTCCTAGGTTTAGCAACTTTTGCTTTACCTACTTTTCCTTCCTTTGTGAACCCTTTCTTGTGTTAACCATTAACACAATTTGCGGATTGCTCCTTCTTTCATCATATGAATTAAGAGCTTTCACCACAACATATATCTTTTGCCTAGCTTGCATTTGGAACATTTCCTTTTTGCGTTATTCTATAACAAAAGGAATAGTTATCATGTGCTCAAGGTTCTTCATAAGATCCTTTAACCATGGTGGCAAATTCAAGGCAAGCAATATTGTCAGAATCATCAATATGTTTCTAATGTTGCTTCCTTATTTGCCCTTTGCAACATTTGCAATGGGTTTAGTAGGAACGGATTCGTCAAGAACGTACACATTTGCCTAAGAACAATTCTTGAGCGTCTGATCAAATCAGAGTAACTTGTACCGTTCTTTTCGAATTTTGTCCTTCATAAGGACGAATCGCAATTATCATTATGTAATGCTATTTCTACAACAAAATATACAAATTATATGAACACATATCAATATCAACACATTTATCATTTAAGAGCAAATAATGTATTTTACAAATACTCCCACTAAATCATACACCTTCTAATGCTAATAAGCATAATATGCATTTAATGGGCTAAGATCCAACTTTAATTTAATCTCAAGTACGCTATGGCGCACCGCTCAAGATTAAACTAATTAGGTAGAAAAACATCAATCATATCGTATATGACTCTTAGGACTAAGATCCATCTTTAATTTGATCTCAAGTACGCTATGGCGCACCGCTCAAGATCAAACTAATTAGGTAGAAAACATCAATCATATCATATATGACTCTTAGGATCTTTTATGAGATTTATTTAAGACATCATATGTCTAAGCATATTTTAATCTCATCTTATGCCTTGGGTCCAAAACCATTTTGATAACCCAATTAAGTTCATCCATTTTAAACATATAGGAACCACCATTTCCTCATCTTGCTCGCAAACGGAATAGAATCAAAGCACCTTGCTATGGCAAGCCCACCCAAAACTATCCGAGTGGTCTCAAGTGTTTAAATCATGGATTGGCATAAAGAACTTAAAAGTTAAATGAAGGTTCTTTAAGGTAGATCATAAGCATATCAGCAAAGATAGTCATAATCATGCACTGTAAGTTCCCGTAAAGATAGGTGAGCCACAAGGACTACTTAAGTACCAACTCTTCCTTAGACAGAACTCTCCTAGTCATGCACAATTAGAAATCAACTCCGATTTGGCAACATAATCACTACCTTTTATAAACAATTAGTTTCCTTTTAAAATTTCGCGCAATTATGACTTGTTTCCATAAACAATCATAAAATCCAAAATTTACAATGTCTAAATCTAAACATATTAGGAAACTATAATGCAATGTTTCAACTAAACATTTTAGGAAATCACAATTCAATGTTTCAACTAAACATCTAATAAAATTCTTAACACTTAAGAACAAATAATTCATGCATCGCAATAATTATTAAAATCATATTTTAATCAATTAATCATGCATATCAATGAAACAATCTAGCATGGACTTATAAACTCAATTTTATAACATCCAGATTTTCATATACATTGCAATAATTATTAAAATCACATTTTAATCAATTAATCATGTATATCAATGAATCAATCTATCGTGGACTTATAAACTCAATTTTATAACATCCAGATTTTCATATGAACATATGAGATTGTAAACACAATCACAGAATAGCAGAAAAATTGAACAAACTGATTCTGCCCAGTTTTGGCTTATTATGTCGCGTGACAACATCAGCCAGAGGCTTGATATGTCGCGCGACCTAACAGCCGCTTAACTGAACTCCTCATGGCTCAACATGTCGCGCGACATAAGCGGCCAAGTAACAGGATTTCAGATTCGAACCAATACAGATTACATGTAATTAAATCACGTAAAACATCCCTTTACTGATTTAATTCAAGATATTCCGAAAACGATTTTCACATTGTTTCACATAAACAATTAAAAATTCTATCGCATACCAAACATGCAATAAGCATATAAACAATTTATATCTTAAATCTAGCATGTTAATTCAAACTTAACCATACGAACGGGGCTCTGATACCACTGTAGGGTTTTACGGGTCCATGCGCAGCGGAATTAAGCATTAAAACATAAAACCCAATAAGCCCTAGGATCCGTTCTATACAATTAATTTTAAATTCCTATGAGATAGAATTAAACCAACCTTGGAACGCTTTCCGGTCTTGAGCTATCGAACGATTTGATTATGTGATATCGAATCACAAACTTCGTTCTTCAACTTGCTTGAACTCTAGGCCTTGATCGATGAACGAGCGAAGACCCTCTTTCGGTATCCACACCTTTGAATGAATCCAAGAACAACTTCTTGATGATTGCTAGATCTAAAACCTTGAAGAACATTGAGAGTATTTTGTTGTGAATTTTTGATTGAAAATTTCGGCTGGCCTTTTAGGTCCGATAACCCTTGTATTTATACTACAATAGTAGGAATACCTCTCCTAATCGTATTAGGAGAGACAGTGTCAAACGGCGCATCGGCCTATTATGTCGCGCGGTATATTAAGCCATTGGCTTAATATGTCGCGGTATATATAGCCAGATACAGAAACTCTCAACTATTCTTCCTCCGGTTTAACCAATTCATTCTAGTTGTGTGTGACCCAATAGGATTACATTATGTTGGCAATGAGTTCGATCATATCGAACCTCATAAGACATAAGCGGACTCTAGCAAGCCATTATGTCTACCCAAATAATGCAACGTAAGAGTTCACGTTTCCAATGGTGTACTTCCATTTATCCCTTTGTCTCACGATGTTATATTTGAACACAAGTCATGGTCCTTGTCAACTTGTTATTGTTCAATGCTTTCTCGATTCTTGAGTATAATGATAATTCCAATCATATTGGGGTACGGCCATACACTTTCATCATTATCACTCATCGAGGGCCCCAAGCATAACATCTCTCTTCCGAGGGACAAATTCCTTCTTGACTTATCATCCTTCCCATCATGAATCCGATCATGCCAATGATAGTCTTTATAGATATCGTGTTAAGATATCGTTTGACTAAAATCAAACATGGCTTTCATCATATGTAAGGTTACGATAATCTTAGGTCTAGGAAATAAATGAAGTAACCGTATGAGATTTAAGTATGAAATTTGACCATGACATAAATCTCATGCGGGTCATGTCCAGTCACTTGTTCTCTAACAAGTACCCATAATTTCAATGTGCATCTCTTATGCATATAATCATCACATGATTATCCATTGACAATTATACTAATTATTCTCTTAATAATTAGGGACGGAGATTATTACAATAAATATGCAAACTATATAATAATCAAATAATAAACATAAACGATAAAGATGATACATAACGGTTTTCAGTTAAACATAACTAAAGCCTAGGGCATTACACCAACACGTATGTGTGCTGTTGGTAATGAGCTTGATGTGCAGAGCCGGGAAACTGACTGATCTGAGGCGGGCATGTCGGAGCTGCTTGACTGATGCCGGAGGGGAGCTTTGAGCGAGAGCTGCTTTGCGTTGCTGGGATCTCGTAGCTTGGCGGAGGCGGGACCTGCTGATAGCTTTGAGAAACCGGGGGAGCCGGTATGTCTTCGTCTTCTATGAGAACAAAGGTCCCGTCGGGTTGGGGAACTGCAACTGTTCCTCGAAGACGCAAGGTGTCGACGATCCAGGCTTGCTGTTCTTCTTGGCGCTTCTTGATGGTTTCGAAGGCTCGCAAAGACCTCCTCCATTGTCCGGAGATTCCTTAGTGGCGGGGTTCCGTTTCCCTCACCGTTATCTCGTCTGATCCCGCTACGGGGAGTATCGGACGGTGCGGACCGTTGAACTGGAAGGGCTATCGGACCCTGTGACCTCGACATCGAAAAGGCGGCTTCCAGGATTCTCAACCACTCTCGGTTTGGAGGGGGTGACGGGCAAGGTTTAGACACGGGAATGGCCTAACGGGATAAAAGGGGAAAGCTCACGTGGCATGCGGTTTCCGTTTCTTTTATTTTTGATATATTTTTGTTGTTTTAATTTACTTAAAACATGTTTTCTCAGAATCCTAGGTAGGTTGGAAAAGATTGCTCTTGTTTTCGCAACTATGCTAGATCCTGGGTCGCCGGGAGACCATCTCGTGCGGCTATAAGCCCTCGTTTTGCACCCGTATTTCGACATCCCAGGTGGACAGCCTGTGCGAGGGTCCTATAGTGCAAGCGGTTTCCACCGGCCTAAAAGAAAATCGAACCTAAGGACCGAGCCTGTCATGTTCGTTTTGATGCGTTAGCCATGTGAATAGTGAACCGAGCCGCCACCGAGTCAAGATCAGTCAAGAGTTCGGCATGACCTTCTCTTTGCCTTGCTTGCGCAAGGGATCTCGTGACGTTAGGCGTTGGCCGGGTCATATTGTCATGGCCGACGTATCAAAGGCGTGATGACATGGTGTCATGCGAGCATGGATGTATATCCGGACGGAACATCGTTCGGGTGTAGCCGGAAATCAAGATCAGTCAAGATTTTAGCATGACCTTTCATCGCTTTGCTTGCGCAAGGGATCTTGAGTTCCGAGCCTTGACTCGAAAAATGGCCGGCATGGTATATGTATCCAGCCGTATGACACCTGACCGGGTAAAAACCAACCGAGTCCGGACAGAGTGTGACTCAAGACTCAAACGTGCGGTGGTTGACGCTTGGCTAGGATGGGATGTTTGGAATGATCCGTGCGCGCCCAAGAGGCCTAGGAAGACCAAACGGACCGCAACCGAGACCACTCCGGTTAAGGGTTGTAGTGTGCGGTGTATCCGAGGCAAAGAAGGCGCATAGTGTGCGGTGTAACCGAGGCAAAGGTGTGAGTAGAGTGCGGTGTAACCGAGGCAAAGAAGTGCGCGTAGTGTGCGGTCTCTAAAATTCTTTTTCCGAGTAAAATAGAAGTTTTTGAAGAATTTTAAATGTATGCACAGTATGTATATTGATGCATTTTTTTTGTATTTTTATTTTTTTGTAAAATAAAAACGAAGCACGTGCACACACACACAACAGCTTAAAGGAAGGGGTAAAATGAAAGTTTGACCCTCATCATCGTTTTAAAAATCTTTTGTTTTGTTTAAAAGTTTTTAAAACAAAATTCCCATGGAGTCGCCAACTGAAATAGCCCGGATCCGAGAAAGGCCTCGCGGCCCCGACATCTGGCAATCTTTCGCGTTGGAGGTGTCTCGCCGTTTGTTTTCGCATTTGTAGAGTCGCCACGCCGTTTTTATTAAGCCCAAAACATTGAAAAGGGCATCGCTTAAAGATAATTTTAAACCTGTTTTTTTGTGATGAGATTTTGAGTTCGGAGGTCGATGACTCCCGGGAAGAGAATATTAGAATATTAGAGCTCACCCGAGTAGCCTCGTAAAACGAGTCTTTCGGATACCCCTAATATTCTTTAACCGTGTGTGTGTGTGTGTGCTTTTAAAAATGCATGCTTTGTATCGGATGTCTACATTGTATGCTATGTATGGAAATGTATTGAAATAGTATAGGAAGGAAGCCTTACCAATGTTGGTTCGTGTCTGTCTTCCGCTTGGGAATGGTGTTTGAGGTCGGAGTAGCGTTCCGGTATGGATCGGGATTGCTTCGGGAGGGACCGGTTGTACACGGACGTAGTTTCGGCGTGAGTTGAGGTTGTAGGCTGCGTTCGGGCGAGGAGGTTCGGCGTGCGTGGGGATCGTCGGGATCACTCGGGCAGAGGTTCGGCGTGCGTTGTGGTGGCGGGGAGTCACTCGGGCGGAGTTTCGGCGTGGTTTGGGATCGTCGGTTTGACTCGGAAAGAGCCGGGACACCGTGGAAAGACTGTGCAAGGCCTCGGAGTACCACGAGGTGCCTCAGAGTACCTCGAGAGTGCCTCGGGGCAGCGCGGGAGCGTCTCGGGAGCGCTCGGGGAGGCTTCGGAGCACCACAAGGGAGCTCGGAAGGCCTCGGAAGGATCCGAAAGGGGCCGGGAGTGCCTCGAAAGGACTTAGAGGGGAAGCCAGAAGGCTAAGGGAGGAAGAGAGAAGAGGGAGGTGTGTGAAAATGAGGAGGGGGAGCCCTCTATTTATAGTGTAGGAAAAGTTGCAAAGAGGTCCGTACGGACCTTCTTGGTTATCCAGAATTTTGGATTTCCTCGATTTGAGGGAATCTGCAATGATGGAGAATATTCTGGAATGATGGTGTTCCCTGAGCAATAAGGTCCGTACGGACCATCTTGCATGCAAAGAGGTCCGTACGGACCAACTCTGCAGGGAAGTAATCATTTTCCCCGGGATTTGAGGGAATATTGTGGACTTTAAGGGGATTTAGTAATCATTGAAACAAAGAGGTCCGTACGGACCTTAATTGCTTATCTGATTTCCTGAAAATTCCCAAAAGGTCCTTTTGTCCCTTTTTATCCCAGAAAGGCTCCTCCCTTGGTTTGGTTGGGGGTTTGAGAGGGTTTTGAGAGGGTTTTGAGTGAGAGAGGTCTCTGAGACTGCGTGGATGAGTCTGCGGTGTTTCCCGTGTGTTTGAAAGGGGGTGATCCAGATTGGGGTACTTACAGAATGGACGGGTAGAACAAAAGGACTACTATCTTTTATTAATAAATTTCATTAATTACCTTAAGGCCTTATGTTTCCGATTAATTATATCCTTAACATTTTTGAACAAAGTTAACATGCTTGTTTCCCAAAGGAGACCTTGTTGATTAAATTCAAACTTGTTAAAAGATGAATGTAAATATTGATATGTGATAACATGCTTGTTTCCCAAAGGAGACCTTGTTGTTGACTAAATATTTACATTCATGGGGTAATAATTGAACTAAACTTTTGGTCATTTTAAATACTGTGAACCATCCCAAAGGAAGGCGGGTGTTTAAAGTGAATTGTTTATATTCTTTATTACCGGGGAAACAAGTACCTTAAACTTTAGGACATTTTCTATACTTGAACCGGCCCAAAGGAAGGCAAGTATTTAAAGTGTATTGTTTAAGCTATTTGTTTACCCTAAGATAAATCAAATTGTGAGTCAATTCGCAATCCAAAGATTAGTCTTGATGTCATATTTGATTATCTTTTTGATGGAATTCATTTGATATAATTAATCATTGTGTAGTTTCTTATATATGTTTTGTTTCATTCTTGTTCTTCTCCTTCAGATTTGATTAATGCTTCATCCGTAACTACTGCTATAAATGATGTACATTTGCTTACTGGGACTAAACTTAAAACTTGGAAAAATAATATAACAATGATCTTAGGCAATATGGACATCGATCACGCATTAGGGGAATCAAATCCCGCTGCTCTCACTAAAGAAAATACCGTTATAGAACGGAAGAATGTTGAGCAATGGGAACGGTCCAACCGTGTGAGTCTAATGATCATGGAAAACGCTGTTTCAGATACATTTTTGGACAATGTCTCTGAGATCGAAAATGCTGAATTTTTCTTTGAATTCTTGTGGAAACTTGTTTCCATACGGTACAAGAGTGAGAAAAATCTTCGGGAGTACATTATTGAATTATTTCAACTTTCGATCAAACTAAAGGCACTTAAGTTATAGATTTCGGAAGAATTGCTCGTGCACTTAGTTTTGATCTATCTTCCTCCTCAATTTGGTCCTTTTGAGGTGACCTATAAATGTCGAAAGTCAAAGTGGAATATTAATTGATTACTTTCACATATGACATTAGAGGAAGATAGGATGAAATATCTTAAATTAGAAAGTACCCATTCAGCATTTACTTCTTCTCGTGGAATTAAGAGAAGAGGGAAGGAAATTGTGGTTGCAAGAAAGAAGCGTAAGGGATCATTTAATGGTCATAAAGTCAAGAAATGCTTCTTTTGCAAGGACCTTACTCGCATGAAGAACGACTACCATAAGTATCGCAAATGGCGAATTTAGATAGGTATGTCATTTGGTCTTGTTTGTACTAAGACAAATTTGGTTTCAATTCCTTAATATACATGGTGGTTGTATTGTGTTGCAACAACTCACATTAGTTCATGTATGCAGGGTTGCCTGAATTACCGAATCCCCAGTGAAGATGAGAGATACATCTATATGGGAGCTGGAAATCCGGTTGAAGATTTGGGCATAAGGGACTTTTAGATTAATGTTAAAGTACTGGCTATTATTTTGTATTAAATAATACATTTATTATACCGTCATTTAGATAATTTGATATCAATCACGGTATTAGATCGGGAAGATTATTCCCGTTCATTTGGTAATAATAAATGTGATCTTATTTTCAATTCCGAGGTTGTCGGTATTAGTACTTTATCTTAACAATGACAATTTTATTTACTTCAAACAAGAAATACTATTAATGAGTCCCATAATAATGAAACCAAAACTAAAGGCACTAAGCAAAAGTTATCAAGTGAAAATTCTTGTATTCTATGGCATAGGCGTTTGGGTCATATCTCCAAAGGGAGAATTGATAAAGCTTATGTCGGAGGGAATTCTAAAAACAACTTGATACTCCGGATAAAACTTTTGCATTAAAGTGTTTTAAAGAATAAATTTACAAACATTAAAGGAAATAGAATTTTGAGAGTATCAAACGCTTTGGAACTAATTCATATGGACATTTGTGAACCATTCATTAACCCTTCATGGAATGGTCAACAAATATTTCATTACGTTCATGGATGATTACTCTCGTTATGGATACATTATTTTCTTCATGTAAAGTTTCAATCATTGGACGTTTTCAAGTCTTTTAAGGCATAAGAAAGACTATTAAGAACGTTAAAACCGATCATGGTAGTGAAAACTACGGACGGTATAACGTATTGGGTGAATAACGTCCGGGTCCTTTATACTCGCTATTTTGAAGAGTATAGGATTGTCCTCACTACACCATGCCGGCAAACCTAGCATAGTATATTGGAGAGACATAATAGAATCCTTAAAGATATGGTAAGAAGTATGTTTTCCTGTACTTCTTTACCTCACTCATTATGGGCGAAGCATTAAAAACCGCTACTTATATTCTCAATAAAGCTGCTTCAAAGGCTACCGACAAAACTCCGTATGGACGATAAGATCGTTGGTAGTTACTTTGTAGGGTATGCTAAGAGATATAGGGGATATAAATTTTATGACCCGAAAACTAGAACATTTTTTTTTCGAGACTGGCAATGCTAGGTTCTTTGAGGATGTTGAATTTAGTGGGAGAAATAGTAGTAATGATCTGATCTATTTTGAATTTGATCTGATCTATTTGAATTTGAAAAGTTAGAGGAACCACTCTATGTTCCTCAAACTTTAGTTCCTGTTGGAAATCAAGTAATTATACCTGAAATTCAACAAAGAACATACAATTCAAAATAATATAGAGACTCAGTAAATAACGGACAACATGAAAATGTTGGACATAAGGAAATTCAACAACCTCAATTTGAGGATGAACCAGTGCCCTTAAGAAGATCTATTAGAGCTAGAAGAAATGCTATTCCGGATATTTATGATATGTGTCTTGCGGAGAATTAGGACACCTTAGGTTTAGTGGGAGATGATCTAATCACCTTCCATAAAGCCATTAATAGTCCTAATTCTCATAAGTGAATCTATGCTATTAATGAGGAGTTAAAATCAATGAAATACAAAGGACATTTGAGATCTTGTCCCATTACCTGAAGGTGTAAAACCTATTGGTTATAAATTGATATTTAAAACCTAAAGGGATTAGCAAGGTAATATGGAAAGATATAAGGCACATCTTGTTACTAAAATGATTTACTCAAAAGGAAGGCATTGATTATAAAGAAACATTTTTCCGGTATCTTCTAAAACCTCTTTTGTGATCATTATGACATTAGTGGCACATTATGATCTTGAGCTTCATCAAATGGATGTTAAGACAGCTTTTCTCAATGGCAACATTGAGGAAACTATCTATATGAAGAAACCAAAAATGGTGACTAATTCGGATCAAACTAGTCAACTGGTTTGTAAACTTAAGAAATCCATTTATGGGCTTAAGAAAGCATCTCGTCAATGGTACTTAAAATTTAACTAAATTATTCTTTCATTTGGCTTTGAAATGAATCTTGGTGAAGATTGTGTGTATCATAAGTTTAGTGGGAGTAGATTTATAATTTCTGTCTTATATGTGGATGATATTTTACTTGCTAGTAATAATAAAGAACCTTCTAAAGGAACTAAGAAATTTCTCAAACAAATTTGAGATGAAAGATCTTGGTAAGGCGTCTTTTATTGGGAATCCAAATTCATCGTGATCGTTCACGAGGTATTTTGGGATTATCACAAAAGGAGCTATATAGAGAAGGTATTACAAAAGTTTAGCATGGAAAATTGTAAACCACATGACACCCCTGTCTCTAAGGGAGATAAATTCAGTCTAAAGCAATGTCCTAAAAATAATTTTGAATTCAAGTATATGAAAAATATCCCTTATGCACCGGTAGTAGGAAGCTTAATGTATACGCAAGTCTGTACTCGTACAAACCTTGCATTTATTATTGAATGCTTGGTCAATACCAAAGCAATTCGGAAAGAAGAACATTAAGTCGCATCCAAAAGAATGATGAAGTACCTATAAAACATTAAACTACATGCTTATGTATATAAATCGGATCATTTTGAGATCATTAAGTATTCCGATTATGTTTTAGTGGATGCAAAGATGTCGAAAGACATCATAAGGTTATATCTCTTGTTGAAGAGAAATAAGTATAAAATAAACAAATAGATATACAACTTATAGGATCAAACTCCATGTTATTGGATCCATTTTATAAAGCGTAATCTCTTTTGATGTTTCACGAGCATACTGCTCATATGGGTGAAACGACTTTTGATAATGCTTAAATCAGTGGGAGTTTGTGTTGTTTTCTATTTCTTTGTGTTGTTTTTATTTATATTGATCTCATTTGGTTGAGTAGGACTAGTTGGAGAATATATATATAAGTTCTTCATATATATTCATTAATATTCCATGCTACATATCTATACTTAATCTATGTCGTTTAGTTGGATATATATATGTGATTAATGTGGGTTTAGTTGTGAATCAATTACAACGATCGCCCCTTTAGTCCTTATACTTATATGACTAATGGACGGGATTGTTTTCGAATGACAACAAAGTGCACATAAGGGTTGTCATTTGTGTTATAAATATGATTGAAGGATTTTATTAAGTATAAATATATGTTATTATAATCCAAGTGGGAGATTGTTAGAACATGGATTGTATAACATATATTATTAGTGAAAGTACTTGATAAAATAGTGATCAATATTATAATATTTATTATAAAGTATAGGATATAATATAATGTGTAGAATTCCATAATATAAGACTACCATTAAATGATGGGCATAATGGTAATTTCTTATATATCAATAGGTGTAGTCCCTAAATGAAGTGCCTCTTGAATTCCTATATAAAGGCCTATCCATCAAGCCTATGAATTCACTAGTTTTTTATTCTCATTCAGTCAAAACTCTTCCTAAGTAATTGAAGAATAAAGAGATTAAAGGGCACTCATCATTTAGAAGATCTACTCCTCCCTAATTTGAAGTCTATCTTCTTACTTCATTCTCTTTACTCAAGAACAAGAACAAGATTAAGAACGAACATGGAATCACAAGGTAATTACACGCTTCCGTCTTCTTCTTCTTCTTCTCTTTTTAATCTAGTTATGAGTCGGTTCATGGTCATTGGATCGTTTAATGTTCCAACACTATTCAATTTTCAATTGTGTCGTCGAGAGCATTCTGGTAATTAAAAAGAGTATTTTAACGAGAGCATTTCGATAAGTTAACGCATTTTATATTTAAAATATTACAATTATATATACATACATACTTAATAGTTTTATACTTGCTGAGTGATTCAAAACTGTAATCTTTAGCCAAACACAACGTTAGATGAAAACAAACACAAAGGCATGCATACGCATACAACAACACAATCAGGGGGAGGGGGGGGGCAGTGGAAATTTTTTTTTTTTTGCCCCCACCATATTTTTGTTATATATGTATATATATAATTAACTTCAAGATTAACACTAGTGAGTGGTGTGGTTCAGCGGTAGAAGGGGTGAAGTTAAAGTCTTTGGATTTTTCTTTCAAATCCATGTTCGAACCCTGCTACCTACATTTTCAATTAATTTTGTCTTCCATCTTTGCTATTCTTTCTCTTAATAGTTTTGTTTTTCTCTTTCTCCTAATTTCCTCACATTTTTTCAATCTTAATTAATTCGTTAGGCTTTTCCCATTTTTTTTTGTTTTTGGTCTTTCTTCCTATTATCCCAAGTTTAATTAGCAAATTTGAATTTCTTTTTTGTACGAGTAATATATTTTAATAAATTGTTTGCGTTAAATACTTCAACATTATTTCAATCGTTCTTTGAATTATTTACTTGTATCATTTTTGTTAACTAAAATACATTGTATTTCATGGATCCGACCCATTTTTTACTTGTCAGACCCAAAAAAAATTTTTCGAGGGCGCTGCCCCCGAACCCCCGTGTAATCTTGCCCCCCTCGGCCAATTCCTGGCTCCGCCCCCTGAACACAATACATACGCATACAACAACATAACAAGAGGGGGGAAATGAAAATCAGATTTATTAGCGGGTTGATTCATTTCAACCCGTATATAATATTACCCGCTTCAATCTGTGACTCGTCTTAACTCGCCTCAACCCAACCTAATTGTTTGATCATAACATATAAATGAACCATCATTCTCCACTTGAGTTAAAAATTACTTCCTCCGTCTCAAAATTAATGTCTATATTTAAATAACTGTCTCTATATGTTTTCTTTTTACCAATTTTTTTCCACGTTTCATTATAGGGTTTATTACAAAAAACTTACTAAAAAAGATGGCATTTACAAAAAAAAAAAAAAACATGTAAGATGGGAAATTATAAAAAAACTACTTTTTTTTTTACAAAAAACTTTTTTTTTTTTTTTTTTTGTTTTTTTATCAGTTTTGATCAAACAACTGATAATTTCAGTTATCAGTTGTTTGAAGAGTAATTTGTGCTTCAAACAACTGATAATTTCAGTTATCAGTTGTAAACAAGTGATAACTGTAATTATCAGTTGTTTGAACAATTGATAACTGAAATTATTAGTTGTTTGACCAAAACTGATAAAAACCAATTTTTTTTTTTTTTTGTAATTTCTAACTTGTGTGTTTTTTTTTCTTTCTAATTTCAATCTCTCTAAAGTAGTTTTTTGTAAATGCCTCTTCATTATATACTCGCAAAACTAATACTCCCTTCGTCCCATTTCAAATGAGCCATGAGATCATTTCACGGTTTCTAAGAATTTTTTTAAAAAATGAATAAGGAATTGAAAGTTGATAGAAGATTAGAGTAGAGAGAATGTAAAAGTTAAAAATATTTAATAGGAGAAAGAATGAGTGGGAGGAATAGTAAGTTAATGATTGGTTTTTTTGTAAATATGTTAAAATTATAAGAGTATAATGAATGGTTTTTTTTTTTGTAAATATATAAACATTATAAGGGTATAAATGTCCGAAACACTGTTCACATATTTTCATTTATGGAATGGCTCATTTGAAGTGGAATAAACCAAAAAAGAAAGTGGCTCACTTGAAGTGGGACGAAGGGAGTAGTTTAGATGTGGATAACAAAAATGTTTACAATCTTTGCCGGTAAATGTTATTCCCTTCATCCCATAACAAATGCCGCATCTTCTTTTTTTGTTTTTTTAAAAATAAATGTCATGTTTCTAAATGAGAAAATAGTCTTAGTTCAAATTCACCATTATATAAGAAATGTAAAAACAAGTAAAACACGTTTCTTATTAGCATTGACAAGTCAACGCGACTGTTATTATGGTACGAAAGGAGTAACATTTTCAGAATGTTCATTAAATGAAAAATAGATATTAATTTTGGGACGGAGGGAGTAAAACTTTGACTGATAAGATATAACATACTCCCTCCCTCACACTACAAACTACACACTTTTCTCATTGGACGTCCTATTACAAACTACATATTTTCTAAAATGAAAATGTTTTATTATTTTTATATACTCACAACAACAATTCAATTACTATTTCATATCCCATTTTCTTTCTCCTACTACCTCACTTTTTATACTTACAACACCTATTTCACTACACTTTTTTTTAATTCTTATGCAAACAGTAACTAAACAGCAACTAAGAATGTTGTAGTGGGAGAAGGAAGGACATACTACGGAAATTGAAAAGGAGGATTGATGCCAAATCAAACTCCAGTAATTGTGGAGTCTCAATGAGTTCTACCAACTGGACATGATTCTAATCCAAGAACCTTCTGTCGTCATCGAACACAATGGTTCACGCTCTCCCTTTCCCCACAACCCCCTCCCCCCCAACCCACCACACACACACTAAAAAAAAATGTCAACCACCCAATGCATTTATGTTCCTTTTAACTATCAATTACTCCCACGGTTCCTAAATAAATTTCAAAATTTAAAACTAAAGTCTACTTCAAAAAAGGTTTAAATTTTATGTCACTTGGATTCGAACCATTTGTGCTTGTCGTAACATCTCCACCTTGAAGGTTCAAGCAATTCAAGGTTCCCTTCGAGGAAGATGCTTCTTCCTGCTCGTCGAAGTCAAACCAACTTCATAAATCATTTGCAACAGATAATTTTCTTCTTCAACATTTTATGTTTAATATTTTTCATACCAATATCCCAATAATTTACTAGTATAAATCTTCTCATCCATATCCTAATTAATAGAGTAAATTATCATTAACTCCCAAGTAAAAAGGTGCGACAAGCGAAAATCTAAACGGGGCTCCTTATCATGCCAACTTACGGGTCTCTTCAGCGAAAGAATTATAGGTAGCTAGAATAGTCAAGGATGACAATGAGCATACCAAAGCATGCTCAACAAGATGCTCACCAAGAGTTTTCAATGCCGCGGAAATAATAAAACAAAAGTAATAAGAATAAAGACAGATTTAACAATCTCAGCAAGTAAAACTTAGGGGTTTTTTTTTTTTTTTAAGTGATAAGTCTGAAATCGATTTCGGTTCCGAAATGGCTGAATGATTAAGAGGCAAAGAATGAAAACCGAATTCGAATTGGATAAGTTGTTTGATTTTCTATACGAATTCATTATACGAAACAGTTAAAAAAAAAAAAAAAAAAACGTAAATGCGGTATGAAACAAGATGCTTTAAAAAAAAAATAACTGAACATACCAAAAGTGTCAAGATGGGCTAAGCAAGCAAAGCCCAATCACAAGCAGCCTTGACCATCACATTCTCAATGAGGCTGACCCAATCAGAACAAGGCCCAAAGCCCATCTCTTGTATCAGTCGACTAAGTCCATGGTCCGACCTATCAGGTCCCGACCTAACTTATTCCGACCTCATGATCCGTATCACAATTCGGGTACGAACCATGATCTACCCGACATTCAGGTCGACCATTCCACGAGTGGCGACCTCGACCTAAATCAACAAGTGACGACCTGACACTTGCCGGCGTATTTGGTTGAACAATTCTCATAACCACATCCCTACAAATCAGGGGCCGTTATAGACACGATCCCACAATCAAGTAACTGCCGCTACAATCTCGGAGCACATGTCGCCTCCCCAAAAATACATCACTCTTGTCTATAAATACTTCATCACTACCAAACGGTGAAAGGTAACTGCCATTTTGTATTCTGAGTTCATTATTCAATACATTTTGAGCTATAATATACCGTTATCTTACTCTCACGCCCGAGTGTCTTCGCCGGAGACACATCAGCTAGTCGTGGGTTACGATTTCTGTGTCAAGGAGCCAGGTGATTAATCTTGCCACGTGGAGGATTATTGATAAGCACAATTCTGCAAAGATCGGTTTGGTTCCATTCTTTGGAATCGTGCTTTAAACTTGACCTCGAAAACTCTATCAACCTGCAACAATGGTGACTTCAGAGGGACACGTATCTGAGGCTTCACTTGGGCATGAAGAAGTGAACAACAACAACACGAACACAAACGCAAATGCTGAAAACTTGAACTTGCCTCCTCCCCCACCGAATCGTCCTCATGGTAGAGCCACCCGCTCTACCAGTGTTGTTGATGGCCGAGGATTGCCTGACACCAGAAGAGGGAAAAGGCATATGGATGGGCAAGGAGTTCCGCCTCCAAAACGTCCAAGTGCTCAGGTTAATGTTGGAAACAGGGCAGGTCCCTCCACCAACCCCATGAGCAAGAAGGAGATGATGTTGGAGCGAGCCCAGATTCTGGCCGACTTGATAGCCATGGAGGAGGCAGAACAGGCTGACATACGCTCTGAGAGAGTGGCCCCCACTCAGGTTTCTAATGGGCAACAGGCCAGGAGTTTGAGGCCAAATGAAGGTGTGGGGCAGAATGGTGAAAACAGGATAGTTCAGCGTGCTCCCACGGTCGTTCATGTGCCCAGTAACGACCTAAGGGCCAGCCTCAACAGAAACAGGGAGCAAGAGGCTCAGAGTCTGACTTAAGGACGCGTTTAACAGCCAATAGAAACAGATGGGTTTCGCCGGGCCAGACGTTAGAGGTCGTGGTCTCATAGAGACAGGGAATGGGCGCAGTCGCCCGTAAGAGAGGAAAGGCGCAGTCGCGTCGCCACAAGGAAGTGACAGGATCTCCAATACGATCGGAGAGGGCTCATTCCCACGGGGACAGGAGTAGGCGGTGACTCCCCTAGAAGTGAAGGCCGAAGTCAAATGTCGCGCCCTCCAAGAGATGAAAGACCCGATGCTAGGGAATGGTTATTGATGAAAAAGAAGTTTGAGCAATGGGAGGAGGAGAAGAAAAAGGATGCTGGAAAGGTCGAACGAATTGATTTTGCTCTTCGACCTTTATCCAAAGAAATCAGAGATAGTCGGCCTCCTCCTACTTTCGGGTTGCCACTTCGAGAAGTATTCGGGGTCGACCAATGCAAGGAGTCATATAGCACATCCCGGGAAGCCACCATGTGTTTTGTCGCCAATGAGGACGACAATATGTGCAAAGCCCTCCTAAGCACACTCACCTGGGCAGCCTTAACTTGGTTCAACGGTGCTGGCCGCGGGTAGCATCACTACTTGGACATGCTTCAGAACAAAGTTCTTGGATCGCTTCTCGACTGCAGGAGCTCGGAAGATAACTGTCACCGATCTGAATAACTTGGTGCAGGCGAAGAATGAAAGCTCGATGAGCTACTTCACCAAGTTTAAGGAAATGGTTGATAAGATAGAGGAAGACCTCACTGATAGGGAAGTCATTAATTGCTTCCGAAACGGTATTTCCTCGGCAGACATGGATTATGAACTCACAGTTCGTACAGTAACAACTCGACAGGAGTTGTTTGAGAAGGTGTATAATGTCGCTCTTGCTGAGGAAAGGAAAGAGAAAAAGAATGGTAAAAGCCCCAAGGTGGAGGTCGCTGATGACAAAAAGGACTCCAACAAGAATGGAGGAAACAATAAAAATGGAAAGAACAGGACTAGGGCAACTGAGAAAGTGCCCGAGGCTTTCACTCCCCTTACGGTGAGTCGAACAGAGATTATGAACGCTGTCGAGCTGGCTCCTCCTGTCCCAATGAACCCAGGCAACAAATTTAGAAGGGACAATAGCAAATATTGTGACTACCATAAGGACACTGGTCATCTCACAGAAGATTGTTTGTGTTTGAAGCGCATTATACAAAGAATGGTCGACCAGGGAGGCTCGACGCTTATGTGAAAAGACCTCAAGCCGGTGGAGGCGAGCAGCCAACAGGTGGACAGCAAGGACCGAGGCAGCCTAGATTGAACCTGGGGGTCATTACAGAGCAAGCAAGCAACACGGCCATCAAGCACAAAATCTTCCAACTCAATAAAGCCCCACATGTGCCCCCTAGAAGAGAAGTCAGAGATGAGGTGATCAGCTTCTTCCCCACGAATTGGCTACTAACATGGCGGCTAGAGAGCAAGTTCTCGTCATCCCAGGTCTCATAGATGGATGTACGACGAGCAGACTCTTAGTCGACACGGGGGCCTGCAAGGATATTTTGTTCTACAAAACTTTTAAAGAAATGGGTCTTAATGATGAGCAGTTGGAGAGATATGATGGCAGGTTGGAGGGCTTCACCAATCATCGAGTTGATGCAAAAGGCAAGATAGAGCTCGACGTCGACCTAGGCCAACACCCCTCGGGATCGTATCAAAGATACAATTTATAGTAATTGATGTAAATAGTGACTATGCCGCTATACTTGGTATCCCAGTCGGGTCGCTCTTGGAATGGTGGCATCGATCCCTCATCGGCGAGTCAAGTTCCCTACACCACCGGAGTAGGGTGTGTACAAGGCACAGCTCGAGCCTACCTTGATCATGTTCTCAGAGAAAGAAAGAAAAGGGAGTTAGAAATCGAGACCGCAGACGGTTATTTAAAGTTGTCTCAATCAGTCACCAAAACTACCAGACTGTCAACAATCACCGACGTGGAAGAGTCGACCTATCGCTCAAATGACGAGGTCATGCTTGAGTCGACACGTCACTCTAACACCACTGAGGTCGATTCAGATGTAGTTATGGTCGACCAAGTCATCATAGGCAACCTATGCCTCCAGCTCGACAATAACTCGGGGGCCACCACCACCACCAGCGAGGTTGCAGACAAGTTAGATGATATGATAGCAGAAGAAGCTCCACACCTGAGGGCCGAGGAGAGACAAAGGGTTAAGGAGATAATCATTGAGACTCTACAATTCAGGGATGGACCAGAGCTAGAAGCTGTGGATGAGCTAGAGTCGGTAATCACCAATCCTTCCTACCCCGACCAAAAAATTCAAATTGGGAAGCAGTTATCAGTTGAGGAGCGAGCAGAAATCATCGATCTACTCAAGGAAAGTAATGATGTCTTTGCATGGAGGGTGGAAGACATGAGGGGAATCAAGGAGGAGGTCGCTGTTCACAGACTGGAAGTCAACCCGACCATAAAACCTAGACCCCAAAAATTGAGAAGCTTTGCTCGCGACAAGGAGGAAGCCATAAAAACTGAGGTACAAAAACTTTTGAATGCAGGGATAATCAAAGAGGCCACTCATACAACGTGGTTGGCCAACGTGGTCATGGTGAAGAAATCAAATGGCAAATGGCGGATGTGCGTCGACTTCACCACTCTCAATCTTGCTTGCCCTAAGGACAGCTATCCCCTTCCTAGAATCGACAAGCTAGTCGATTCCATTGCTGGTCACTCAACCCTCAGCTTCCTCGACGCTTACTCAGGTTACCACCAGATTAAGATGCATGAGGACGACATAATCAAGACGGCATTTCAAGCAGCTGGAGGCATCTACTGCTACAACATGATGCCATTTGGACTAAAGAATGCAGGGGCAACTTATCAAAGGATGGTGAACAAAGTCTTTGCTTCTCAAATTGGCCGAAACATGGAGGCCTACGTCGACGATATGGTCATCAAAACAAAGGCCCCGGACGTCACGTGATCGACCTAAGGGAAACGTTCGCCAATTTAAGAGCAAACGACATGAAGCTCAACCCTAGCAAGTGTGTATTTGGTGTAGCTGCTGGAAAGTTCCTTGGGTTCATGGTATCTCAACGGGGTATAGAAGCTAATCCAGAAAAAATCAAGGCTTTAGTCGACATGAAGGCTCCCACCAGTGTCAAAGAGATGCAGCGACTTAATGGAAGGGTAGCAGCACTTGGTCGCTTTATATCAAAGTCAGCAGAGAGATCTCTTCCCTTCTTCAAAGCATTGAGGGGGACGAAAAGTTTTGAGTGGACGACCGAATGCCATTCGTCGTTCCAACAGCTAAAGGATTACCTCGCTACTCCACCTCTGTTGAGTAGCCCGACCACTGGGGAAACTTTATTTGTATATCTATCTGTAGGAGATAGGTCGGTGGCAGCAGTCCTGGTTAGAGAGGATGAAAGTCAGCAGAAACCAGTATACTACATCAGCAAGGCCCTATCAGATGTGGAGAGCCGATACTACAATGCTGAGAAGGTCGCTTATGCTCTAGTAGTGGCTTCAAGGAAGTTGCGAGCTTATTTTCTAGCTCATCCAATTGTGGTTCTTACTAATGCTCCTTTAAGGAAGATATTGCACAAGCCGGAGAGTTCGGGTCGGCTACTCAATTGGTCAATTGCCCTTACTGAATTTGACATTGAGTATCGACCTCGAAAAGCACTGAAGGCTCAAGCTTTAGCAGACTTCTTGGTCGAGCTTACGTTCACCAAGGAGGACAACGAGCAGCGAGCTCCAAAGGAAAAGGCTAAAGGGAAAGAGCCTGAGTCACAGGTCGCTATTAGCCTACCCGACGATTGTTGGAAGGTATATTCAGATGGGTCAGCAACCAAAAACGTTAGTGGAGCTGGAATTGTCTTGGTCGAGCCAGAATCTGGAACTGTGTATGAGGAATCACTGAGGTTCAAATTCGATGCTTCCAACAACCAGGCCGAATATGAAGCTTTGATAGCAGCTATAGAATACGCCAAGTGTTTTGGAGCGACTAAGATCATGGCCTACTGTGATTCACAGCTGATAGTCAACCAGGTCAGAGGCGAGTACGAGGTGCTTAGTGCCACACTGATCAAATACTGCGACTTGGTGAAGGAACTGATAAAAGATTTGGAATTCTGGGAGATTCAGAGAATAGGACGAGAAGACAATGAGCTAGCTGACCTCCTCTCGAAACTAGCCACTTCGGATGAACCACATGATGAACCTATCTCCTTCCTCGAAAGTCCAGCCTATGAAAGAGTAAAAATTCAATGCATAGATGATCCCTCAAGAAACTGGACTCAGGAGAAGTGTTGGATCGAGGAAATGAAGGCATACATAGAAAGTGGAGAGCTGCCAGATGACGAGAAGAAGGCTCGAGCTATCAAAAAGAAAGCTCCAAGGTATGTCATTCAAGGAGGCGACCTGTTCAGAAGATCTTATACTCGACCATTACTAAAGTGCATCCACCCTCAAGAGGTCGCCCTATTGATACACGAAGTGTATAGTGGAATTTGTGGTGGACACCCGGGGGCCAGGACTCTCGCTGACAAGTTAATAACTTTGGGGTACTACTGGCCACACATGAGAGCTGACACTCACAACTTTGTTCAGCAATGTGATCAATGCCAAAGGTTTGCCAACCTTCCCCATGTGCCTACAACAGAGCAGACTCCTGTGATCGCAGCTTGGCCATTTGACATGTGGGGCGTCGACCTGATTGGACCCTTCCCTCCCGCCCGAGGGAACTGCAAGTATGTGATCGTCGCCATAGATTACTTCACTAAATGGGTTGTGGCCAAACCATTAGCTCGCATCACAGAGGAAAATGCTATCAACTTTATTCATGACTTCATTTGGTGTCGGTTTGGTTTTCCTCGAGCTATAGTGTCTGACAACGGACTGCAGTTCTCCAGATCCTTCGAAGCAGAGATGAATCGGGTAGGAATCAAGCATTGGCAATCTTCTGTTGCCTATCCTCAAGGAAATGGGCAAGCTGAGGCAGCAAATAAACTTGTTCTATCTTCGCTCAAGACTGGACTCGTAGGTCGACGAAACAATTGGTTGGACGAACTCCCCTTGCTCTTTTGGGCGCTTCGTACAACCACTTGGGGCCTACGGGAAACCCCTTTCGCTCTCACTTACTGATCGAGGCCATGGCACCCGCCGAGCTCGGATTCCCTCTTGCTAGAGTGACCTTCTTTGATCAAGAGGCGAATAATACCAACGAGGTTGATCGACTTGGACTTGATCGACGAGAAGCGAGAAATGCGGCCTACCTCCGAATGGTCAACTATAAGCGCCGAACTAAAAGTTATCACGACAAGAAGGTCAAGGCAAGGTCGTTCCAAGTTGGAGATTATGTGTTGAGAAAGATTGAGGCAACGGGTAGAAGGACCCAGCAAAACAAGCTATCTCCTAACTGGGAAGGTCCATATGTAGTCACTCGAGTCGTCAAGGAAGGAACCTACATGATAGCTCATCCCGGAGGTGACGAGTTGAAACATCCTTGGCATGCTACTCACCTCATCAAATACTACTTTTAGTTTTCAGTTTCCAAGTTCAAGTTTGTGGTAGTTCCAGTGTCAAATTGATGTAAGCATGTTCCATACTTCAATGAAAAGCGCAGTTCATTCCATCAAGCTTAGTGTTACAATAACCCCAACAAGCTCGACTCTTAGTCAGCTTCGTTCTAACAAGCTCGATTCTTAATCAGCTTTGTTCAGTTAACAGGTCCGACTCTTAGTCGACTTCGTTCTAACAAACCCGACTCTTAGTCAGTTTGTTCTAATTAGCTCGATTCTTAATCGGCTTTGTTCAATTAACGAGTCTGACTCTTAGTCGACTTCGTTCTAACAAACTCGACTCTTAGTCAGTTTGTTCTAATTAGCTCGATTCTTAATCAGCTTTTTTCAATTAACAAGTCCGACTCTTAGTCGACTTCGTTCTAACAAACTCGACTCTTAGTCAGTTTGTTCTAATCAGCTCGATTCTTAATCAGCTTTATCCATTCAACAGGTCCGACTCTTAGTCGACTTCGTTCTAACAAACTCGACTCTTAGTCAGTTTGTTCTGATTAGCTAGACCCTAGGTCAGCTTCAATAGTGTGAGCGGGTTCGACTCATAGTCAATCTCATTCACAAAAAGTTAAGCAACTGAGGTCGACTAAATAAATAAAGATCAAGTCACCTCTAGGCTCAAGTTTACTCATTAGTCCTATCTATATCTAGCTCGACGTTTACTTTAAAAAGCATCCAACATGCAATAAATAAGGTCAGCTATGATAGAGGTAAGTCTCCCAAAGCGGGCTAAGACTTAGGCAAAATAAATTTACAAAAGTATCTTGCCTCCCAAAAAGCCGGGCCAAGGCATTCAAATAAATTTCAAAACAAAAAAGCAAAACATCGTTGTTTAAGACTTGTTCATTACAATTCAAACAAATGACTCAAGGGTCCAAAGCCAAGATCGGTCACCGTCGTCGCAGTGCCGACCTTCCCCATTCTCCTTGTTGCTGAGGGTCTAAAGGTTTACCCGACTCTGAATATACCTGCTCACTTTCTTCTTCCATAGTGGCGGCGTCTTCAAACTCTTGCAAAACAACATCAAAATTTCTATCAGCAATGGGGGGAGCTTCCCACTTCTCACAGTTATCTTCTTCATCCTCTTGGGCAATAAAGGCCAAGTCGTTTCAAGATAGGGAACGAGCGAGTGACCCCTGCGAGCTTCCATGTCGTATTGAGACTCAGAAAACCAACGAGCTAGTTGCTCAATGGTAACTGTAGCCGTTGGATCTACCAATGTACGACGGGCCATATGCCTCTTCCCAACCTCGAGAAAGTCTTGTGCCTTAGCCACGATGGCAGTATAGTACTCGTCACCATCCTTAAAATTTTCAACTGCAAATTCTTCAAGAAGCATCCTTAGCCCACAAAGAATTAGCTTGATGGTCCTTTTCCAACTTCAACCGTGCTCGCCGATGATCTTCATTTAGCTCGACCAAGAAAGTATCTTTCTCCTTCAAGAGCTTATTAACTGTTGCCAGCTCAGTCCTGGTCTTTTCAAGCTCTTTCTTATCAACATCTTTCTCTACCTCCATCTCCTTAAGTTTGGACTCTGCAGCCTCAAGGTCGGACAGAGCCTTGGTCTTCACCGCTTCGTTGGCTTCATACGAATTGTCCAGGTCGTTATACTTCTCCTTCCATTCCGCAAGCTCTTGAGCCTTTTTGGAATAATCACGAAGGGCTTGCCTCTCCCTCTCAATGGAGGCCCTCCAAGAGCTCTTGGCTTGCTCAATCATGGTAAGATTCTGCATTCCAAAGAAATCAATGAAGTGTTAGCTCGTGATTCAAGTTGATCGAATAAAAGAGTAAGCAACTAGAATGAAAGACACAGTAAGAGGTTACCTCGCAATGAGCCAGCCCAGATCGAGCTGAAAATTCTTCAGGCGTTATGCCCTTATCAGCAAATTGAGCAAGCAGACCCACATCCACAGCTCTTCTCACAATCACCTGGCCCAAGTTCATATCTGGGTAGCTGCGACTCAGGCAATTAACTCCTTCAAGAGAGGGAACATCACTCAGCCTCTGCATCATTTCTTCAATGGATTCTTGGTTGGGATAAGAAGAGGCTGGAGGAGGTGGAGGCAGTTGGCTCGATGAAACAGCATTCCCCTTGTCAGATCGCAACCTCTTAGTCCTTAGAGGCTGATCATCAACTTCCGTCTCCATGACGTCGTCATCAATGTCTACGACCTCCAAGGGGCTAGTTCCTACTCTGACAAAGACGGAGGTCCCCGCATTGACATCGTGTAGTTGGGTCTGAGCTCAAACCGGGCCTCGTTAGGATTTGTTGGATTCATCACCCTCCTCGCCGCGTTCACGGCATGACCGTCGCTCAACAAGGGATCTTCTTCTTCTACCCCTTCCATTGGCAATTCATCCCAATATTGTCTTTAGGAAGCAAACTGGTTCTTACCGCGGCTTCCCTCTGCCTGTGAGCACGAGCATTAGCCTTTCCATGGTCTTTCCTCGCTTTCTTCTTGTCAGAAACGCCAACGATTCGAACCATGTTAGCTTCTTGCTCAGGAGTCAGAACTGCAACAAGTTTAAAGTGAAAAAGTGTTAAATCGACATACGAGCAAAGGCTCTATATACGAGCAAAGGTTCTATATACGAGCAAAAGTTCTATGTACGAACACAATATGAACGACTTGATCATCCTATGAGCGAGTTAATTATGTACGAGCTACAGACTCAACCTATGACTAGCTCACCCTAGACAAATTGATCATTCATGCCAGTAATTCAATGAAAGGCAAATAAAGAAAAGCTGAACATAGAGATCTTACCACCAGCGTGCTCCCCATTGGCTTTGCAGTAATCTTTATTCTTCTTACAAAGTTGACACTTATCTCCAAATTTACCCAGGTGGTGAGTTATCCAGTCCGGATATATTTGGCCCCTTGACACAGGGATAAGGGGCTCCACCACTCCATCTCCCGACATCATTCCAGCCTGAATGAAGTTGTACTTAGTGGTAAGCAGACTCTCCCAGCTAATGGGCCTTCTCGCCACTAATCGACACAAAGCCTGGTACAAGCTAAGATGCCAAGATGGCTCCCAAAAGTCCCTCTCATCAATGGTTTCTGTTTCATCGTTGGGCAATGGGAACTCCCATCCTAATCTGCTCTCTACCACCACTACATGAGAGTTCCACCCACTGTGCTTGCTGGGAAGGTTGGTGAAGAGTTTGGGAGATCTGGGCTTGGAAGGAGTACTAATGCTCAGGTCATTCCCGCTATACTTAATACTGAAAAATTCTTTAAACACCCTCATGCATGGTTCATATCCTAAAAATCTACACACCATAGCGAAGCATACCAGAACTCTACAAGTATTGGCTCCTAGTTGAAGGGGAAGGGCATTGGCACACTCCAAAAATTCATTGATAAATGGATCAAGAGGCAACCTAAGGCCAGCAACAAACTGACCGTAAAAGAAGGCGACCTTAGTAGCATCTTTGGTGAAGGACGATCTAAATTCCTTCATGAACTCCTTCTGAGTGTAGATGGTCACTTGGTAGTCCTCTTTGCTGACTTCGCAAAATTTCCTAATCATACTATACCTAGAGGGCAAGTTCTTATTGCCACGCAAGGGCCCTTGGGGAACATACCCCCTTTCATTTCTCCCATGGCACAACTGAGTTGTCAAATGCATTCACAATCCTGGGACCTGAAGAAGTCGAGGCAGCATTTCCTTCTTGAGTCGCCATATCTGTACAAACAAAAGAGGAAGCAGGGGAGTCAGTCCTATGATCATGTTCAGTCGACCTACCTAAGGACGACCTAGACTCCCCTGGAAAACCTATTCTATTCCTAAGGAAGGAGGGTTTGTGGATATCCCTAACATAAAACAAAGTGATATGGTCGAGCAGTTCGTGGAATAGATGAAAAGTGACGATATTTGAATCATCGACTACAAGGTTTTCAACGTCCCCTACAATGGGCAACCCTATCTCACTGAAATTCAACTCCCACCTGGTCAAAATAGAGGCACACTCATCCAAGGACATCACTCTCCACTCACCGTTCACGTTCTTATACACTCTACGATTGACGGTACAGTAGCCATACCATGCCCCTGGTTCGCTACTAAAAGTCCTAGCCATGGCGGAAGTAAAGACAGAGCAGAAATTAAAAGCCCTAAAAGAAGAATGGGAGAGAAATACCTTTGTAAATGTCGGAATAGGAAGCTGTTGCCGAAGACGGAAGCCCAATTTAACTCAACTGCTTCTTCGCTATTTTCGCCGGAGATTCTCAAGAGCTTGAAAACGGTAAAAGTTCTAAACAGAGAAGGAATGTGCAATTTATATTTTCCAAGATTGGAAAGGAAAAAAGAAAATTCAAAAAATAATTTCCATATTAATGGCGGAAACGGTTTCCGAGAAGGAGTTCCAAGCGTCAGAATTGCAATCATTACTAAAACCGGCGCTCCTTCATCTCCTACCGTTCATCGCCAACGATCAGGATGGTGCCACGTCATCAAAAGTCGACTATACCTCAGAACGAGTATCGACCTACGAGTAAAATAGTTCTCATCAAAGATCTTCTTAACTTCCAAGTCGACAAAGTCCACTCGAAAGTTGGGGGCCACTGAACATACCAAAAGTGTCAAGATGGGCTAAGCAAGCAAAGCCCAATCACAAGCAGCCTTGACCATCACATTCTCAATGAGGCTGACCCAATCAGAACAAGGCCCAAAGCCCATCTCTTGTATCAGTCGACTAAGTCCATGGTCCGACCTATCAGGTCCCGACCTAACTTATTCCGACCTCATGATCCGTATCACAATTCGGGTACGAACCATGATCTACCCGACATTCAGGTCGACCATTCCACGAGTGGCGACCTCGACCTAAATCAACAAGTGACGACCTGACACTTGCCGGCGTATTTGGTTGAACAATTCTCATAACCACATCCCTACAAATCGGGGGCCGTTATAGACACGATCCCACAATCAAGTAGCCGCCGCTACAATCTCGGAGCACATGTCGCCTCCCAAAATACATCACTCTTGTCTATAAATACTTCATCACTACCAAACGGTGAAAGGTAACTGCCATTTTGTATTCTGAGTTCATTATTCAATACATTTTGAGCTATAATATACCGTTATCTTACTCTCACGCCCGAGTGTCTTCGCCGGAGACACATCCGGCTAGTCGTGGGTTACGATTTCGGAGTCAAGAGAGCCAGGTGATTAATCTTGCCACGTGGAGGATTATTGATAAGCACAATTCCTGCAGCATCATTAACCAAAACCAAATATGAAACAGTGGCTTTCAGAGGCTTTCAGAGGCAATTCAGCAACATTTTAACCACTTAAAATTCAGAGGACTTTAAGAGCCTAACAAGCCTTATTTCAAAAAAAAAAAAGCACACTTATTTCTCTAATCCTCTTAATGAATAAGTGTTAAGAGACAAACAAGGCTGAAAATCAAAAAACAAACGCCCCCTTACTGAATAAAACTTCTTTAGGAAATGTCAAACAAAGGATGAAAGTAAAGAGAAAGCAAAACTAAAAACTAGTTACAATAACTTTAAATGACAAGCTTTGAGAAGCTTAAACTAAGAACTCAAGCACACACAGAGATATTAATCTCTTGGAACAACAAAGGGTATTCTCTCTCAAATGCTCAGTAAGTTTTTGGATAGCAAAATCCCCAATTCCTTGTTGTGACTCCTCATATATATAGGTCTTCTTGATGGTTGACCTGCACAAAACACTTAACAAGGAAAGTTTAGAGTTAGTAAACTACTCTACAAATATTGTTTAGACCAAAATGACAATGGTGGACTATGTGCCTTTAAACACTTCTTTTTTATTTCACACAGACCAAGACTTACTTCAAAAAGAGACATAAAGGACACTTACATTGTTCAGTAATCTACCTAAAACATTCAAATATAAATATATACAAAGTCAATCAAGGAACTCGGGAAGGACGAAAATACCCTTAGACAATACATGATATGTCAAGAGTATCTTGCATTCTCTCTCAATCTCCCCCTATTTTCGTCATCCTGGGCAAAACCTGCAACTTATGAATTATAAAAAAATTAGAAGGATAGCAGAAAGGCATTTGGTCAAACAAATCATCATCCATCAAGGTTTTATGTTTTACAGACCCAAAAAGATAAGATATGGAGTTTTATAAAGAAAAAATAAAACAACAGTAACTGCTGCCATTAACCAACATTACCACACAACTCCTCAACCTCACTGAAATCCTTCTCAAGAGTAGACTGTAACAGCGCAGAAGGACTGGGAGTTAATGCATGAGAAGAGTCTGTTGCCAAAGGGAGTGATGCGTGTCGACGTGAGCTTCTCCTGAGTTTTCACCAGCTGAAATAACTCCCCCTGAGCAAGTACCACCTGCAATAGTAACAACAAAATCTCCCCCTGAAGTAGCATTACCAACAACATCAGCACTACCAACACCATCACCCCCTTTTTGGCCAGAGACGATGCTATCATAGAGTTCCTTGAGTTCGGCACGAGAGGCTTCCAAATTGCGGCGATAAATTTTCTGAGTTTGGATTTTAACATCCACAATTCCTAATTCCGCAATGATAGAATCTAAAGGAGGAGAGGACAATGGAACAGAGGTGGAGACTGAAGGTTCCCAGTTGGGCGATTTGAAGAACGAACAACCTCTTTCTTAGAGGGCTTAGGGGGTTTATCAATATCAACAAAGCGGGGAGGATCGAACATGGTCTGAGGTTCAACAATCTGTTTGGGAGTAGGAGTCAGAAATTCTCCATCTTGGAGACAAACTCCTTGTTCAAGGAGCATTTGGTGAATGAGACTAGGATAAGGACGAGACCAAGAAGAAGCTGGTTTACCAAAAAAAGAGCCTATGGAATCAAAAATCACCTGACCCATATGAAGGATGTCCCTTCACCTATCCAATAGATGAGTTTAGCCCGAGTAAGAGTGACAATGGACCTTTGAGTGGTGGGAGTCCAGTTAGTGATGGAATTTGATGGAGAAAGATGAAGCGAGAAGTGAGATGAAGGAAACTGAGTTCCCCATTTTTCAAACAAGCCACCGGAGATCAGGGGCGGAGCCAGGGGGGGGCATGGGGGGGCACTCGCCCCCCCCCCCCCCAGCGGCGGAAATGCAGTGGAAAAAATTTTTTTTTGCCCCCCCTCCCCCCCGATATTTTTTTTTATATATGTATATATATAATTAACTTTAAGATTAACACTAGTGAGTGGTGTGGTTCAGTGGTAGAAGGGGTGAAGTTAAAGCCTTTGGTGTTTCCTTTCAAATCCGTGTTCGAGCCCTGCTACCTACATTTTCAATTAATTTTATTTGTCCTCCATCTTTGCTATTCTCTCTTTCTCTCTATCCATTTCTTTTTCTTAACAATTTTGTTTTTCTCTTTCTCCTAATTTCCTCACATTTTTTCAATCTTAATTAATTAGTTAGGCTTTTCCCATTTCTTAATTCTTTACATTTTTAACTAAAATACATTGTATTTCATGGATCCGACCCATTTTTTACTTGTCCGACCCGAAAAATTTTTTCGGGGGCGCTGCCCCCGAACCCCCGTGAAATCTTGCCCCCCCCGGGAGCAATTCCTGGCTCCGCCCCTGCCGGAGATGGTTTTAACAACAATATCCATATCCAATGAAATGGGAAAATGGTCTGAGTTGGGAGTCTTGAGAAACTTGTTGATGGAATTAGGAGAGAAATCAACTATCTTATTTCCTACAATATTCTTTCCATAATTGACTGAGCCAATTCTAGAGAAATCTGAGGGAAGATTTGAACAGAATTCAATGACCAAATTTCGTAGGAATGAAGATGGGAAATCAACAGCAAAATAGGGATTTCGTGCAGAAAAAGAGAGGACATTTTCAAACTCTCAAACACATGAGGATCCCTTTTTCGTTCAATCACAAACGTACTAAAAAACAGTCTATGGTATTTTGATTGGGCATCAGTTGAGTAAAAAAATCAGAGATTTTGAGACTCACATTGAGGGCCTTAGCCGAAGTTCGAACCACAGAATCACCCTTGGAAGGGCGAGAAGATGTGCAAGCTGATGATTGCTTTTTTGGCACGCTTCTTAGCCTGCACATTGGGGATAGCAGTGGAGGCCCTTCTTGAACTTTTACGTTTCTTGCGAATCTGGATCAAGGTCTACTTCTGGTTCTAGAGACTATCCCACTTCAACTATATCCTCCAAATCTTCCGCTCCGGCTTCATTTATATCGTCCGCTCCAAGGACAACATCTTCATCACTGGAGTCATCACCATTCAAACTAGATTCGCACTCCAACCCATCTTCTTCCTCTCCACTGTTGGTCGAACCAGAATTGGTCGAGGCTGCTTTCCCCTTGTTTTTTGACAGAAATTAGGGTTTCAAGAGCAGAGGAGAGCTCATTCTTGAGAATTGTACTCCCTCCGTCCCATACCAAGGGTATATGGGGGTGAATTTCACGTTTTTTAAGAAATTTTTAAAAAAATGAATAAAAGTTAAATGTGAAATAAGAAATAGTAGTTAAATGTGTGGTAGGGAATAGGAAAGAGAATGTAAAAGTTAAATATATGGTAGGGAATAGAAGAGAGAATGTAAAAGTTAAAAATATTTTATAGGAGAGAGAATGAATGGGAGGAATAGTAGTTAAATGTGTGGTAGAGAATAGGAGAGAGAATGTATAAGGGTATAATGAATGATTTTTTTATAAATATATGGAGTTGATAAGGGTATAAATATATTCAAAAACTTGCCATTTATGGAAATGAACTCTTGGTCTGGGACGGACCAAAAGGGAAAGATGAACCTTTGGCCTGGGACGGAGGGAGTAATATAGATTCGTAAAATTGTTGAGTAAATCCGTAAATTTAAAATTTCAAAATTGTCAAAGAATGAAATGATTCTAATACCCTTAAATTCATACACTCATTCTTATATACTTTTTTTAAAAACTCATTGTTAATCTCATTTTTATATACTTTTTCACTTTCTAACCATATAAATATGTTAAATTGTTGTCTTAAATATTCTGTTTTTGTGGCAAAAATTTGGCCAGAGTTTGATGATTTTTTGCCGAGAATCGGCCACATCCGGCTAGAGCCTAGAAGTGTCCAAACGGTTATAACCGCCGGTTAAAAAAACCGTTAAACCTTAACCGTAACCTAACCGTTAACCGAGTACTAACGGTTACGGTTATCCGGTTAACGGTTATAACCGGTTAACACGGTTTATCCAGTTAAAACAGTTAACTGAAGCCTTTTTTTTCTTCAGATTAGTCATTTTAACAAAAATTTTAACAGTTTCTGTTAACTAGAAACGTTAAAAAATTAACTGAAATTCTGAAAAACTAACTAAAAACGTTACAAAACTGACTGGAATTTCAAAAAATTAACTGAAATTCTGAAAAACTAACTGAAAATGTTAAAAAACTGACTGAAATTCTAAAAAAGAACTGAAATTCCTAAAAACTAACTGAAAACGTTAAAAAATTGACTGGAATTTCAAACGGTTATAACTGGTTAAATAACCGACGGTTATAACCGCCGGTTAGCCTGTTTGAAAAATCTGTAACCTTAACCGAACCGGTTAACCGCCGATTTCGGTTAATCCGGTTACGGTTAAACCGGTTAACGGGTTTGACCGGTTAGTTGACCGGTTAAAAATCGCCGGTTAGCCGGTTTCGGTTAGATTTTGGACACGTCTACACCCGGCCGAAAAAACAAAAAAAAATTCGGCTACACCCGACCGAAAAACAAAAAAAAGTTCGGCCACTAGGCCGAACTTCTTGAAAAAGTTCAGTCAGTACCGGCCGAACTTTTGTAATTAAAGAAAAAAAATTCAAATATTTTGGCCTGTTATTTGGGTACATAACATCGTTTTGACCTAAGAATAGAGCTAAGGTACTTTGAGTAATCATTTATTTTTAAATAGACAAGAAAATGTACGTATTTTTAAATAGCAAAAGCAATCTGATAGAACCTTCTTCCTAATGTTCATAGGAAAAAATATTTTAGCCTTGATTTGTTAAGCTTGCTATCTTGAAATATTAAATGGGACACGTTCTTGGCAGGTAGTTTTCCTTGAAATCTTGAAATCTTGAAATATTAAATAGGACACGTTCTTGGCAGGTAGTTTTCCTTGAAATACATTGTTTGGGTTACAGGATGGTTTATATGAAGTGGCTTAACGAAAGAATTTTCTATGAGGATTTTCATGAAACTAGCATGGTCCAGATGGTGTAGGATCTGTCAGCTTGCTTTTTTTGTAGCCAAATTTGTACCATAAAAAACTACACCTAAATGAAAACACTCCTCCCACATTCAGTTGTCAATTTGTACAATTTTCAAAAACCTAACTATCATTAAATTTATGAAAGGAAATATCAATCCTATATTATAAAAATTATACCACCTCCATCCAAAATGAATGTTAAAAAAAAAAAAATTAAATTTGCTCTTGATCAAGAGCAAATTTAAAAGTTTTTTAGACATTCACTTTGGGACGGAGGGAGTAACTAATAATAAGAAGTGATTCTCGGTTCCTTTGCTCTTGTTAGTTTGACATTATTATGGTATGATGAAGGTTTTGCTGCTCCCCACAAACTGCCTGTTTTGTACGAGAGATATGATGACCAGATTGACAACTTTTTTTTTTCACTACTCACACACACACACACACACATGCATGCACAGAAGCGCCTAGGAGATAAATCCTAGGGAGAGAAATTCTTCCCTCTAACTTCTGGGGGGATCGAACCCATGACCTCCAGGTTGAAAGCCATGAGATCAAACCAGCAGGCCAAATCCCCATGTGCCAGATTGACAACTTTGTATACAATCTCCTGGGACAGCTTCAGCACAAGTATGGGAAGCTGGATGCTCGTGTGCTTAGCCAAATTCCTAGGGGAAAGAACAGGTGGAAAAAGTTTGAATGAATAGATTACCCGGTATTTCTTTATGATGTAGAATTGTATTGGTTGATATAATTCTTTGGACGGAGATTGAACTGTTGGGTTACATGTTTTGCTGATCAACATTGTTGTTTCATACCAACTGAAGTAGCCTACAGAAAATTCTATATGTCAAGTAATCTGATGAATCCATCTTTGTCCTCAGGTAAATTCATGATTTTCCAACACTAGATGCTTTTTCAAGAAGTTCGGCAGTAGTGGCTGAACTTTTTCAAGAAGTTCGGTCGGGTGTGACTGAACTTATTCAAGAAGTTCGGCCACTAATGGCCAAACAGATCTATAATTTCGGTCAGTACTGGTCGAACGACCACAAACCTAGAATTTGAAACAAATTGAACTAAAAAATTCTCAAATTGAAACATTAATCGAACGAATTAAACTCTAGGAAGTAATTTTCGAACGAATTGAACCAAAATTACCTTTTTTTCCAATGTTTCTCTCTCTAAAATTCAGTAAATGTTGATAGGTTTGGATGAGTGAGAAAGTATGTTTGGTTAATGAGTGTGGATGGGGGTGGGTGGGTGAGAGATAAGGTATAAATGAAATAAGGGGTATAAATGAAATAAGGGGTATAAAGGGAAAGGGAGGGGTTTATTTTAATTTTTGGAGGGTGAATTTAATGATGGGACTATGCCCGATAAGTTCTAAAAAAGTTTCATAATGCCCGATAAGTTCCTTCCCCATGTTGTATTATGATGTTGTATTATGCTTCGAAAATACAACATCAATTAAGGCCATAATACTGCATTCCGGCGGCTGTCGGTGACCGGAGTCCGAAGTCCATGGACCGGCGACCAGATTCCGACCTCCGGCGACCGGATTCCGGCGATTGGCGGCCGGATTCCGGCCAAAATTGTCAGATTCCGGCGAAAATTGATCGGATTTCGGCGAAAATTGATCGGAATCCGGCATGCGTCAATAGCAGACGGCGGCGGCGGAGCTGGGCTGTGGCGGTGGTGCGGATGCAGTATTATAATTTTAAACTACTGCATAACTAAATGTTGTATTATACATAATACAACATGAGAACTTATGGGGCATTTTAATACAATGAGAAATTTAGTGAAAAGTGATTTATTCCAAAAGAAACTTATGGGGAAAATTCCCTTTAATGATACGGGTTTACTCAATAATTTTACGGGCCTATATAACAATTCTCCTCATTCTTTCCCCTTGCGAACGAATTAGCCGGAACACAAGATTTTGAGGAAGAGGAATTCGGCGGTTGAAACCCTAGGCTTCGAATGCGTTCAGACCGAAGACTCCCTATGGGAATGGGAAGACGAGCAGCATGAACGGCTTCAAGTTGAGCGGGGTTTTTGACATCAATTTCATGACCAGGGCGACCAAGGATGGCGGTGTTGATCGGAGACAGAGGGTTGTTGTTTTCAGGGGCTGCAGCGACACCAGAGGTAGAGGATGGAGACGGTTTCCAGCGGAGAAGTTCGGAGTTGATTTACCAGAAGGGAAGCTTCTTGTGTTCACCATTCCTGTAATAAAAACCTTGCAAGTGTACAAGTTATCGAAGTAGCAATATACAAAAGTATGGATCGAACCACAGAGATTTGTGTGTTGAACAAATTGATTTAATTAGTGTAAAAAGTGACAAAGGAAAAGGGGTTTTGATTGGTTTGAATTATTAAACTAAGAAAGCAAAATAAATAAATTAAAGATATCAAGAGACAAGGGATTCATGGATTGGAGATCATAACAATTATCACTTTATATTTTTTATTTCATGTAAAAAGGATTCAATCTCATTCTTGGGTTCATTCACAAAAATATAGAATTAAGACGTTCATACATTCCGCTAGGTCATTAAGAACATTAGAACCATAATAACTCTATCTTGTTTATAAATTTCGCTAGGTCAATATAAACATTCAAGAATTCAATTAAAAGCTTAAGAACAATGGAACCTAGATTCGTTTGATTTTCGCTAGGTCCTCAATTGAATCTATTTTTCTCAACAATGGTCAAATTACAAATCATCCACGCAAGTGCAATGGTTCATACCCAAATAAATTCAAGATATCAAAAGTATATTCCGCTAGGTCAACACAATTGATCTCAAGAACAAAAGTTTAGAATGTTGAGAAGAACAAGAACGAGAAAGAGATAGGAAGAATTAAAATCCTAGCATAAAGATCCAATTGTTACTTACCTCAATCCATGAATCAAATAAATTAGCCTTGAATGGCCATTAAAATAAATAAACAAAACCTTGTTTTTTAATCTTCAAAAATAAAATAAAAACCTAAACTATGATAAAAGAGAAGAAAATATAGAGAGCGAATGATAGATGAGAGATATGAGAGAGATTTCCCCCTACAAAAACTAGTCTATGGTTCTTTTTATAGGAGGAGGGAGGTGAATCCTTTTTGGAAACAAATTCTGGTCAAAATCCTAGTCAAATAAAGAAATCTGTCAAAATTCCTAAAAATTCTATTTTTCGAAACAAAATCCATGACTTACCACTGACACACCATGGTAAGTGCTTCCCTCTTGATATCTGCCAAACCCATCTCTTCAAAAGCCCCAATGTTTATGACTTCTTTTGGAGCACTCTTCCTCTTCTTCACTCTTACCCCAACAGACAGTGCCTCCATTTCCTTCTTATGCACCACAAATTGTTGGCTAGCGTGGGTTTGTCCTACGAAATCTTGCAGGTCTTTTAAAGAGAATGCAGCCGTGGATTTTGACACTGTCAAAACAGAGAGTATGAATTATGAACTAAAGAGACAGTCAAAACACAAAAAGGAATTTTTGAATGATCAAAGAAACTCTTACCAGTTGACATTTCTGCGGACGGTGGTATCTCAAAATCTTTCGAAACAGCCCCGCCTCAAATGGTTTGAATGATCTCTCTTCTTCTGAAAACTCCAACAACCTTCTCACTTTCTCCTCAGTATCAGTAGAGGAAAGGGATAAGAGAAACCTAGGGCAAAAGGATATTCATAGAAATAAATCCAATGAGGAGACACGAAATCGGCCTTGATAAAGACATCAAAAGGCCTAATGATGGCAGAATCGGGAAAACATTTACGATCCTTAACGGATTCGATTTGCTCATTGTTGAAGATACAAACTTCTTTATCAAGTTTGATTAACAAGCCTTCACAGGAGAAATCCCCGTCCTTGCTCAAGCTCAAGGGATTTCTTGGCGCTGTGTTCTTTTTTGACTTAGACTTGACCATGTTGAAAAAGAGAAAAAGGGAAGAAATTTACCTCGAAAAGCTTTCACCGCCGTGGAGCAGGGTAGAAGATGGAGAAAGCGTAGAGAAATTATGATGAAGAAAACAAAAAGACCTAAGTTAAAAACCCTAGATCCTCGTAAAATACGTTCATTAAAGAGATTAAAACTCTACAACTTACCACGTCCAATCAGGTTAATTAACCGCCAAACTTCTAGAAGGTTGTGGAAAAACCGTCTCTTTAAATTCATTTAAAAGACAATTTTTGGGGACAACTGTTGTGGGCAAAAATCGTTTGACGTCTTGAAAAATGTTCAGCATGTCATCATCTTCGTACCTGCAGTAAAGGTAAAAATACTTAGATAATTTAATTATTATTATTATATCTCTGATACAGGAAAATAGAACGTGGGAATATACTTTCGTGGACTCACATCAAACGATTAGAAGACCAAGTCAAGGATCGAGGATGATCATGCCGAGATTTTAGGATAGTTTGTTACTTCTTGTTATCTTTAGTTATCTTGTCTCTAGTTAAAGGGTTTATGGCCGGAACACAATACACACACTGTTCACACATACATTTTTTGTAATCCGCCATAGCCCCACCACTTGTAATCAACTCAATATCAATATTAACGTTTGGGGAAGGCAGGTGCTCTTAATCACCTCCCGAGGTTTTGTGTCGGCGAGATCTTCATCTCAAGGGTTTTTCCTCGTTACATTACAGTGTCATCTTCTTTCCATAATTACATCGATTTTACTCTATTGTGCCCTCCTAATCTCACATTTTGATCTTTAAATTGATCCATTGTTTTTCACCAAAACAATATATATTCATAATAATAATAATAATAATAATAATAATAATAATAATAATAATAATAATAATAATAATAATAATAATAATAATAATAATAATAATAATAATAATAAGGAAAAATTGCAAAAAAAATCACTCAACTATTCACTTTTTTTGGATTTGATCACCCAACTCATTTTTTTTGCAACCAACACATTCAACTCATTTATTTTTGTATCCATAGTCACTATCACTAACTCCGTCAGTTTTTTCCTGTTAAATCATCATGTGCAATGCATGTGACAAAATTTAAGAGGGTATTTTAGGTAGTTCACTTTCCATTAATATTCAAAAGTTGAAATTATTTCAAAATTGTCCCTGAAAATTCAAAAATTAACTTAACTTTTGATATTTAAGTTTTTCCTCCTTCAATTAATATAACTTCATTTTATTCTTAATTTATATAACCAACCCGCCACCATCTCTCTGTCACTGCCGCCTCACCACCGTCATCAACACCATGGTCTCACCCAGACTTTCCAAAGAGCCCAGAAAATTCAAATTTTAATTCCTCAAATATAACAAAACAATAGCAAAAATTGTTAAAGTATTTCAAAATCAAATAACCACAAAAGAGCTCAAACATTCGTCAAGTAGAAGGGGCGAACTGTAGATCCCTGAAAACGGCGACGGAGATGGCCCGACAACAATACACCCAGATCTATATTCAAAACGTTGTACGAATCAAAGAATGTTTGATTCGAATTCAGTATAATTAAAATCAGAGTTTGAATTCAAAATCAAAATCAGGTCAGAATGGAGACGGAGACGGAGATGGCGATGCAGAGGGAGAAGGGGCGAACTGTAGATCCCTGAAAACGGCGATTCAATTGAACAAAAATTGAATCGATTTTGAGTATGTTTGTTGCATCTATGGGGATTAACTTAGGGATTTTGAGTTTGGGTTTTTTGGTTTACGGCAAGCCTTTTGCGCCGATTTTGAGTTTGGGTTAAATTGGATCTCTTTTTGTTTCAATAATGAGGAATATGATCCAAACACAGATCTCAGATCATTTGAGGTATGGACTACCGTAAATACCCTCTAAATTAAGTCATGTGAAATGGCACGTGACTATTTTAACGGATAAAAAGTAACGGGGTTAGTGAAAGTGACCATGGACGCAAGAGAAAATGAGTTGGATGTGTTGGTTGCAAAAAAAATGAGTTGGGTGATCAAATCCAAAGAAAGTGAATAGTTGAGTGATTTTTTTTGCAATTTTTCCTAATAATAATAATAATAATAATAATAATAATAATAATAATAATAATAATAATAATAATAATAATAATAATAATAATGATAATAATAATAATAATAATAATAATATATATATATATATCGAAAAATATTTTTATTAAACACATGAAAATATTTTTCGAAAAACATTTTTTCACCAAGCAGTCGAAAACATTTTACGCCCTTCATAAGGAAAACGACTTACGAATTTTTTCTAAGTAAAACATTTTTCGAAAAACATCTTCATTTTTCGGAAAAACATCTTCGTTTTTCGGAAAACATTTTACAGGAAAACATTTTCCAAAAAATATTTTACGTCGAAACAAACAGAGACTAAACCTACTCTACAAACATTGTTTAGACCAAAATGGCAATGGTGGTGCAAGTACGCCAATCCAATTCACAACCGTTCCAGATGCATTTTAATATGGTAAAATTGCATTAAGGGGCGTTTTGGTAAATTTTCGGTCTATCCCGAGACTTCCGGAAACATTTCATAAGTTTCTCGCGAAGGAAGTACTTTTTTGTACTTTGCTCATGCCAATGGACCTAAAGGGAATAAATCTGCTTTGGACCTTTTGGGTATTATCCCAGAATGTTCCAGAACCAGATTTGGCGCCAAAAAATGCTTGATGACACTTCCTGTCACGCGACAACTCGTAGCCTTGGAAAGTGGTTACAGAGTGCCGTGCGACACAAGGTGACCATGATCAGCAGCTATAAATATGACCCTTCCCCTCTCATAAATGGATCCCAATTTTCACTCCCTAACGTCACTCTGCTGAAATTAGACCAGAACCTCTCTCTCTCCTTTTCCCACACAAAAAACCAACCAATTCCCCTCCAATTCCTTCATCCCTTATACATCTCCTGCCTAATTACCTCCATACTTCATAAACACCTTGGAAATCTCAATCTAGCACTCCACCTGTGTCTAGATCTCCGCTCCAACATCTGAGTTGAAGACTCCTGCACCTAACTTGGTGTGAAAGTTGAGGACTACAAGGGTAATGATTCTCTCCATCTCTCTCTCTCTCTCATCTACTTGTTTCATTGCAATTCCTTCCCCTCCACTTGATAATCAGGCTCCATCTGCCTCTGATTATCAAGTGGCAACTGCCATCTCTCTGTTTAAATTGCATTTACTTGATCCAATTGCATGCTCATGATGTGATTTACTTATAATTACAATTTAGATGTCAAGGGAGTGTGGATCTCCCATATTCACACTCCTTTGGTTGATCTGTCTCTGATTCATGTTATTCTGATTGGCCTTGGTATAATTGATTGATCTGGTTTGGTATCTGTTGAATCTGTCTCTCAGTTGTAAGGTTCCTGCAGATGGTCAACATGTGTCACGCGACACAATTGGACATGAGGAGTCCTGTGTCACGCGACACATCGTGCCGATCTGCAGGGATCATCCTTCAGTTATAAGTTGGTTTAGCTAGTTTGTTTGTCACCAAGTTGAGGTTACTATGCCGTTTTAATGTTCAAATCTAGTTTGTAATTATGTTTTGTGTTCACTGAGATTGTTGTGATCTGGGTGTTGCAAGTCTCTGCAAGGTGACCATTGGTGTCATGCGACACATTTGGACATGAGGAGTCCTGTGTCACGCGACATAAATGGCCCTTTACAAAAGACTTGGTTTCAGTTGTAATCTATTCTCCTTGATGTAATGGGATGTGGCCTCCCTGGTCAATTGGTCTACAATTTGTAATAGTCTCATTCGTTTAATAAAATTCATGTTTTATCGCACTTGTCCATTATCATTGTTTGCACATATTTTGACTTATTTGGATGTTTAAATTAGAAATACTCATCTACGGACGAGGCGTGTTGGGTGAACTCTCAGTTCTTCCCAATACGTAACCTGACCCCCGGACCCATTCTCATTCAAAAGGTTTTTCAAAGTGTAGCTTTAAACATGGCGTGGCGACTCCTAACTTTTTACATTTAAAAATCAGAATATTTTTATTTCGGGCGAGCGCACATTCAGTGGCGACTCCGCTGGGGACAACACTTTGAAAACCTGTTTTTCAAAGCTAAGAGGGTCATGCTTTCGTTCACTTAGACATCCAATGTATTCATCTTAGTGCATCCTTGATGATCTTGTGAGGCACATGCATTTTTATGGGATGTTACAACTTGTGTTCCTTTTGTTTGCTTCTTGTGGCTATGTTGTTGTGCTTTGTTCCTTGCCAAGGAGAGGCAGGGGCCGATTTCGGTTTTGCAGGATTCTGGTTCAGTGACTGTCCTGGTCGTGCGACATCTTTGTTCTTTGCTGTCCTGTGTCACGCGACAGGAATGGTCACTGAACATGTTCCAGGTGCTGGTTTGAGGGCAGTCCCTTGAATCAAGATTGCTCAGTTGATTTTGTACCCCTTGTTCCCTGTGAGAGTGTGTGTTTTTTCTTTTTCTTTTAAAAATAAAAAATAATAAAAATAAATATTTTTTTTAAATAAAAGAATATAGTCATCCGCACACTACACCACATAGATTTAGAACCCTCGGGTGCGATTGACGGCATCGCGGACGGTGATAATATTCGCCTACGCTTGAGCGCCTAATGTCAAACCCATCCCCCTAGTGCGTTATAGGTGGCGCCACACTTTAAACCTTACCCACGGTTGGTTTTTGATACAACGTTTTAATCACACCAAAATGAATTGTTTTTTGAAATTTACGATAGGTCCTTATACCTTCCCCAAAACCTTGCACCTTGTGGGCATGTTGCCAATGCAACATGGTTTCACGTAGGGACATGTCACTCCCGTGGCGTGTCCTAAACGAGAGATCATGCCGCATTGTCACCGTGCACCGACGAGAGGTCATGCCGGATTTTTCTTGGAAATTCTTCGAGAATACCCGTTATGCTGCCCAAATTTCCCCAGAAATTTGGACCACTCGTCCGTCTCACATCGTGTTAGGTCTTGTTTAGGTATCATTACCTATTATTAATTTCAAATACAAAGCATTTAGTGTGATTTGAATGTTGCGTCCCTAGGCTTCCCCAAGGTGTAGTTTGCGTAAATAAAGGCTTCTCCTTTCCCAACCGTACTTAGGATTTAAATCACCGATTTATACTTGAAGATAAATAAATTGTTTGCGCGAGTCTGTCCCTCTTTTCCTTTCCCTCTCCCGTATTTCCTCAAAAGTCTTCTTCTTTCCCTACCTTATAAACCCATATCTACCCTCTGTAGCGGTGACAAGTTGGGTGCATGCTCTGATATCCGGTGTTCATTGAGTTCTTGTCTCCCAAGCAATTCCCGCGAAGCTATCATCTGTTCTGCTATTCGAGATGTCTGGTGCAAAAGATATGCCATCCGCTCAGTCTGGAATTCCTCTCACTTCGGGCCAGTTGGACATGAGTGATTTGTCAGTGACAGAATTGCGAGCTGCTCTTGAGGCTGCCATGGTCCGTGAGTGCAAAGCCCAATTGCTCGCCCAAGTTGCCAAAGCCCGAGAGGAAGAGACGCACGCTAGGTTTGTAGAAGCGATGCGCGTCCGAGGGGTCACAATAATTCGCCACGAAGATGGGTCGTACGAAGAAATCATCTGTGCTAGCAGTGTTGATCATGGGAATGGAAATGTAATGAAAGGGGTGAATGAGGATAAGCAAGATAAGATTCTTCCCCTGGCACCTCAAATGGTCCAAACTCAGTTTAAAGATGGACAACCAATCATTGAGGCTTTCAGTTTTCCTAATCAATTTGAGTTGAAGAGCCAGTATCAGCAGAATTCCCAAGGACCATGTCATTATGTGAGCAGTTATTCCAATCAAAAGGGATCGCTGCTATTCCACTCTGACCAGGCTCCTCTTCAAGAGAGTATTCCCCAACCACCAATGAGTTCATATGGCTTCAACTTATCACCTCCTCCAGATCAGCGTTCGGGATCAGCCTCATACGTAACTGTGAATCAGATGTCTTTCATTCCGGCTATGAATCCTATCCAGCAAGGGACGACAATACCCAAGTCCCCTCCAAAGGCAGTTCAGATGGAAAGGAAGATACCATACTGGGGTAAGGTGGGAATGCCTATGAATCAATTCCTCAAGGATTTGGTGAGTGGAGGACTGGTGCAGCCGCTAGTCAATTATAGCCCTCCTTATCACAACAGAAACCTGGATCCAAGCAAATACTGTGACTATCACCAATATTCTGGCCATACCACCTGTAAATGCAGAGAGTTGAGAGTGATCATCCAGGAACTCATTGACGAAGGGAAAATCGAATTGGACTCCCACGAAGAAAGTAACATCCGGAATCGCAGTCAGTTTCCACCGCGCAAGCAGCGGGAATTTGATGACCTTGGGATAACAACTGAGGAAGCTTTCAACGGATTGATGCGAAGAGGAATGATAAAGCCGCTTGATAACTACCATCCCCTCAAACCCAATCCGAGTTTGGATCGCAGCAAGTATTGTTACTATCATCAGTACCCTGGTCACGTCATCAACGACTGCGTTCCTCTGAAGTTGTTGATTCAAAGGTTGGTTGATGAAGGTAGGATTGAGAAAGCTCCTCCCAAGATGGTTACCGATCCTCTTCCGCCATTCCAAGGGTATCCCGTGTGAAGAAGTCAGCCAGTCAGTCATCGTAGGGTCCAGATTGTCTTTTATTCTGATTTGGATAAAGAGTGTCTCCCTTATGATTTGAGTCTTCTATGTTCATGTTATGAGTCTTTTATTTCATTAATAAAATATTTGTTTCTATTCTTGCTAGACTCGAGATATTACTTGCATACCCACGTTACATTTAATTGAAATTGTTTTATTCTACATAATCACTTGTGCTGCTCAATTACTAATGCTTTGAAATGATTAATGTTTAAACTGATTGGAGTGAGAAAATCGATTGATATCATTCTCAAATTGGGGCTCACCAACTCTCCATCTTGTATCATATGCTCACATCTTTTTCGTCGTCCTCATCATCTCGTTGCTCAATAAATTTGCATGAATCTTCTTCAATAAACTCAAGCAAGCAATGAAGGCTCAATCTCGTTCGAGTTATCCGGTAGGGACTGCGGTTGAAACCTCTCACCCATAGGGAAACCATTACCTTACCCTCACCTAACAATATCCCTTCATTTCAAGGTCGGCATATTTGAAACCCATTTAGCCATCGCCAGAAGAAGAGGGACTATCCTTGAGATTCCCGTGAGTCAAAAGAAGATCGACCATTTCCAAGCCCAAGAACGACGAAAAGCAATGATCCATCCTGGTGACTAACTGAAATTCTCTCTCTAAAAAAAACAAAAAAATATACAAAAAAAAGATACAAAAAAATATGTATACAAAAAAAAAAGAGAGAATAAGAAAAAAGAAAAGAAAGAGAGCCTAGTCCCCAGTGATCCTCTCGAAAGCAAAAGTCAAAGGATCCGGTCGTTACTCAAGAGGAGTCTCTCAGTGAATAAAGAGACAACACAGATGTCCCTCACCATTACCTCTAACCGATCCCAAGCCATTCTCTTGATTTTAGAGGATATTCCCCTTACCATTACCCATGCCCTTAGCCAAAAGCCAAAAGATCGACCTCTCATTCTTAGAGTCAGCAAAAATACAACCACAGATTTCCTCGCCATAGAAATCCCAAACACATACCCAAAAGCCAACCTCTCATCTTTAGAGGATTAGCCAGCAAAAGGCCTAGCCGACCTCTCATTTTAAGAGGTCATGATATCCCGAATCACCCGAAGACCGATCGAAACCCCGAAACTCAGTCGCAGTTCCTACCGGAAAGCAGTTTCAAGCCATCGATTAAAGATTGTGCAAATTCCACCCGTTCATCCGAGACTCCATGTGAGCATATTTCTTTTCTCCTCTGCAAAGCACATCATGTGAACGTCCCACTGGGGCTTCACATTCATATCTTTCATTGACACTCCAAAGAGACGTATGCGTCAACACTCTAGATCTCGGAAAATCCGGTCTCCTCAAGGACCATCCCCATACACAGATCCACTTTCCATCGCTCGGAGTTTAATTCTCGATATCAGTCAGCTTTCTCCTCATGATTAATTGAAATATTTGTTCATATCGGCTTTGGTGGTTGAATAACCCGAACATCGATAAAGGGTTTTAAGTAGCCTCGTGATCATCGTGAATAAGATAGGTTTTCAAGTGTCTCGGCAAGTCTTCTTCTCTACATTTTTTAGGGATATAGAGCTAAACACTGCATTTCTGTCAAGCAGGGGCTTCCATACACTTTCCACACCTTGTGTTACTTATACTCTCCCAAAAGAGTCAAACCCAAAGCGAGGATGTCATACACAAGTTCTGGAGCCATTCCCACCTTTCAAAATGACGTGCCTCTGCATATAAACACTTTCGAGTCTTGTCCATCGACTGATTGGCTGAAATTTGAGAACAATCTCCTTCTTGGTTACATGATGAGTTGACTGCAATAAGACTATGTGTCAGACTGGGGCTTGGCCAGAGGAAAAGAATGATATGTGCATTTGTGCAGTTCCTGGGGCTTGTTCTATAATCTCGATCCTTGAGAATGGATTTGTTACTTAAGGCCTACTTCACGTTGGGGCTACTAAGTTTCATACCCTAGGCAAAAGGGAGGGATTTTGTAGGCAATGTGGAAGCCTGATTTGGAAGACCTGTCAACCTGACTTGTTGTGTCACGCGACAGGATGTGTCAATGTTGTCCTGAGTCGTGCGACACCATGATTCCAACACCAGACATCAGCAAGCTGCAATCTGATCTGTACCAGGGCACGCCCCGACTTGTTCAAAGCTGCAAACAAAGTCACCACCCTGCAAACATCCTGGGAGAGGGATTCATTCAGTTCGTATACACATTCACCATTCACATACAAACCATCATACACAATCCAAATCATACAAACCACATTCATACCAATGCCATGACCATTAAAAAAAAATCATTCATTCTCATTCTTCCAAAAGTAGACTCGTGCAAACAACAAAGCTAATAATAATGTACTAAGACTAGGAAAGTGTAGAGCAAATAAGTTTTTTTTACAAAGAAAAAGAAGTGAAAAGAGTGTTTGTCCATTTCCTTCCAAAAGGGGTACAATAATCAAAAGAGCTATGATTTGATCCAAGAAGCTACTCTGAGCCATCATCATCATCAGAATCGTCATCGTCATCTCCCTCGCTCTCCTCCCCATCTGCTTCCTCCTCCTCAGCATGTGCAGGATCCGGATCAACAAAAGGGTCTCGATAAACAACATGATCATCATGGAAAAGCGCATGAACAGCAGGGATAGCCATGGTCTCAAGCTCGTGAGGATTGCCAGGAGCATCATCACTCTCATTCTCAGAGCTAGGAGGACTAGGGGGACGACGAGAGGCAGTCTTGGTCCTGGGCCTATGTGTATCATCCGCAGCCATATCAGTCCGAGCCCTTTTCCTATTGGGCAAGCTGGGCGTAGAATCGTCATCTGAGCTCCGAGCCAAGCACCGCTCCCTCCAGTAACGAGCACTCCTCTCCAGCTGATCAATCATGTCCATAGACCCAGTGTAGTATCGAGCAAAGCTCTAGTAAATGGCAGCCGAGACCTGGTAACAATCAAACAAAGAAGGAATCAGGGAACTAGTCATGATAAAAGACAAGGGATTTAAACAGTTTAAAACAATAAAGAAAGAAAAGATGGTGCTTACAGATCGGGTGCCCTCCGGAAGCTGAAAATATGGATAAATCCTGCTGGTATCAAGGGGAGCCCATCTCAATTGATCCCCATCCTGAAGATCAACGAAGGGAGGAGGCAAGGGCGCGTTTGCCACATATCCAGTAGAAGGGCCTGCACCCTGAACATCACGTCTCGACTCCACCTGCGGTGACCTCAATCTCGCAGCCACATAAGCTCCGTAATCTCCATCCCCGGTATAGTTGAACGCAGCCTCCCCCAGGATCAAAGCAGCCACATCCTCTAGTTTTCGAGGAAACCATATATTAGCTGGAGGATCGGCTGGGACTCTAGCAATGCTACCAGGGCCGTGCTGTCTGCAAACCCGCTCTCCCAGATACAGCGCATCACCAGACAGGCCTACAAGCAACTTGCGGCACTCGGTAAGGTGTAAAGCATGACCTAAATCAAGCTCAGCATACCGGTCAGCCTAGGGAAATAGACTCAGACTCCCACTCCCAGGAACCCCTCGCAAGCAAGTCATGGTATCAGGGTAAGAAGCTGTCACCTGTCCCCTGGTATCCGCTGTCCGGACCTTCTGCCGCGCGTCCTTCACCCAGTGCCTCAGAGCAGGAAACAAAGTGGCCGGGTATGCCTCCTGAACCCGCCAAGCATAACAACCAAATACCTCATAGGCCCAAGCCTGAAAGAGAGAGATCTAAACAAGTCGACAAAGGTAATGACAAATAACAAGAAAGAATATTCAAAGAGATAGTCGAGAAGAGCAATTCCTCAAAAGCTAGATGACAGTAGTTGAAGGACTTAGCCTCCCCCCTGCTGATATCATCCAAAGCCAAATACAGCTCAGCAAGTCCGACCTCACCCCAAGATAAGGTCCCCACAGCATCCCAATCCCTCAGAAGATCCAATAACGAAACCAAAGCAGAAGACGTGCCGTTAATAAACAACATGTCAGAGAAGCCAACCCATACAAAAGCTCTAGCCAGCCTCTTGGCCCTCAACCGGCCCTCCTCAGTATCAGCCAAGTCAGGCGGATAACCCTCGCTCTGCACAATGATGTGGCTGTGAAGCTCTCCCAACTCGTATTCGTTCCCCTTCTTATCTTTGGGAACAAAACCGAGCAGCTCCATAAAATATGCCTCAGTGGGAGGCTGAGGGTCATCCTCAAGGGCAGGCTCCTCCAAGTATAATGGCTCAGCAGTGAAAGGAAGGCCTGTGATAGCAGCAAAGTCGTACGGCGTGACCGTCGCCTCTCCCCAGGAAAAATGAAAAGAATGGGTAGTCTCCCACCAGAACTCTCAGAACGCCTTCACCAGCCCCACGCTCCGCTGTGTGTCTCTGATGGCCTTCGCCATCTCAAAGAACTGTCCCAGCCCAACATCATAAACCAAGCCCTTCGGCGACTGCACAAGCACCTGGCTACCAGGCAAGAGGTCCCATAGCCTGCCAATGACCTCCGACGAACCCCGGGTACGCAACTCTTACAGGTAAACACAGCGCAGGTATGAATATCTTATTATCAATACCCAGCAATAATTATTTTTTACCCTGAATACGTTTACCCCTATTTCTTAAGCAAAATTAGGGTTAAATCATATAACATGCATGCATAATTGTTCCCAGTCCAGATTCACACAGTCAAACATGAATTCCACAGACAGAGTTCGATTCTTTTGACATAAAACCCAATTTTCAAAGCAATTTCAAACAAGGGTTTCAGAAAATACCGTGTCTTTCTTCCCAGGCGTAGAAGTGTGCTCCTTGAGTTGTGGATAGAACTCCCCCCTCACGGCTAGAGGGATGAATGGCCTTTGATTTTGAAGAACTCCCTTTCTGTGAGCAGCCATCTCAGCTTGTTGCGGCCCTTTTCTCGTAGGGCGTGCTTGTGGAGGCATTGTGACAAGCAAGATCGAACCAAGCTTTGGATCCCCTCGATTTCCAAATCAATTTGTTCGTGATTATGGTGTTTTCTCCCCAAAGTCGTTCGTCTCCCTCTCTAGGTGTTAACGTTCAAATGAGGACTGTTCACTGTTATAAAAGACTGTTCCCTAGCTTTAAACAGTCATGCGACATCTCGTGCCCCTAAGCCAAAATATTCAAACCACCCCCTGTAATTTAATGATTTACACTTTGATCCCTATAGTGTTTGGAGTGTTGTTTTCCCCCGCAGGTACAACAATCAACTGAGCAAATCTCAAAGATTGCCCCTCAAAGCAAAACCGAGACAAAGAATCCCAAGTCTATCGGTCTCCCCAGCAACGTGCATCAAGATCGTTGGCCCCGCCACCAAAGCATCAGCAAGAAATCTGTTCCCTAGCAAACAGAGCCCGCGTCACATCAAGCAAGGTTCATGATTCCTAAGTCAACCAACAGTCAACAGAGATCGCCCCGCACCCGGCAATCGTCAACAACAGTGGTAACATCAGCCCCTCCGGCAGCCACAAACTTCCAAGATTAGCAATGGCATGAGACCCTCCGGCAGCCACAATCGTCAGCAACAGCAGCATCAGTCCCTCCGGCAGCTGCAACTTTCCACGATCGTCAGTAGAAGTAGCATCAGTCCCTCCGGTAGCTACAGGTAAGCATATCACATGTATGAAAACATGTCTCGTCCAAACAGTCAAATCATCATTTCTCCAGGTCATCTCACGCAACCGGGTTCAGACGCCTCCTAACAGTCTTCCACCGGGTTCAGACGCCTCCCAACAGTCTTCCACCAGGTCAGACACCTCCTAATGGTCTCTTTGGGTCAGACACCTCCTAATGGTCTCTTTGGATCAGACACCTCCTAATGGTCTCTTTGGGTCAGACACCTCCTAATAGTCTCTCTAGGTCAGACACCTCCTAATAGTCTCTTTGGGTCAGACACCTCCTAATAGTCTCCGGGTTCAGACGCCTCCTAACAGTCTTCAACCGGGTCAGACACCTCCTAATGGTCTCTTTGGGTCAGACACCTCCTAATGGTCTATTTGGATCAGAAACCTCCGAATAGTCTGAACTACGACCGGTTTGATTCCCTCCTAGGGATACGTAGTAATCCTTTCTCCAAAGGTCCAGCCATCCGATCTCCCAGATCATTTGTCCAGCCCTCTACCTTATCCCCCAGCCGCTCATTGGGATTGGGTCTTGTTTTGTCGACAACCTCACTTCTTCCATAAGTGACGTTGCCGAGGGGCTCTGTAAGTACGCCAATCCAATTCACAACCTTTCCAGATGCATTTTAATGTGATAAAATTTCATTAAGGGGCATTTTGGTAAATTCCCGATCTATCGCGAGACTTCCAGAAATATTCCATAAGTTTCCCGCGAAGGAAGTACTTTTTTGTACTTTGCTCATGCAAGGGACCTAAAGGGAATAAATATGTTTTGGACATTTTGGGTATTATCCCAGAATGTTCCAGAACCAGATTTGGCGCCAAAAAATGGTTGATGACACTTCCTGTCACGCGACAACTCGAAGCCTTGGAAAGTGGTTACAGAGTGTCGTGCGACACAAGGTGACCATGATCAGCAACTATAAATAAGACCCTTCCCCTCTCAGAAATGGATCCCAATTTTCACTTCTTAACGTCACTCTGCTGAAATTAGACCAGAACCTCTCTCTCTCCTTTTCCCACACAAAAAACCAACCAATTCCCCTCCAATTCCTTCATCCCTCATACATCTCCTACCCAATTATCTCCATACATCATAAACACCTTGGAAATCTCAATCCAGCACTCCACCTGTGTCTAGATCTCCACTCCAGCATCTGAATTGAAGACTCCTGCACCTAGCTTGGTGTGGAAGTTGAGGACTACAAGGGTAACAATTCTCACCATCTCTCTCTCTCTCTCTCTCATCTACTTGTTTCATTGCAATTCCTTCCCCTCCACTTGATAATCAGGCTCCATCTGCCTCTGATTATCAAGTGGCAACTGCCATCTCTCTGTTTAAATTGCATTTACTTGATCCAATTGCATGCTCATGATGTGATTTACTTATAATGCAATTTGGATGTCAAGGGAGTGTGGATCTCCCATATTCACACTCCTTTGGTTGATCTGTCTCTGATTCATGTTATTCTGATTGGCCTTGGTATAATTGATTGATCTGGTTTGGTATCTGTTGAATTTGTCTCTCAGTTGTAAGGTTTCTGCAGATGGTCAACATGTGTCACGCGACCCAATTGGACATGAGGAGCCCTGTGTCACGCGACACATCGTGCCCATCTGCAGGGATCATCCTTCAGTTGTAAGTTGGTTTAGCTAGTTTGTTTGTCACCAAGTTGAGGTGACTATGCCGTTTTAATGTTCAAATCTAGTTTGTAATTATGTTTTGTGTTCATTGAGATTGTTGTGATCTGGGTGTTGCAAGTCTCTGCAAGGTGACCATTGGTGTCACGCAACACATTTGGACATGAGGAGTCCTGTGTCACGCGACATAAGTGGCCCTTTGCAGAAGACTTGGTTTCAGCTGTAATCTGTTCTCCTCGATGTAATGGGATGTGGCTTCCCTGAGCAATTGGTCTACAAGTTGTAATAATCTCATTCGTTTAATAAAATTCATGTTTCACCGCACTTGTCTATTATCAGTGCTTGTACATGTTTTGACTTATTTGGATGTCTAAATTAGAAAGACTCGTCTACGGACGAGGCGTGTTGGGTGAACTCTGGGTTCTTCCCAACACGTAACCTGACCCCCGGACCCATTCCCTTTCAAAAGATTTTTCAAAGTGTACCTTTAAACATGGCGTGGCGACTCCTAACTTTTTTCATTTTAAAACCGAAATATTTTTATTTCGGGCGAGCGCACATTCAAGTGGACTATGTGCCTTCATACTCTTCTTTTTTATTTCACACAAACTAAGACTTACTTCAAAAATAGACACAAAGGACACTTATATTATTGAAAGTAATCTACCTAAAATATTCAAATATAAATATACTCCCTCCGTCCCGGCCGACTTAGGATTTTTTGAAATGGCACGGGGATTAAGGAAAAGGTAAATGTTGTGAGTGTAATTTAAAAATAGGAGAGAGAATGAGTGGAGGAAATAGTAAATTATAATGGTGTTGTGAGTATTAAAATAATGTAGGAGAGAAAATGAGTGGAGAGAATAGTGATTTAAGGTTTCCATTTTGGGCCGTCCTAAGTCGGGTGGGACGCCCAAAATGGCAAAAAGTCCTAAATCGGCCGGGACGGAGGGAGTATATAAAGTCAATCAAGGAACTCAGGAACGATGAAAATACCCTTAGACAATTGTACTGTATTGTCTAAGGGTATTTTCATCGTTCCTGAGTTCCTTGATTGACTTTATACTCCCTCCGTCCCACGTTAGTTGAGACTAACTTTTTGGGCACACCAATTAAGGAAAAGTAAGTGAGATAAAAAGTGAAAGAAAATGTTGTGAGTATGAAGAATTAAATAGGAGAGAGAATGAGTGGGAGGAATAGTTAGGAGAGAGAATGTTGTGAGTGTAAAAGTAAAATAGGAGAGAGAATGAGTGGGGTAAATAGTGAAGATTCCTTTGCCATTTTGGACAGTCTCAACTAACGTGGGACAGCCCAAAAGGAAAAAAAGTCTCAACTAACGTGGGACGGAGGGAGTATATGATATGCCAAGAGTATCTTGCATTCTCTTTCGGTCAGAAAGCCTAGCAATTTATAAGAAAATCTCTTCTAATGGGTTACACATGGTAGACATGGGCTGACCTAGCAAGGGGCAAGGGGGCTCCCTGCTTGACTTTTTTTTTGTTTTTTTTTTTTTTTTAACTCTACTATGTTTCACTCTATAAATACAACTATTCTCCTTCCGTCCCACTAAAAAAATACATTTTGTTTTAGATACGTAGATTAAACATTTTTTTTGGACATTCCGTCCTACTAAAAAATACACTTTGTTTCAGATATATAAATTACATTTTTTGAACGGAATAAAAGTAATAAGCCCGGCCGACGGGCTAGCCCCATACCCAAACAAGCCCAAAGGCTCGTCAAAATATAAAGGGCCCACCAAATTATCCAAACTGGGCTAGCCCATCAAGGAGACCAATCGACTAAACTTATTGTCCGACCTTCCCTGATCTAGCTTCGTCCGATTTGAGACTCACTCCTTGCACAATCTTTGCCTAGTCAAGGCACGAAATCAGGCCGAACTTGGTAAACCAGGCGACCTTGACACGCCGGAGGGTCTTAGACGGAGACCATCTCGACAAGTCGTTTGTTCGTGATTTCAGGTCCTAGTTGCTGCAGATCAACCTATTGCTGGACTAAGGCTGATTCAGATCGATTCTTGCATCATCACTTTTGTTTTCAACACGAGGATTAAGTGCAAGTGAATAGTTGTTGTGAGTATCTATGTGTGTCCCATCGAATAAAAAATTAAAATATTTTCATTTTAGGAAAGTGTAACTTTTAATGAGACACTCAAATATGTAAAAAGTATAACTTTTAATGGAAAATGACGAAGTATATGTTGAAGTTAAATGTTTTATATTTATGAATTTTTATTTGTGGGTATGATTTTAGATATTGAAGAATTATGTATGTTGACTCTTTTGGTACGTGTAATTATGTTATGTATGAAATCTAGATGTAAGTTCAGATGTAAGACACAATTGCACTCACAACCTAAAGATCTATCTTGAATCCGAGAGATATGAGGAGATTTCTCTTCCAAAAAATTCTTGATGTGTAAATCTTCTCAATGCCGAGTGATCTGTATTTATAGGCACCCTTACCCTTGAGAAGTCCTTCCAACAATTTCTTCCTTAATTGTAGCAATTCTAATCCTATAAGGAAACAAAAGATTAACAAAGGAAAAGAGATTTACTAGTAATGTTAGTTCTAATCTAAATCAATTACAATATATTCACATAAATAAAAAATATGTACAAATATAAACAATATCCTTTCCATATATGCATCTAAATATTTGATAGGAAAGTCAAAAATCTACTTACCAAACTTATCTATCGGTGCAGATTTAGGAAAGTCAATATTCCTGCAAATCATCACTCTTTCACTTTCACGTAGGTATTGGGTGTTCTCTGTTTGTGTTGATTCCATGGTGACTGTTTTCATATATTTCTTTTGTCTCATAATAAATATTGCGGTTGACTTGACACTGTTTTTAAGATAATAAATTTTGCGGTTGACTTGACACCGTTTTTAAGAAATGTGTTTTACTTGTTTGTTTGTGGATTGCTTAAACAACTGTGTAATTGCACTTAAACTCTTTCTTTATTTGGAAACGTGAGTAAATAAAAAAAGACTGCAAAACAATGGTGCTTTCTATGTCAGACATACCCTGATTGTATTGACAAATCAAATGATACTCACTGTTTACCCTCCTTAGCTGGGTTGACATTAAAGTCAACAAGTCAACCACTGGCCAGTAAGTTTGTTCTTCTCACAAGAAATTTCCAAAAAGTTTCTCTTATTGAAGGGTCTTGTGTTCAAAAAGTTTCATCATATTGCGTCATTCTTCATTGAATCAAGCAAACAAAATTCAAACAATTACGAAATGGCTTCAAAATATGTTGGTAGACAAGGGTTCTTTCAAGAACTTCATGTGATCATCCTGTCCATTGTTGTTGTGAACTTGGCTCTTGTAACGATTGTTTCTGGAGATGGGGGAGGTACTAATAAGACGTTTGTCACCTGCCTGGAGAAGGAAAGACAAGCTCTCCTCAAGTTTAAACAAGGCCTTGTCGATAACTATGGGCGTCTTTCTTCTTGGGGCAGCGGAGAAGATAACAAAGAATGCTGTCAATGGAAAGGCGTCCATTGTAGTAACGGTCATGTCATCAGCCTTGATCTTCATAACTCTGGTTTGTCTTTTTATCATCCTTTGAGGGTTAACGTTATCCCTTCGCTGCAAGAATTGCATCACCTGTCTTATTTGGATCTTAGCAACAATAATTTCCAGACACAAATCCCACGTTTTATTGGGTCACTTATCAGCTTACAGTACTTGATTCTAGCAAATTCAGGATTTTTTGGTATGATTCCCCATCATCAGATTGGGAACCTTACTAATCTACGCTATCTTGATCTTGGTAATAATTATCTAGATGTCAAAAGCCTTGATTGGCTTTCTCACCTTCGTTTGCTAAGACATCTTGACCTGAGCACAGTTCAACTTGCAAAGATCAATTGGGTGCAACCTGTTAATAAGCTTTCTTTCCTAACCAAACTGCACATGAGTAACTGTGGCCTGAGAGAAACGTCTACTTCTCCCTTGTTTGCTTTAACCAATCTCTCTTATACCTCCCTCACTAGTATTGATCTTTCTAATAACTACTTCACTTCATCATCCCTTAATTGGATATTTAATCAGAGCAGCCTTGTTAATATCGACCTTTCTTTTAACTTCTTTCAACATTTCCCTGAAACATTTGGGAACGTGAACTTTCTCGAAAATCTTGACTTTAGCTTTAATTCACTGGAAGGTGAGATTCCAAATGTATTTGGTAACTTGAGTCATTTAAGATCTTTGGATCTGTCTTGGAATGATTATATATCCGGACAACTTTCAGATTTCTTTAAGAAGTTTCGGATTATAGGTGTTGAGAACTCATTGGAGTTATTGGATCTATCTGGGAACCAACTCAGCGGTTCACTCCCTGATTTTACAAGATTATCATCTCTGAGGAAATTGGACCTGAGCTGTAATCAGCTAAATGGGTCTTTCCCAGAAAGCTTTGGGTGGCAGTCCAGTCTCCGTGTCCTGCAACTGTATGGAAACCAGATTACAGGTACTTTACCCGATCTAAGGTCATTTCCTTCATTGCAAGAACTTGATCTTAGTAGCAATCAGCTAACTGGGAGACTGACTGAGTTGATCAGAGAACTCTCTGAGCTTGTTACATTGGATGCCTCATGGAATTCATTTGAGGGCACAATTTCTGGAACACATTTCAAGAAACTCTCCAAGTTGAAGAAAATGGACTTGTCATTTAACTTGATTACTTGGGAGTACGACTCTGATTGGGTTCCTCCATTTCAGCTCGAAGTCATCAGTCTTGCGCGCTGCAAGTTGGGGCCTCAATTCCCAAAATGGATTCAAACTCAGCGTAACTTCAAGGAGCTTGACATCTCTTCTGCTGGAATTTTTGATACTATTCCCAACTGGTTTTGGGATGTCTCCCCCAGATTGGAATACCTAAATCTCTCTTATAATCAGATAAGTGGTTTTGTTCCCAACTTGTCCGTTAAGCTTGTTAGATTAGATGAGATGGATTTGAGTTCAAATCAACTTGAGGGTTCATTACCATCCCTTCCTCCCAATATATCGCTGTTGTATCTCTCCCAAAATTTGTTTTCTGGATCAAGTTCTGTATTATGCTCCAGCAAATTTATCGGATCTCTTGACATCTCTGATAACCTGTTATCAGGAGAGCTTTCCGACTGTTGGGCTCCCATGTATCAACTGGTCATTCTTAATGTGGCAAACAATGAGTTCTCTGGGAGAATTCCTAGCTCTATAGGCTTAATGTATCAACTCCAAACACTCAGCCTACGTAATAACTCTTTCACAGGGGAATTGCCTATATCTTTGAGCCAAGGCATCTGGTTGAGGATTCTTGATGCAAGTGAGAACAGGTTATCCGGGAGCATACCGGAATGGGTAGGGGAGGAGAAAACAAGATTGATAGTTCTTAGTCTTCGTGAAAATGAGTTCTCTGGAAGCATACCTTCAAATTTGTGTAAACTTCAGGATATCCAGGTTTTGGACCTCTCTCAGAACAATTTATGTGGAAACATACCACGGTGCTTCAACAATTTTACTTCTTTGGTTCAGAGGATTAGTACGAGTAGAAATATCATTTTTAACTTTTCAGATTATAAGGGCCTTGAAGAGTATATGGGCAACGCATTCGTGCAGTGGAAAGGACGAGAAGAAGTGTACAAGAAAACTCTAGGATTACTAAAAATCATTGATCTTTCTGGAAACAAACTTGTTGGAGAGATTCCAGCTGAATTATCCGATCTTAAGGAGTTGATTTCTCTGAACCTATCGAGAAACAATCTTACAGGAAAGATAATTCGGGAGATTGGTCAAATGAGGATGTTAGAATCTCTTGACTTATCCAGAAACCATCTTTCTGGAGCAATTCCTACAGGGCTCGCTATTCTTAATTATCTCAGTGTGTTGGACTTGTCCACGAACAACTTGTCCGGGAGAATTCCATCAAGCACTCAACTTCAAGGCTTTAATGCATCAGTTTATGCTGGAAATCTTGGACTATGTGGGCTTCCTCTTCCAAATAAGTGCCCAGAAGATGCAACAGCAAAGATTAAGCATAGCAAAGACGAAAAGATCCAAGATGATGATGATGGTAAACTTTTAACACGGGGGTTTTACGTATGTATGATTCTTGGTTTCCCACTTGGATTTTGGGGAGTTTTCGGACCTGTGTTGCTCAATCATATGCGTGGAACTGCATGCTTCAAGTTCTTGGATTACATGACTGATTGGATCTACGTGACAGCAGTAGTGAACATGGCTCGGTTGCAGAGAAAGCTTGGTAAATTTCTTGATTTTCATGTTTAATTTTCTCGTTGGCGTGCTTTTCTGTTGTTGGATTTTTCATATTCATGATATTTTGTGTGATAGCCTACCCCGATTATAGGGATAAATGTTTTTGCTGTTGTTGTGTTGTATAATATCTTGACCGCAATAATCATAAACTTTATTTGATTACCAGATTATAAGCATCTTTTTTCTCGATATTCGTCTTGTAAGAGAGGTTGCTTATAATGTTAAGAGGCAAAAATGTATTACAAACCACAATACTAACATCCTAATTGAGATGAAGTCAAGGGATCACTTAGTACAAGTGACAATACTGCAAGGGTGGAACTTGTACATAATAAACCAACAGGCAGTTAGTTTGTTACAACCAATTGAGCTACGCTCTTTCATGTTTTGTATAAATGTAATCTTCCTTTTCATAATGTAAAATACACAGATAAACAGAGAAAATCAATACAAATGTTTTATCTCTCTTTTGGTCTCTGTTTCTTCGGTCTTCATCTTCAATCATCTTTGTATATCATGATTCAATTTGTATCATGGTATCAGAGCAAATTTCTGCTTCCGCAAATCCAATTAAACAAAGCGATTCGAACTTAGATCGCAAACATTCGAATTGAGAGCAGCAATTTGATTTTTCTTTGGTCTTATTTGAAGAATCAGCAATGGCATTAATCAACAATGGCAGATCTTCAACTGAGCATCCTACTACTTCCCCATCAACATCAGAGAAGGATGAATATGACGAAGCAGAGGTAACACTGACTTTATCTCCTTCACATCATTTGTACCTACAACCGAATGATCATCCGGGCCTAATTCTCATTACACAACCTTTAACCAATAGCAATTACAGTCAATGGAAAAGATCCATGACATTTGCCTTATCTTCGAAATCAAAATTAGGTATAGTTAATGGATTGCATAAACGACCTAGTCCACAGTCCAAATATATTACACATTGGCAGAGGTGCAATGATATGGTAACCTCATGGATTATGAATGTTGTTTCCCCTGAGATTTCATTAAGTTTGGTTTTTTTGAACCAGTAAGAGCAATTTGGGAAGATCTCGAGAGTAGATATATACAGGGCAATGCTCCACATGTATTTCAAAACAAGAGGGAATTAATGGCATTACAGCAAGGAGGAATGTGTGTTTCTGATTATTTTACTAAATTCAGAACTGTATGGGATGAATTTGAAGAACCAAATGATATGCCTAAATGTGTTTGCTCTTGTGACTGTGGTATTGGACAAAAATTATAGGATATCACAATCTGCAGAAGGTTACACAATTTCTAATTGGTCTTAATGAATCATTTGCTGGTATCAGGAGTACAATTTTGACCAGAACTCCTTTACCAAGCATTAGTGTTACCTTATCTCTGTTATTACAAGTTGAAAAGCTAAGAGAATGTTCTGTACAAAACCAATCTATGGCTTTAAGTGATTGTTCTACAACATTGTTCACCAAGAGTGATGCTCAATCTTCTGGAAAATATAAGTACTCTGGTCAATCTGGTGGATCTGGCAGTACTAATTTTGGTTTAGCCAAGAGAGATAACTCTAGATCTCATTTAGTCTGTGATCACTGTGGAGGGACTGGACATCAGAAAGATGGTTGTTTCTTCATTCTTGGATTTCCTTCCTGGCACAAACTCTTTGGGGTCAAACCTGATCCATCCAAGATGCCAAAATATCTCAAGAATAAAACTCCAATCTCTCATGTTAATGTTGTTGCTATGGATTCTACCTCAGATAGTGTTGTTGAAGATGGTATTATTTCTTTAACAGGTGGAGAATATAATCATTTGCTAGACTTAATCAACAACAAGTCTACCACATCTTCTTCCACACCAACAACATCTCAATATGCAGGTATGCAATGTATAATGTCTTGTGTAAATAGTTCCATGCATAACAACTCACATGACACCAACACATGGCTAATTGACTCAGGAGCCACTGACCATATTACTTCTTCCTTTCACTCTTTACTTAATCATATTCCCTTTTCTTCTGCCATTCTATTACCTAATGGTGAAAAGGTCACCATAACTCATAAAGGCAGGGTTCTTCTTTCCAATACTCTTGAATTGGCCAATGTCTTGTATGTTCCAAATTTCTCCTTCAATCTTATCTCAGTTCATAAACTCACATCAGACAGTAACCATTGTTTGACTTTCTTTCCTACACATTGTACCATATAGGATTGTGCCTCCAAGACATTGAAGGGGATTGGTAAAGTGGTTGGAGGCCTATATAAGCTTGTCATTCCTGATATCAGTCCCACTTCATTGACATGCTCTCATCCTTCAATGCGCAAATTTGATGTCTCTTTTTATGGCATCACAGATTAGGGCATGTCCCTGTTTCTACTCTTAAGTACTTTTCTATCTCATGTAACAAAGATGTTGTTGATGATTTCATATGTGAAATATGTCCTCTTGCTAAACAGCATAAAATTCCTTTTCCTTTAAGAATAGTCATGCTTCATTACCTTTTTCTTTACTTCATTGTGATATGTGGGGTCCTTACACACATTCCACTTTTAATGGTTTCAATTCCTTTTTAACCATTGTTGATGATTTTTCAAGAACCCATGTACTTTTCTTTTATCCTCCAAATCTCAAGTGTGTTCTTATCTCAATAACTTCATTAAAATGGCTGCTACTCAGTTTAATGCTACTGTTCAGAAAATCAGGTCTAATAATGGCTCTGAGTTTTTTAACTCATCCATATCAGCTTTACTCTCTTCCCTTGGTATTGAACAACATAGTTCATGTGTTGAAACTCCTCAACAAAATGGTAGGGTGGAAAGAAAACATAGACACTTACTCAATGTGGCTAGAGCTCTTAGATTTCAATCTCATTTACCTATTAAATTTTGTGGTGAATGTGTTCTTACAGCCACTTATCTCATTAATAGAACTCCCACAGCTGTTCTAGATTATAAATCTCCTTAACATGCTTCTCAAACATCATCCCTCTCTTATTCATCTTAGGGTGTTTGGTTGTCTGTGTTTTTGTAAGTATCCCAATCCGGACCGCTCTCCATCTGAGCATACGGGAAACACCAATGATTCACGCATTCGTGATCCCGAAGACCCGTAACGTCCAAAAGGTCCAAACTGACCAGCCAAACCAAGGGAGGACCTTTCAGGAATAAAAGGGAATTCAAGGACATAACAGGAAATGACAAAAATGCAAAAAATATGTCATCTTGCATACATGTTCGTACGGACACATATGCAAGCAAGATGTGTCCATACGGACACTCATGTCAACACGCCAGAATCTCCCAAAAATTCTTCCAAAATCTCCAATATTCCCTCAAATCCCGAAAAACCAAAATTTCTTCTGTTTGAAGAAGTGTCCGTACGGACACTTTTGCAAGTTTTCCCCTCCTGTAAATAGAGGACACATTTGATTGGTATACTGTTGCACGTCCATCTAATTCTTCAACTGTTGTATCATGGTTGTCATGTTAGAAACGATATCTAACGAGATCCCGGGCAACGTCATGGATGAAGAATCTCCCCGGTTGGGATGCTGGCTTTGAAGTGTTCCAGCGTTGAACCCAACAGTTGAAGGCGCACCAGATGTCATGAGCAAGCTTGACGTGTTGGTTCTTGCCCAGTTGTAACAATGGGCGTAGGCATTGCAGAAGTAGGATTGCTCATCTTGGTTGGAATCTAAAAAACCAAAGTTCCCACGGACAGCGCCAAATTGTTTTGGACAATTTTCAGGAAGGTGAATTTGTATTGAAGAAACTTTTGGCACAAATGGAATATAATTCACTACCAAGATAAACGCGAAGATGTAACGAGGAAAGCCCTTGAACAATTGTTCTCCGGCACAAAACCTCGGGAGGATTTGGAAAAGCCTACCTCAATCAAAATGTATTCTTATTGATCTTGGTGTTTTTGAGTACAAAGTGCAGAGTAATGGTGTAACGTGTGTTTACCGGTGCTTTCTATTTTGTTTATATACTTGAGATGTAACGGAAATAACAACATAAATGACATCCCTATTTCTTCGCCTAGAATTTCGCCTTTTGTTGATGATTGCAACCGTTAGGGAATTACGCCTTTGTTGAAACCATGGCCGTTACAAGGATTACGCTATCCTTTGACTGGGTTTTCACGCAGTCGTGATGATAGAGTTACTATTTGACCAAGCTTTTTTATATATGACTTTATTCCTGAAAAGTAGGAAAAACATACAACAAACAATTTCCACAATGCGTTAGTTCAAGGTGTAGTTTCAAGACGTTACCGCAAGGCGTATGATCAAGATGTAAAAACATGCTGAGTGGATTTTTCTACCCCAAACACATATGATATGACCCCATGGCCTTAATGTGCCTTCGCCGGTGGTTGTTAGAACGATTAGTAAAATGGCTAACATGTTGATCTGTGTTCATACGGGAAGATTATAATAATGCATGTTGCATTAGAACGATAGTGGCATGTTGTTGATTTGTGTTCATACCGGTAGAATATACCTAGTACTACCCAGTGGTTATATATATATATATATATATATATATATATATATATATACTCCCTCCGTCCCACCCAAGTGTGCACCATTGACCAAGGCACGCCGATTAAGAAATATTATTAAGATAATGAAAATGTGTGGTAGAAAATGAAGAGAGAGAATGAGTGGAGTAAATAGTAGGTTGGTTGAATAAATTGTATGGGGGAGAATGAGTGGAGTTAATGAGTGGGTGGGGTATGGAGAATATAAAATATTAAAACCTTTTCCATTTTTGGTAGTTCACACTCGGCTGGGATGGACCAAAAGGGAAATAAGTGTACAATCGACTGGGACGGAGGGAGTATATATATATATATATATATATATATATATATATATATATATATATATATATATATATATATATATATATATATATATATATATCCTGGATAACTTTTTTCATAGCTAATTATTGTTGGGTCCTACATTTTCAGTCAACATGTTTACAACTTACACTTAACAACTTGGTACTAACAACTTGAGTTGCTCTATTTACAACTTGGCCTTCTGCAGGTTGGGACGCATAACGTTTTTCCTATTTTATAGGGAACGTGCCAAAGACCAGTTCAACCACGTTTCTTCAGCAAACAAATCACTATCTCTTCATCAACGATCAAATGCGGATATGTCTCCAAGGATCAACCCTAATTCCGAGTTTATAGGCCCATAATCCTCTTTTTGTTAATTAGTTTTGAGGTATAAAAGGGGGAACACACACTGTATTTTCACGCACGTTCCTCACTAGCTTAAGCTCCCTTTTTCATACGCTCTTAGCATTGTAATCTCAAGAAAATTCTTAGTAAACTTTCGGTCAAGGCAGGAGCCATATCCTCCCGGGGTTTTATGCCGGAGAACAAGTTGTTCAAGGGCTTTCCCTAGTCAACAAACGTCTTGTGTCCATTTCTATTCAACTTGATAGTCATTGTACCTAGATTCATATCACTTTAGTCACTTTTCCCATCATAAAAATATAATTGTTGAAATTTGACCAAAACAATTTGGCGCCGTCCGTGGGAAACTTTGATTATCTAAGTAGAAATGGTTAATCCATCTTCCAGCGATCGAGTCGGCCGCTTCCTCGTTTCCAATGCCCGAAGGCAACCCTCCTCCAAGTGCGAAAGGTTTGTCAACTTGGAGATAATGTCCAACATGGCGGACATGATGAAGAAAATAGGCGATCGGTTGGATGATCAGGAGCGTACAAATACAATGATATTCAATGCCATTGATAGTCTGCGTAAAGGGAAGCAAGCGGAGACCCAAGTATCCACTCCGTTTTCACCTTTACTTCCTAGATCTTTGTTTGGTGCAGGTACAGGACCGAGCCATGTTGGAGATATCCCGATGTCCAACACCTTGCTACGTGAAAGCACGATTGTGACATCCATTCCAATTGAGCAACCAAGATTCGGCCTATCAGCTAGCCAATCCGCGCTATCATCTTGCTACACTTATGCTACACCCTCAGTGGGGCAAACAGGGAGTTTCTTTAATACTTTCGATACCTTCGTACCTCAGGTTAATAATGCTCCTCTTTTTGCAGAGAGCCAACTTGTTAAGGAAATGCAAACCATTAAGGAGTTGCTTCGAAGCGTGCCGGGAGTCAACTTGCCGTATCACCAAGTTTCTCCAACTTGTTATAACGAGTCTCGTTTTGTGCCAGCAATAGCCAGTGTGGAGATCCCGAAGAAATTCTCAGTCCCTCACATGAAGAAGTATGACGGAAGTACCGATCCAGCAGAGCACGTGTTGCTGTATCAAGAGTCAATGGATATCATAAGTATCCCTCCTATGTTTAAAGAAGCATGTTTTTGCAGGGGCTTTGGCTCAACCTTGTCAGGACCGGCCTTAAAATGGCTAACAGGGCTTCCTCTAAACTCTATTTCATCTTATGCTCAACTTGTCAATATGTTCATTAATCAGTTTTCATGCAACAGGGCATTTGACAAGTTGACTAGTGATCTTTATAGAATTGTACAACAAATTTAATGAAAGTCTCAAAGAGTATTTGCACAGGTTCAATAAGGAGGCAGTGACTATACCCAACATGGACGTGTCCACAAAGAACGGAGGCATTTCGCATAGGCTTGAAGAAGAGCTCATTGTTTTACAATGAGTTGGTGATGACCCCTGCGAAACAACTTGAAGAAATCAGAACCAGGGCCTTGCCTTACATCCGATTGGAGGAAGATAGCTTGGCAATGGGGAAATCAACTGGGAGGACTCCTACTCCTCTATTTGAACCCTCTGATAGACGATCGGACTCCCATCACCCTAAGTCCAACAGGCAAACCCCTGTTAAAACTGAACCTTCTAGAATTCATGTTGTAGATGATGATCGGGAAGGTGATGATAATGATTATCCACAAATTTCGAATCGCTTTTACGTGGACATTGCGGGAATCTTGTGCGCCATGGGAAATCTTGGAGATAAAGCGAGATGGCCCAAGAAGAATGACCGATCAACAACTTGGAAGGACAAGTCCAAGTGGTGCGCGTTTCATGAAGATTTTGGGCACACCACCGAGAAGCTGTTTCGCTTTGAGGAAGGAGATTGCTCATTTTTTGTCCAAGGGTCTTCTCAAGGATTTGTTGGGCAAGAAGAGGGTCGGGAGTGAGTCCAAAGAACCTGGTTCGGAAGGAGCGATCTAGGCCCGAGAAAGTTGCACCCCCTCCGGCCACCAAGGTGGTGAATGTTATCTCAGGTGGGTCTCATATTTGCGGCACAACTTACTCTGCCGCCAAGCGTCATGCCAAGAGCTCTAAGGAGGATCAATCAGAATTGCCTATAAGGCGCCGCGACTTCACAGATGGACATATCATTTCTTTTGAAGATGAAGATAAAGACAACACGTTGGACCCTCATCATGATGGTCTAGTTGTTCAGGTGCGGTGCTAATTGTGTGGTCAAGCGGATCTGATCGATGGTGGCGATTCGGTCAACATCATCTTTACTCATACTCTTGAAGATATGGGTATTCCTTTGTACGAAGTTGTGAAGAACTCATCCGTACTGGTAGGGTTCAGTGGTGAGGTGAAACAGACAGTCGGTGAGATCAAGTTGCCCATCTACCTAGAAGGTATGAATTCCATGGAAAGGTTTTGTGTGATTGAATGCTCTTCATCATACAATGTCATATTGGGAAGGCCTTGGATCCACAACATGAAGGCCGTGCCATAACTTACCATCAATGCGTCAAGTTTCCAACACCTTGGGGTGTTGCCAAGTTGAGGGGAAACCAGCAAGTCTCTAAGGAATGTTACAAGATCAACATGAAAGTAAGCTCGACCCCTCGGCAAGCATAGCAATTAAAGAAAAAGGCCCAGGACATTCTTGAAGCGGTAGAGCACGATACAAAAAGCGTTCATGTTGATGCATCAAATCCTGAGGCCCAAGTGCAAGTTGGGATAGACCTACCGTCCGAAAGCGAAGAGGAGTTGATCGCGTTCCTGAAAAGCCAGAGAAGTTGCTTCGCTTGGAAACATGAGGACATGACGGGGATAAGCAAGGATATTATTACTCACAAGTTGAACATCGATCCAGGCCATCCGTCTGTCAGTCAAAAGAAGGAAGTTCGCCCGGGAGCGGAACCGGATCATAAAGGATGAAGTTGCGAGGCTTCTAAAGTCCAAGATGATCGAGAGAAGTTCGGTACCCAAGGTGGTTGGCTAACGTTGTAGTGGTGGAGAAGAAGAATGGCAAGTGGCGAGTATGCGTGGACTTCACCGACTTGAACAAGGCACGCCCAAAGGATCCATTCCCTCTTCCTCATATTGATTCTCTAGTTGATGAGACAGTAGGTCACGACATCTTGACATTCATGGATGCATCTTAGGGTATCAACAAATTTAAATGGAGCCTTCGGACCAAGAAGATACAGGCATTCATGACTCCGAGAAGGTATATCTTGTTATATTTCTATGCCCTTTGGTCTTAAAAATGCAGGGCAACCTATCAAAGGTTAGTGAACAAAATGTTCAAAGACCAACTTGGCAAGACGATGGAGGTCTACATAGACGACATGGTGGTCAAATCCAAACACATTGAGGATCATGTGGAGCACCTTCTTTGAGGCATTCGACATCTTGAAGGCCTTCAACATGAAGCTCAATCCGGCGAAGTGCAACTTCGGTGTTAGAAGAGCAAATTCTTGGGATATATGGTAACCAAGAGGGAATCGAAGCAAGTCCCGAACAAATCAAAGCCATTCTCAACTTGGAATCCCCTAAAAACATCAGGACGTACGAGAGGTTAACGGGTAGAGTAAATTTTGCTTTGAATAGATTTATATCCAAATCATCGATAAGTGCGGGTTATTCTATGAAGTCTTGAGAAAAAACAAACTCTTTCAATGATAGGCCGACCAACATGAGGCGGCTTTTAAACAACTTAAAGAATATTTGATGACGTCACCCCTACTTGCTAAACCCGAACGTGGTGAGCATCTTTATTTATATTTAGCCGTATCGAAAATCTTTGTTAGTGCGGTATTGGTGAAGGAAATCCAAAGTGAGCAACATCCCGTTTACTACGTAAGTAAATCTTTGTTAGATCTTTGAAACAAGGTATTCTCATCTTGAAAAATTGATATTAGCCTTAACTACTGCTGCTACCAAATTACGTCATTATTTTGAAACACATTCCATAAGCTGTTAGAACTAATTATCCTATAAGAAATGTGTTGAGAACGCCGGAGATGTCGGGCGAGGTTGGCGAGTAGTCGGTCAAGTTGAGCACGTATGACATTTCGTATGAGCCAAGAACGACCATCAAATCGCAGGCCCTAGCCGATTTCGTAGGCGACTTCGGTCCAAGTTTGCGGCCAGAGGTAGAGTGGAAGTGCAACAACTTGAAGGTGAAGCTGTTCCTAGATTTTGGACATTGTATACCGATGGAGCTTCAAATTCCAAAGGGATTGGGTTGGGAATAGTCCTAAAGTCCCCTCGAGGTGATATCATACCCCAGTGTATCTTGTGAATTCGGTGCAACGAATAACGGCGAGTATGAAGCCCTAATCATGGGTTTAACTACGGCTCTAAGCTTGAATATTACACATTTAAATGTATTTGTTGACTCTGTTGCTAGCTAACCATTTTAATGGCGGTTATATGGCGAAGCATTCCAAGATGACTCTGTACCTCCAACATGTTAAAGCCTTAGCTTGAAATTTCTATCATTCTCTTTGGAACGAGGTCCCCGAGAGAAGAAAATTCAGAAGCGAGACGCCTTGGCTAATTTGGGTTCAACTTGCAAATCAATGTCGCATTCCGGTATACCCATTATTTATGTTAAGTACCGTGATAGACCAAGTTGAGGAAATTCAAGTGGTTACACCATCTCTTGGGGCACAAGATGTTAAACCTTCTTGGACCCACACTGTAATTGAGTTTCTTCAACTTGGAACTATTCCACCCGATGTTAAGAATGTTAGATCTTTTAAGATTCGTATTTCGACTTTCGTTTTGATAGATAATGTGTTGTTTAAGAAGTCTTTTGCGGGGCCTTTACTTGAGATGTGTCGATAACGATCAAGTTGAAGTGGTGCTTAAAGAAATCCATGAAGGAATATGTGGGAACCATTCCGGAGGAAAGGCACTAGCATCCAAGGCCCTCAAGACGGGATACTATTGGCAACCATGCGTCGAGATGCCATGAGCTATGTACGAAATGTGACGCCCGCCAAAGACATAGCAACATCTTGCATCAACTGCCGAACCTCTACATCCTATAGTCTCATCTTGGCCTTTCATGCGGTGGGGCATGGATATTGTAGGCAAGTTGCCCAAAGCTCCAGGAGGCAAAGTATTCATGTTGGCTCTAACCGATTATTTCTCGAAATGGATCGAGGCGAAGCTTATGTGCAAGTAAGGGATAAAGAGGTAATTTCATTTTTAAAGAAAAATATCATTAGCGGGTTTGGTGTACCATCGGAGATTGTATGTGACAACGGGTCACGGTTCATAAGTAAAAAGACCGGGGATTTTTGTGCTGTTTGGGGCATCAAGTTAATCATGTCCACACTGTCCACCCTCAAGCCAACGGTCAAGTGAATCAAGCAACAAGTTGATCATCAACAACTTGAAGAAGCGTCTAGACCAAAAGAAGGGAAAATGGGTTGAAGAATTACCACTTGTGCTTTGTGGGCGGATAGAACTACTTCTAAAGGAGCCACGGGTAGGACTCCCTATTCTTTAGTATTCGGGCTGAAGGCTGTGATTCCGGTTGAAGCAACAGTCCCCACGGCAAGGTATGGCTTATTGACTCAAGATGAAAATAACCTCTTGCTAACTCAAGATTTAGATACAATTGATGAGATCGGGGATTTAGCCAAGATAAGGATGGCGGCTTATCGGCGGCGAATTTCTAGGTCTTACAACAAGAATGTCGAGTTAGAAGGTTCCGGGTTGGTGATTTAGTTTTGAGAAAAGTATTTCAAAATACAAGAGAATTGAATGCGGGTAAGTGGCTCCCAAGTGGGAAGGCCCATATCTCATCGATCTTGAAGGCGCGAAGGTGCATGCGGTTGTCAACCCCGAGTGGAGGCAGAATCCTAGAAGTTGGAACGCTATCCACTTGAAACTTTATTTCACGTAAGTCCAGTTATTTATAACTAGACTCTTCAGGTACGGTTTAAATTTATGTCAAGTTCAATTACGCATTTCAATTTTTTCTACTCTTATTAAAACATTCTTGACTTGAGCGTCGGAGGGCGTTAGCTATGCTAACGCCCGGCCTAACATAAATTTGTTTTGCGAGGTGCAACTTGAACAAACGGAGTAGGCTCAACATGTTGACACGCCCGATGCAGTGATACTTGTTGAGACCTAAGGCTGGAAAAGGTCAAGCATGTTGACACGCCGGTACGGTTGATACATGTTTGAACTGAGGAAGAAAATTTCAACATGTTGACACGCCGATGCGGGCGATACATGTTGGAATTCTAGGCTGGAGAGGGATAGGACTTGTTGACACGCCAGGACGGCTGATACTTGTTCTATCTCTTCAAACGATTTACCTCTAATCAAAGGTACTTATGGTTAAAAGATATTCATCTTTTCTTACGAATTAAGGTTTTGACACCTTCGCCTGGGCGCACGTTTTCACACTTATTCAAGTTGTGGACTATTGGTTGTAACATTTTCATGTTACCTACGGTTTATAACATTTACATGTTATCTAAAGAACAAACAGAGCATCTCTCAGAGACATAAGTTACCTTGCTAAAAAAACCATTTTTCAAAAGATTTTCGCAACCAAAGGACAAGTTGGATAAGCCAACAAGTCCCTAAAAACCTAAAAAAGCTTGGAGTACTAGACCAACCTAGTACCCCCAAATAAATTGTCTCGGCTCTTATGAGCCATTACAAACTAAAAAACCTTGTTTTCAGGGACACTCCCCCCATTTGTTGTACCAATAGAGGTACACAAACAAAGCAAAAAATTGTTTTTATCCAAAATATCCAAAAACTTTAAAATGTTTTTCAAACTTTTTGGCCTGCTGCCGCCGGTGTTGCATCTTCCACTTGAACATTTGGAGTAGCTACTATGGTGCTTAAATCCTTGTTAGCATCATCAACTAGAGCTTCTAGGGCCGCGGAATTCACTTCTTCTGCATCCGCTGGCTCACCAATATGGTCCTCCAAAACTTTTCTCTCATCTTCCAAGTTCCAAGCTATGGCCTGTCCGTTTTCATATTCTTCAATCATTTGAATGCGGGTCTCCAACAAAGTCTTGGTGGCATTAAATTTGAAGTTCCCCTCTGCAACTTCAAGTTCTTTCATATGAGCCTTATTCTCAGCACGAATGGCTTCCACTTCTTCTCCCAGCGTTCAAAATCCTTCCTCAAACCTTCCACCTCACCAAAGATGCTTGTTTGCCTCCCTCTTCAACTTCTCCACTTCCTTGGCACTTTTGGTAGCCTCCTTTTTGATTCTGCAGCTTCGTGACCAAGCCTCGCCGCTTTGATCTTCAATGCATCAATGTAGGCCACAATCGGGGTCATGAGTTCCTGCACCAAAAAAAGATGTTAATACTTTATCAAGCTCTTTGATAAAATTCAAAGATTCCTTCATCTTTACCTTCTCAACAACAGCCCTAAATTTTTCTCCTAACTTCTCCATGTCCATATCACTGTTTGCATCCGTGGCCTCGGCTTCTACCGACTTTCTTTTCTTTGCATCCCCCTTCTTCTTGGATGCGGCCACATGAGCTAGCCACAATAGACACGGGGGTAGGGGTTTACCATCCTTCTTTGCCAAGCTTTTGCTCAGTTTGCAGCAAGAAGAAGGTCGGCGGCGTAACAGTTTCCTTGGAGCGAGTGGCTGCAAAATAGGATGAAGAGTTAGAACAGATTAAAGGGGTTAGAACAACTTGGAGATAGGCAAAGATTTAAAGTATTTGATTAACCTGTAGACATTGGGATAGGCTCAGAAAAGGTTTCTTCAAGGTTTGCCTCTCGGGCTTCTTCGGGACCAACTTCCTTGTTAGAATCTGCAACAAATTGAACTGGTAGTGCCTTAAAAGTTCTCACTAAGGGTTCCAAGTTATAGATCTCGCTCACTCTTTCCTCTGTGTTGTCTTTAAAGGGAAAAAGCGCATCCAATTTCGCAACTAGGCCAAAGAAAAATTTGGAGAAATAGTTAGTACATTGCTGAAAATCATCATTAGAGTAAGAAAAATTGCCTACTACCTTGGGACCTCCATTTGAAGTTGGCACCCACATCCTTCGCCAGGGTGCTCTTCTTTGCAAAAAAGAATTTGTTCTTCCACCCTCTATCGGCGGGATCAACATTGTCGATTAAGAAAGGCGTCCTACCAACCCTAACCCTAAAACCATATCTCCCTAAACCAAAGCTCATAAACTCATGCGTAAAAGCAAATTCCTCTAGACCAATTGCTAACTCTGTTTCTGCATTTAGCCTTACTAGGGTTTGAAGGCTTCTCCAACCTTGAGGCATGAGTTGGGCATAGTTAAGCTTGGAAGATACAAAGAACTGGGTGATTAAAATTGGAAACGGGAATTTCAGACCAATAGTGAACGGATATTCAGGGAAACATACCCATTCGGGGGAAAAACACTCTGGAGTTAGGTCAGGGTGGGTAAAAAGTTCAGTTTCGAAAGCCATGGCGTGATTCCTCTTGATAATTTCTAAATTGGCGGCAGGAATGGTACACTTTTCTTTTTCAGGGTTCTTCAACATGTTTTGGGTGAGAAAACCCACGGGCAAACCCTCTCCACTCTCGATTAAAGTTACCACCTTTCTCTTCCCCATTTTTCAAGCTTAAAACAAAGATTCAAAGATGGAACTGAAAAGGAAACAAGAAACTCACCGGCAATTTCTACTTGATTCTCCTCTCCAAACCGTCTTCCCTGGTTCTCCTTCTTCTTCCCGTAATCTTTTTGAAAGCTACGTTTTTGAAAAGGAGAGTTGGAACAGGAATCTTCTTATTTATGGAGGTTGAAAGTGGTTGAGACCTTTTAAAACAAATACACCTTTTGCCTTGGGAAAAACCACTTAACCGTCCCGTCGCATCCTTTTAAAACCGTCATCCTTTTTCTTTCTAGTTTTGGCAAACCTTTTGAATTCTTTTTGTCTCTTTCTATTCTTCTTTTTTAAATTCAAAAAGTTTGGGGGCAATTGTTGGGCCCTACATTTTCAGTCAACATGTTTACAACTTACACTTAACAACTTGGTACTAACAACTTGAGTTGCTCTATTTACAACTTGGCCTTGCGGGTTGGGACGCATAACGTTTTTCCTATTTTATAGGGAACGTGCCAAAGACCAGTTCAACCACGTTTCTTCAGCAAACAAATCACTATCTCTTCATCAACGATCAAATGCGGATATGTCTCCAAGGATCAACCCTAATTCCGAGTTTATAGGCCCATAATCCTCTTTTTGTTAATTAGTTTTGAGGTATAAAAGGGGGAACACACACTGTATTTTCACGCACGTTCCTCACTAGCTTAAGCTCCCTTTTTCATACGCTCTTAGCATTGTAATCTCAAGAAAATTCTTAGTAAACTTTCGGTCAAGGCAGGAGCCATATCCTCCCGGGGTTTTATGCCGGAGAACAAGTTGTTCAAGGGCTTTCCCTAGTCAACAAACGTCTTGTGTCCATTTCTATCCAACTTGATAGTCATTGTACCTAGATTCATATCACTTTAGTCACTTTTCCCATCATAAAAATATAATTGTTGAAATTTGACCAAAACAATTATCTTTCGTAATAAATGCTCGGTAATTCTTTTTTAAGAGAACTTCCAAATGTTTTAAAAGTCGCTCGCCTAACCCGCTTAGGTCCTGCCTAGGTGCTAGGCGGTTATAAAATGTCGCGACTAATCCCAAATCCGGCTAGAAACGCGTTCAGTCAAAAATCGTTACATAAGCGCTCTACGAGCTAGCTGACTAGTAGAGTTGGACGGCGCCTACCGTCGAGATACGCTTACTGATTTAATAATTTTATAAAATATTCGCTCTTAAAACTAAAATGGTGGCGTTTCTTATCGGTATAAATTTCAAAATGTCCTCGTTGAAGACTAAAAAGCTGTAAATCATATGTAATATTTGGTGTCCATGGAAGTAGATAGAGGAAATGTTAGTGACATCGATTTATCCTTGAATGATTTTGTTTGAAGTTGAGTGCTGCTGGAATCAACTATTTCTAAAAGCCACTTTGAGAAAATTGTTTATTGTATCGCCTTGAGTATTTATTTTTTCACCAACATAACTCTCCCGTGTATTAATCATTATTAATCTTCTTAAGATTTTTCACAGAACCACCCGATTCTTTCATAAAGTTGTATCAGGAGCAACGTTCAGGGGACATAACTCGTATAGGTTCAACTTTTGTGATAAAAAATGCTCATCAGTGGGTGTGTAAATTGTGGTAGAACTTTATGAACCATAAAACCTTAACATTCCTCATGTGTTTGCTTAAAAGCAAACAAAAGTTGCATTGCTTATGATTATTCTCATTGGTCGCTACTCAAATTAAGCTGATAGCAGCTTCAACTTAGAAAATCACATAAGTTGATACATAATCAATTTCACGAACAACTCTCTGTTGATCTTTATAAGCCACTGGATACCTATATGGAAAATTAATCAGCCTCAGCTTGTCCTTACATTTTCTACATCCTTCAAAGCTGTTAAGGTTATTGGGCATCCACTCTTCAGTCTAGGAATATGTGCTTTCCTTTCTAGACTAGGATCTAGATCATCAACCTTCCACCTATGAATTGGAGAAGAATGAGTAACAGTAGAAGCTACGTAAAATGCTAGCATGTACAGAGATTGACTCACTTGTATCCACTAGTTAGTCTGTGTAAGAACACCAACATTGTCACCTTTGCCATATTGATCCCCAAGCATGTCCTAGGTCCTGATCCAAATGGTATATAACTATATGGCTTTTGTATTTCCTGGAAACATACAGGTTACTCGCGTTATTATCATCTGATGAGAATATACTCATATAAGGCAACTCCAAATAATGAAAATATTTAAAGTAGATTGAGTAAGTCTTTACATCAAACCGAGAGGGGTTGAACTGCAAGGGGTCCTTGTGTAGTTCTGAGTCATAGTGTATGCATGTTGCATCAATATTAACATGCCATCCTTTCTTTATTTCAAACCCTGGCTCAGCAAAACCCACTCTAAAGCATTAGAGATGATGACCTTTTTGAAATATCAGGAAAGCTCAAATGATATATTGGGATAGATAACATATATCAATTCCTGAGTTGTGTTTTTGACTACCTAGAAATGAAAACTAGACTGTACCTTGTATTGTGCAGTCACTAAGTGCAACACGGGGAAACCATAATAAGACATTAGACATCCTCAGTGTCTCTTTCACAACCTGAAAATGTAGGGAATTCGAACTTCTTCATTACTCTGCCTTATAAGAAGAGAACAAAATGTGCTAATGCAAATAATATACACGTAATCCATATTTATATATAATGAGTTGGCATCTTGTTCCTTACCTTTGAACCATAAGGCATGCTGTTAAGATCTTCTAGGGTAAGGCCGGCCCCAGCTGGCTTATTTCTGAGAATTGACAGTTGTTCTCCCTGTAAATTCAGCAAAATATGTTGAACTTTTTGTTCAGTAGATACTGATCTTGCTAGACTTTTTGTTGCATTTCAAACTTTTGACGGATTTTTCATTTAAAGTTCTATTTTTGGCAGGTGCACAAAATGTGCATCGACTTTTTAGGGTTTGTGATAGTCAGCTTAATATTACCCTTGAAACTGATAGAACAAAATACCAGCATGGCCCATGGTAACTTCAGCTAAAAAGATACTCCTGAGAGCTACTTGTGTTTCCCGAGTTGCACTAATTTGATTACACTACTGAATTTATTTAAAGGAATATAATTTGTTCCTTTATGATATTAGAGGCATTGGGGCCAAAAAGACTGAAATCTTGATTTTGTAGCAGCATGTGTAAAGTTGGTACATGTTTCTTACCCTGAGCCTGTCCTGGACCTCCCTGTTTTCATCTAACAACTTGACACTCCACATCATTGCAGCTGCTGTGGTAGTCTGCCCTGCAATTATCAATGTTAATAGATTATCCATAAGCTCTGAGTCATCGATCTTTTCATCCGATGGATATGAATCTCTCAGTAACATTGACTGCAGGAAGTCTTCATGACAATCTTTCCTGCTCCGTCGATTGTCAATCATTTCTTCAAATATTTTCATGAGCCTAATACGTGCCTGTTCAAAGACATTATTTAGTAGCAGAATGTTTATAAATTTGATAGTGAAATGCCAATTTCTTAATATATTTCATACCATGAAATGGTTAATCCCTGGGTATGTTTCCACTTGTTCTTTTATTTGCATTTATATTTTGTTATCAGTTCTCATTTTCTGTAAATATATTTTAAGTAGGATCATCGAAGAAAATGTTGGCAAAGCTTACCTTGATGCCGTTGTAGTATCTGGTGCCAGGAATCATGAAGGGAAATGAGAGCATTGCATCAGAAATAGCTGTGCAGTCGCTTTCAATTTGTCTTAGCATGGAAGTGTCTGTGATGCTCATCAGCATGTCGCACATTGCATCAAAAGCTAGCTGCACCAAACATATTGTTCAGGTTAGTGTATGATCAGCTATCTCTTACTCCCTCTGTCCCAAAATGATCTTCCTGCTTTTTTGGTCGTTACTATGAAGGTACTTTGAGCATCAAATTTAGGTTCATTTAATTATCCTTATAAAAATTTAAAACTTGTTATTGGTAGTATTTATAATAGTGTATCAATAACAGGTTTCAAAATTTCATTATGATAATTTAATTAACCTTAAATTATTGCTCAAAGTACCTTCGTATTAACGACCTAAAAGTGGGAAGATCATTTTGGGACGGAGGGAGTATTTTACGTGTTCTCATTTTCCTGCATTTTTTAACAAATTTATTTTGTTCCTTAGGCTCCGTTTGTTTGGGGGAAAATGTTTTCCGGAAAACATTTTCCTCATTTTCCGGTGTTTGTTTCACACCAGAAAATGGGGGAAACTTCATTTTTATCTTATTTTCCGGAAAACATTTTCATTTTTCGGAAAACATTTTGCCGGAAATCATTTTCCGGAAAATGTTTTACGCTAAACAAACGGAGCCTTTAAGATATTTTATTATCACGTTCACTATGATTTATGCATTATCATTTATCATTATTTGATAAATGATAATGCATTTATCACGTTCGCCATGATTCAAGCATTATCATTTATCAATGAAACTTGATAACCGGATGTCAAGCATTTATATGCAATGAACTCTTTGTTTCTACTTTCTGTGTCTTCATGCACTATCATTCATCATTCTTTGGATTTGGTTGAAAATTCTTTTAAAATGCTACATAAGCTTGGTGGCTACATCATGTTTTTTCAATCTTTTTTAAGAATCGGTCAATGAGCCTAAGCTTCCTAAAGCCTGTTTCCCCCTGTTGAAATTATTGATTTTAAACGACTGAGTCTTCGCCAAGGATCCTCCCAAGTATATTAAACTTAGGAAAGCTTACCTTCTGACATAGTTTTCTAATTCCAGCATGATTGCTTGGAAGTTTAATTTCATTAAATTAGGTCAATAAAGTTTTCTCTCGATTGTTTATGATATTTTTGTATAATGATGGACCCTGACAGCTCATAAGAGGGATACTGTCTCCTTACTGGTTTTAGTGTTTATGAGCATCATTCTACTGACTAAGGTCTAAGATTCCAACTTATACCCCATCCTACATGATCATGCTCTGGCTTTCATCAGATCATGTAGGCATGAAATTTCTAAATGCGACAATGTATAGTAGCATAAATGCGGATTGCAAGAAAAAAATGATTCTGATGTTAGAGGACAGCCAATTAGCAGGCCACCACCACCTGGGCCCAAAGAAGGGTGGAGGAAAGGAAAGAAAAAGAAAAAGGACAGATGGTTAGAAGATATAACTGGATTGTTACCTTCATGTTGAACTCAAGTACTCGAAAGCTTTTCCCATCTCTTTCCATATTCCCCAGCCTCTCAGAGAGCATTTTGTCAATTTTCTGAACAAACTTGGATAAAGAGCTCATGGAGAAAGGATCGGATAGAAGACGCCTAATCCTTCTGTGACTCTCATGTGGAACACATAGCAAGCTTTTCTTTCCAACAGCATCTGCCATTGATTTCACATATCCCTTGTTGTACAGCTGAAAGTCATTTGAGAATATTGTTTTTGCACCCTCAACACTTGGAACAAACACATGAATTTTGCCAAATAGTCGTGTTTTGAACCATGCTCCATACCTGGTCACCATATACATCAAATCTTAGTAATCTATCTTCTTGGAGGGGCTACTAGATGTCATTCCATCGTGAGTAGCCTTCACATTTATATGTCTTTAAAATAAGCTATTCTATACTTGCTTATAGCTGATTTTTCTCTTTCACTAAACGAGTTTTTAATCAATTGTTAACTTAATCTATTACAATAGTGACACTTGGAGAGTGAAATCTACCATTGTAGGATTGAACCCCTAACCTCTACAAAAAGGTATACCTGATGCAGCTTGAGCAAGAGCTCTTTTAGCTTGCTTATAGTTGATATTGTTGGAAAAATTGTTAATTAATGTGAATATGAAATTGATTTTCTCTAGTTAAAGTGGAATCCAAGGTGTGACCTTTGGGTTTGTTGATAATTAACCAAAAATTGAATTCCTTTTTAAGGAATTATGAGGCTTTTATGTTCGGGTTGTTACAAGAACAAATATGACGCAGTCCATGACTCGTAGATGCATAGTATGGAGGTAAAGAGACATCAGTTCAGCCTATGTTTTCTTTGTCCAAGTTCAACCAGCCGTCTCCCTCTACCTAGCCAATTAGCAATTTATTAGTAGTATCTACCCCCTACATGAATCAGCCATTAATTCATGGTTTTGTCTTATCCAAATAAGGATTTATCAATTAAACTTATCCATTAATTAAATAATGTTCGGTCTTCTAAGAGGAGCCTATAAATAGACTAGTCTAGGAGATTGGAGGGCAGACTTTGATGTATTCTAAATTAGTTCATTATAATATTTGACTAGTTGAATGTAACTCCTAGTTTTGTTCCTTCTCTCTCATTGTGTTGCTAAATTTTACAAGATCCATTTCCTCCTCTTATTTACCTCTTCATCATTTGGTATCAGAGCCAACGCTACGTTCTCGGGTTGCTTCCTTAATTTGTTTCATGGGGGCACGATGTGGTAGAGGAAGGCGAGGTAACATGATGGGTGACTTAAGAGACAACGTGAGGATGAAATTCAAGCACTTTGAAGACAAGTTGAGCAGCTTACTCTTCAACTTGAACGACAAGAGGCTCGTGGGGAGCGTGGTAGTTCAAGTAGTGGTGGGTCTTCTAGTGACGAGTCTGATGTGAACCCCTTTGCCAACAATTGAAATGCTGCTTGGCCAAGAAGGTTTGATCGTGACTTTGACAACGTTAAATTTGACCTTCCGGAGTTCCATGGTCGTCTACAACCTGATAAGTTTCTTGAGTGGCTTAGTGCCATTGAGAAATTTTTTGATTACAAGGAAACCGCTCAATATCAACGTGTGAAGCTTGTAGCAATGAGGTTGCGTGGTTATGCTTCAACGTGGTGGGATAAAGTTCAAGAGATGAGACTTAGAAATGGAAAGGCCAAGATTACATCTTGGGAGAAGATGAAGTCGAGGCTTAAGGGGAAATTTCTCCCCGTGGATTTTGCTCAAACAATAGTTTCACAATTCAACAACCTTCCAAGAGTCCAAAAGTGTGGTGGAGTATACAGAGGAATTCTACAAGATGATAGCACGTAATGATGTGCAAGAAAACGAAGAACAAATGGTAGCAAGGTACGTGGGCGGTTTACGAATTCCCCTTCGTGATGAAGTGGAAATGCACAGGCTACGGAGAGTTGAAGATGCTTATCAATTGGCCTTAAAGGTGGAGGCTAAACTTGCTCGTAGTGGCGGTAAGAAGTACGTGGATGTACACAGCCTATATCCTTATTCAAAGGGAGAGACTTCCAAGAATTGGAAGACGAATTCAAAGGCTGGAAATTTTGGTGAACAATCAGAAAAGTCAGCCACTACCAACCGTGCAGGAGGACAAGCTAGTCGCTCCAATGGATGCTTCAAGTGTGGTCAAGTTGGTCATCGTATGAGCGAATATCCGAAACGACATGTCGTTGCTTTCGGTGATGAAGACTTGGAGGATGAAGTTGAAAGGCAGCCGGTATATGATGGAGAAGAGGGTGTTAAGCGCGAGGAGATTGAGTCTGAAGAAGGTGAAAGTTTGATGATCCAAAGATCCGTTGCTACTCCCAAGGTTGATGACGATGAAGATTGGCTCCACTCAAGTATTTTCAAGACTCGATGCAAGTCTAATGGTAAAGTATGCACTATAGTCATTGATGGTGGTAGCTGTGAAAATATTGTGTCACAAGAGATGGTGAACAAGCTCAATCTTCCTACTGAACCTCACCCTAAGCCGTACCGCATTGCATAGTTCAAGAAAGGAAATGAGGTAAAGGTTACTAAGCGTTGTCTTGTTTCATTTTCGATGGGGAAGAATTATCATGATAAAATTTTGTGTGATGTTGTTCCTATGGATGTATGTCACATACTCCTAGGAAGGCCATGGCAATATGATAGGCACGTTATTCACAATGGTCATGCGAATACTTATACTTTTAAGATGGGAAAATATGAAATAGTTCTTTTGTCTAGTAAAGATGAAAAGATGCTCAAGTCTTCAAAGGAAGAGAGCAACAACTTCCTTGCACGGTCACAGTTCATTGAAGAAAGTACGACAAGTGGTGTTTGATATATGTTGATTGCTAAAGAAACCATGGCATCTTTAAGTTTTCCTTGTAAATTGGAGCCACTATTGAAGGAGTTTGAAGATGTCATGCCAGAAGATTTGCCCGATGGTTTGCCACCTCTTATAGACATTCAACATCAAATTGACTTGGTTCCGGGTTCTACTCTTTCGAATAAGGCTCACTATTGCATGAGTCCTAAGGAGCATGGAAAATTGGCTAGGCAAGTAAATAGAGTTGTTAAAGAAAGGGTACATTCAAGAGAGCTTGAGCCCTTGTGCTGTTTCGACTATATTGACTCAATAAAGGGATGGGACATTGCGTATGTGTGTAGACAATCGTGCAATCAACAAGATTACTATCAAGTATCGATTTACTATTCCAAGGATTGATGACATGTTTGATTTGCTTGCCGGAGCGAAAGTTTACTCCAAGATTGATCTACGAAGTGGTTATCACTAGATTCGCATTAAGCCAGGTGATGAATGGAAGACCGCTTTCAAGACACGAGAAGGGCTTTACGAGTGGCTAGTTATGTCATTTGGTCTTTCCAATGTTCCAAGCACTTTCATGAGGGTAATGAATCAAACCCTTTTCCCTTTTATTGGAAAATTTGTTGTTGTTTACTTTGACGATATACTTATATATAGTCGTAATATAAGTGAGCATGTAGAGTATTTAAGGGCTGTTTTGATCACTTTGAGAGGTGAAAAGCTTTACTCAAACCTCAAAAAGTGCTCTTTCATGACAAATAGTCTAGTTTTTCTAGGATTTGTGCTAACTCCTATAGGAATCCAAGTGGATGATGAGAAGATCCGTGCAATTCAGGAGTGGCCATCACCCAAAAGCTTGCAGTAAGTTAGGAATTTCATGGTTTGGCGTCATTTCTTGTCGTTTCATCAAGAATTTTAGCACTATTTCAGCCCCTTTAACAAGTTGTATGAAGAAAGGAGAATTCAAGTGAACCTTGGAAGCTGAGAAGAGTTTTCAACTTGTGAAAAGCAAGTTGTCAAGCGCACGAGTACTTGCTTTATCGGACTTTGAGAAGGTATTTGAGGTTGATTGTGATGCATCTCAGGTGGGAATTGGTGGGGTCCTAAGCCAAGGGGGTCATCTGATCGCTTTCTTTAGCGAAAAACTAAATGAAGCACGAAAAAGTATTCTACTTATGATGTGGAATTTTATGCAATTGTGCAAGCCCTTCGCTATTGGAGATCCTACCTCATTAAAAAAGAATTCATTTTGAATTCGGACCATGAAGCTCTCAAGCACATCAACAACTAAGGTGGACTAAACAGGAGGCATGCAAAATGGGTCTCATTTTTGCAAGAGTATACTTTTGTGTTGAAGCATAAGAGTGGAAAATGCAATCTAGTGGTTAATGCTCTTAGTAGGAGAGTTGTGCTTATGAAATATCTAAGTATAAAGCTGGAAGGATTTGATCATATTCACAACATGTATAAGGAAGATTCAGATTTTGGCGACATTTGGAGGGCTTGCAAAAGCGAACAGCAGGGTGATTATTTTCTTCAATTAAGTCGAATTTCTCTTCAAGGGAAGTAGTCTGTGCATCCCAATGTGATCCCTTAGAGAGTACATTATCAAGGAATTGCATTATGGAGGACCTTGTGGACATTTTGGAATAGACAAGACTGTTTTTGCAATGAAGGAGAAATACTTTTGGCCTTCCATTTACAGGGATGTGAACATGTTCGTGAAGCGATGTTGCATATGTCAAACTTGCAAAGGAGGAGCTCAGAATACCAGTCATTACATGCCAATGCCTGTTCCAGACGCTCCGTGGGAAGATGTAAGCATGGACTTTGTGGTTGGATTGCCAAAAACTCAAAGAGGTAATGATTCAATTTTTGTCGTTGTTGATCGTTTTTCCAAGATGGCACACTTTATTGCATGCAAGAAGACTATGGATGCTTCTCATGTTGCTGATCTTTATTTTCGTGAGGTCGTTAAGCATCATGGAATCCCCAAGTCCATTGTTTCAGACATATATGCTAAATTTATTAGCCACTTTTGGAGAAGTTAGAGGAAGATGGGTGGCACTAATTTGCACTTTAGTAGTGTGTATCATCCTCAAACGGATGGACAAACAGAAGTGGTGAATCGGACCTTGGGAAATCTGCTTAGCACATTGGCAGCAAAGAAGCCAAAACAGTGGGACATGGTGCTTTCGCAAGCTGAATTTTCTTATAATTATTCAGTTAATCGCTCAACTGGAAAAAGGCCTTTTGAGGTTGTTTATGGAAAAGCTCCGAACCATTATCTTGATCTTGTTCCAATTCCAAATCCCACATTGTCAAGGAATAATACGGAAGATTTTGCTGCTGTTATGGCACGAATTCATCAAGAAGTGAAAAGGAAGCTCGAAGACAGTAATGCAAAGTAAAAGGAAGTAGCCAATGTTCATCGGAGAATGAAGGTATTTGATGAAGGAGATCTTGTTTAGGTCAATCTGAAGAAGGAAAGGTTTCCTAGTGGTTCTTACAGCAAACTCAAGGATAAGAAGATTGGTCCGTGCCGAATCCTCAAGAAGATCAATGATAATGCCTACAGAATTGATCTCCCTCCCCACATCAATACTCACTCAACGTTTAACATTCGTGACTTGTCTGAGTTTCATTGAGACCAATTCCAGAAAACTCGTGGTCGAGTTCTTCCCCAGCAGGAGAGAATGATGCAATCCATGACTCGTAGATGCATAGTATGGAGGTAAAGAGACATCAATTCAGCCTATGTTTTCTTTGTCCAAGTTCAGCCATTTATTAGTAGTATTTACCCCCTACATGAATCAGCCATTACACTACAAGGAAAACCAAAAATAGAGACGGAAAATTAGAGACAGACGGAGTCTGTAGCTAATTTGGAGACATATTAGAGACAGACCCAAAATTTAGAGACGGATTCAGAATCCGTCTCTAATTTAGAGACAGATTTTTGAATCCGTCTATAAAATTTAGTGACAGATTCAAAATCTGTCTCTAAAATTTAGAGACAAATTCAACATTTGTCTCTAAATTTGACTTTTCTTCTATATACTTTCATTTATTTAGTTTTTTTCTATCTTTTTTTATATAAATTTTTCTAAAAAAAAACCACTAATTAACAAAGGATAAAATATTATTTTCTAGTCAATAAAAAATTTAAAAAAAAATAAAAAATAAATATAGTGTAGTCCGTTCCTCTGACTTTTCTTCTATATACTTTCATTTGTTTAGTTTTTTTCCTATCTTTTTTATATAACTTTTTCTAAAAAAAACACTAACTAACAAAGGCTAAAATATTATTTTCTAGTCAATAAAAATTTAAAAAAAATAAAAAATAAATATAGGATAGTCCGTCCCTCTTTTGACTTTTCTTCTATATACTTTCATTTGTTTAGTTTTTTTCTATCTTTTTTATATAATTTTTTCTAAAATAACCACTAATTAAAAAAGGATAAAATATTATTTTCTAGTCAATAAAAATTTAAAAAAATAAAAAATAAATATAGGGTAGTCCATCCCTCTTTTGACTTTTCTTCTATATACTTTCATTTGTTTAGTTTTTTTTCTATCTTTTTTTATATAACTTTTTATTAAAAAAACAACTTATTAACAAAGGCTAAAATATTATTTTCTAGTCAGTAAAATTTTTTAAAAAATAAAAAATAAATATAGGGCAGTCCGTCCCTCTTTTGACTTTTCTTCTATATACTTTCATTTGTTTAGTTTTTTTCTATCTTTTTTTATATAACTTTTTCTATAAAAAATCACTAATTAAAAAAGACTAAAATATTATTTTCTAGTCAATAAAATTTTTTTAAAAAATAAAAAATAAATAGAGGGTAGTCCGTCCCTCTTTTGACTTTTCTTCTATATACTTTCATTTGTTTAGTTTTTTTTTTATATTTTTTTATATAATTTTTTCTAAAAAAACCACTAATTAAAAAAGTATAAAATATTATTTTCTAGTCAATAAAAAATAAATATAGGGTAGTCCGTCCCTCTTTTGACTTTTCTTTTATATACTTTCATTTATTTAGTTTTTTTCTATCTTTTTTTATATAACTTTTTCTAAAAAAAAAATCACTAATTAACAAAGGCTAAAATATTATTTTCTAGTCAATAAATTAAAAAAAAAATATAGGGTAGTCCGTCCCTATTTTGACTTTTCTTCTATATACTTTCATTTGTTTAGTTTTTTTTCTATCTTTTTTTTATATAACTTTTTCTAAAAAAAACCACTAATTAAAAAAGGCTAAAATATTATTTTATAGTCAATAAAAAAATTTTTAAAAAATAAAAAATAAATATAGGGCAGTCCGTCCCTCTTTTGACTTTTCTTCTATATACTTTCATTTGTTTAGTTTTTTTCTATCTTTTTTTCTATAATTTTTTCTAAAAAAACCACTAACTAACAAAGGTTAAAATATTATTTTCTAGTCAATAAATTTTTTTAAAAAAATAAAAAATAAATATAGGATAGTCCGTCCCTCTTTTGACTTTTCTTCTATATACTTTCCTTTGTTTAGTTTTTTTCTATCTTTTTTTATATAACTTTTTCTAAAGAAAACCACTAATTAACAAAGGCTAAAATATTATTTTCTAGTCAATAAAAAATTTAAAAAAAATAAAAAATAAATATTGGGTAGTCCGTCCCTCTTTTGACTTTTCTTCTATATACTTTCATTTGTTTAGTTTTTTTCTATCTTTTTTTATATAACTTTTTCTAAAAAAAAACCACTCATTAACAAAGGCTAAAATATTATTTTCTAGTCAATAAAAAATTTTTAAAAAAATAAAAAAAAATATAGGATAGTCCGTCCCTCTTTTGACTTTTCTTCTATATACTTTCATTTGTTTAGTTTTTTTCTATCTTTTTTTATATAACTTTTTCTAAAAAAAACCTCTAATTAACAAAGGCTAAAATATTATTTTCTAGGGTTTAGGGTATGAGGGTATATGAGGTTTAGGGTTATGATATATGAGGTTTAGGGTTATGATAAATGGTTTATGGTATAAGGTTTAGGGTGTAGGGGTTGAACGGAATAAAAGTGACGGACTAGGCCCTACGTACGAAGCCCAACAATTCAGACATTAGTACAGCAATACCATTGAATGGTATAAGGTTTAGGGTATAGGGTTTAGGGTATAAGGTACAATGTATAGGTATATGATTTAGGATTTAGTGTATAGGGTATAAGGTATAAGGTTCAGGGTATAGGGTTTAGGGTATATGATATAAGGGATAAGATATAGGTATATGACTTAGGGTTTAGGGTATAGGGTATAAGGTATTAGTATACGACTTAGAGTTTAGGGTATATGGTATAAGGTATAAGGGTTAGGGTATAGGGTTTAGGTTATAAGGTATAATATATATGTATATGATTTAGGGTATAAGTGATAATGTATAGGTATACGACTTAGGTTTTAGGGTATAATGTATAGGTATATGATTTAGGGTTTAGCTAGTGTATAGGGTATAAGGTATAAGGTTTAGGGTTTAGGGTATAAGGGATAAGGTATAGGGCCTAGGGCTTAGGATTTAGGGTATAAGGTATAAGGTTTAGGGTATAGGGGTTAGGGTTTAGGGTTTAGGGTTTAGGGCTTAGAGTTTAGGGTTTAGGGTTCAGGGTATAGGGTTTAGGGTATAGGGTTTAGGATTTAGGGTATAAGGTATAAGGTTTAGGGTGTAGGGGTTAGGGTGTAGGGTTTAGGGTTTAGGGCTTAGAGTTTAGGGTTTAGGGTATAGGGTTTAGGGTATTGGGTATAGGGTATAAGATTTAGGGTATAGGGTTTAGGGTATAAGGTTTAATGTATAGGTATATATGATTTAGGGTATAGGGTTTTTTTTAGGGTTTAGGGTATAATGTATATCTCACTCTAAACCCTAAACCATAAAACCCATATCATATATCCTAAACCCTATCTTTTTTTATATAACTTTTTCTAAAAAAAAATCACTAATTAACAAAGTCTAAAATATTATTTCCAAGTCAATAAATTTTTTTTAAAAAAATAAAAATTAAATATAGGGTAGTCCGTCCCTCTTTTGATTTTTCTTCTATACACTATCATTTGTTTAGTTTTTTTCTATCTTTTTTTATATACATTTTTGTAAAAAAAAATCACTAATTAACAAAGGCTAAAATATTATTTTCTAGACAATAAAAAATTTTTAAAAAATAAAAAATAAATATAGGGTAGTCCGTCCCTCTTTTGACTTTTCTTCTATATACTTTCATTTGTTTAGTTTTTTTCTATCTTTTTTATATACATTTTTGTAAAAAAAAAAATCACTAATTAACAAAATCTAATAATTTTTAAAGAAATAAAAGTATATAATATAAAAACATTTACTTTTTGATATTATGTATTATTACTAGTTATTATTAATATTATTATTAAGTATTATTATTAATTATATAATAATAATTATTAATATATTCAATTATTTAATTGAATAATTAACAATAGCATCATTATTAGTATTATTATTAAGTATTATTACTAATAATTTTTAAAGAAATAAAAGTATATAATATAAAAATATTTAATATTTTGATATTATGTATTATTACTAGTTATTATTAATATTATTATTAAGTATTATTATTAATTATATAATAATAATTATTAATAATTATTCAATTAAAGAAAATGGTTTGTTAGGTGAATTATGAAACATTGGATTGAATTTTATGTTATGTATTTAATGGTCAAGATGACGTTTGGCTTATGATCCATGTGATTATTTGAGATCCAATAAAACAATGCCACATGACATTGTTTTATTGGGTTACCAATATTCACGTGGATTGATTCCGTAATCAACCTGGACCATTGATTATAAACATCTAATGGTCCAAAATCATTTAAACAAAACCATTTCACCCTCTATTCTCTTTTCTAATCACCTCCCTCATTTCTCTCTCTTAATTATCTCAATCCAAACAAACCCTTCTCTCTCAGCGCCTCCCTCTGTGCCGCCCCATCCCTACCCCAATTCTCGTCACCGCTACCACCCCTACCCAATACGCCTCCCTCTCCCTTCCTTTGCCAACCACCCAGCAACCCACACCGACAACCACACAGCAAACCAAACGGCCCAACCCCATCCCTTCCGTTTCCTTCCCACCCCGTTTCTTTACCCCACAACCCTCTACCGTCGCACCTCTTCTACGGCCACCCATGAGATACCCAGCCAAACCTCCAACTAATTCAGGTAACACTTTCTCTTTCTCCCTCTCTCTCTTCTTCTCTTGCTTTCTCTCGATGCTAGATCTAGATCTGTGTGTATGTGCTAATGAATGTGTGTATATTTCTGTTTGCTTTTGCATAGTTGAAGGTGGAAGCTTCTGGTGTGATGTTGGAAGCGGCTGGTCTCCGGTGGTGGTCTAGAAAATTTAGGATATTTGTAAAATAGTTTTTACAAATTGTGTAATCAATCCTAAAATTTTTATTTTAGGTAATCTATGGCTGTAAATTAAATTTAGTAGGGATATTTTGATATTTTGACATTGTTAATTATTGTATATTTCTTTTTTCAATATATATAGATTATTTATAATTGTAGTTTATGTTATTTTTAATAGTATTTATTAGTTTGTGATAGTATTATAATATATTTTATAAAAAAATATTCAAGCATATATACTCCCTCCGTCCAGTTACATACTTCACACTTTTTATTTTGGGCGTCCAATTACATACTTCACACTTTGTCTCCTACATTATTTTAATACTCACAACACCATTATAATTTACTATTTCCTCCACTCATTCTCTCTTCTATTTTATTTTTACACTCACAACATTATATCATTATTTTTTTCCTTAATCCACGCGTGAACAGTAACCGTGAAGTATGTACTTGGACGGAGGGAGTATATGTTTAGAAATATAATTTTTAAACATTTATATATACTATATACTTAAAATATATATATATATATATATATATATATATATATATATATATATATATATATATATATATATATATATATATATATATATATATATATATATATATATATTTTAATAAAATATACTAAATTAGCGACGGAAAATATATGTCGCTAAAATGATTCGAAAATAAAACGACAATTTAAATAGAGACGGAAAATCCGTCGCTAATCCGTGGGTGCAGGTTGGTCGCTAAATTGAGCGTTGCTGTTTTGTAGCTGTTTTAGAGACAGATATGTCTGTCTCTAATTTGGAGACGGACATATCTGTCTCTAAATTAGAGACGAACATATCTGTCTCTAATTTAGAGGCGAACATATATGTCGCTAATTTAGAGACGGATATGTCCGTCTCTAAAACAGCTACAAAATAGCGATACCCAATTTAGCGATGAATCTACACCCACGAAATAGCTACGGAACAAATTCGTCTTTAGACACGATTTAGCTACGAAATCTTCATTTTAGCTACGGAATTTGCCGTAGCTAAAATCGTTTTTCCTTGTAGTGTTAATTCATGGTTTTGACTTATCCAAATAAGGATTAATCCATTAATTAAATAATGTTTGGTATTCTAAAAGAGCCTATAAATAGACTAGTCTAGGAGATTGGAGGGCAGACTTTGATGTATTCTGAATCAGTTCACAATAATATTTGACTAGTTGAGTGTAACTCCAAGTTTTGACGTTCCTTCTCTCTCGTTGTGTTGCTGAATTTTACAAGATCCATTTCCTCCTCTTATTTACCTCTTCATCAAAATATGAGTTAATTTTCATATTTCTCTTTTATTCATATATTGATTTCTCTAATTAAGTTAGATAATATATAACAACACAAATCTTAATGTTGAGGTTAATTATACATGATTAATGTCAATTAATTCTAAGTTATATTAGGTGTTGTCTCTTTTTTTTGGCTAGATAGAAGAAGTTAGAAGATAGAGAAGATAGAAAGATGATATGAGAGTCTCATGTTGTAACTCTATAGCTTATGATTCTCTTGTCTAAATTTTTCTTTTGATCTCTTTCTTTGAATTTCTTATTGGTGATATTGTTCAAGCATACGTTCATTTCGCCGGGAGACTCAATTTTGGAGTTGCACCCGGTTCGTCCGTTTTATCCCGTGAGACTAACGTCCGTGGAAGCCTCAACCACTCTTAGAGAGGGAGGCGAATTAGTCTTAAAGAAAGTGTATAACACGGCTTGGACACAAATGAATTAATATGACTTACATACGGTTTTCTTTTTTCTCTTTTCATTTTCTATTTTGTATTGTAATTTGTATTTCAATATTATTGTAATCATTCGTATTGTGCTCATTATTTAAGATTTTATCAAACAGATATACTCCCTCCGTCCCACTTCACTGTTGATCTACTTTATGGGCACGAGAATTAAGGAAAAGTAGGAGAGATAAATAGGTGGAGGAGGTATTTGTGAGTATAAAAAATTAAATAGGAGAGAGAATGAGTGGGATGAATAGTTAGGAGAGAGAATGTTGTGAGTGTAAAAGTAAAGTAGGAGAGAGAATGAGTGGGTGGAATAGTAATGATTCTTTGCCATTTTGGACAGTTCACACTGGAGTGAGACGTCCCAAAAAGGAAATAAGTCAACACTGGAGTGGGACGGAGGGAGTATGTAGTAAGAATACGTTATAGTCTTCTGAATCTGGTTATGAGATCTACAAACTATATATGTTTGTGGTCAATAGGTGTCGTAAGCATGCATTATAGTCAACATCTGAATCTGCTTGCTATGGTTTTGTAAGTTGATTTTTTTAAATCTAAACTTGACTTGTTCTACTACAATGGAAACTACAGCAAAAAAGAAGTCTAGTACACACGTTTGGTAAATTTATGAACTGCTAGCGATAATAAAAGGTAAGAATTATTAGTCTGCTTACCGTTGTCGCCGGACTCTCACAAAATCATAGCAACCTTTAGTACTATTAGTAGCCGAAAGAAAAGAAAAGGTTTCACCCAGGAAAGGTATACCAAGCCTGCCGGAGATCCCGCAATTTTCACCTGTGTCTCTCCTTAATGCCTTTGAGAGGAAAATTATGACTCCTACAGAAAGCAGGGCAGCCAAGATAATATCGTAGTAGCTCCTTAGTAAGAAGAAAATCTCTTCCTTTGGTAGAATCAACATCCTTAGAAAATAATATGCCTAGATTTAAGAGAATGAAGATTGAAAATATCAAGCAATGTTTTCTTATGTAGATATGAACTGAAGGCAAGGCTTGATAGATTATTTACTCTAGGACAAAACTATAAGCATGGGCATCTTAGGTAGGATACTAGGATACAAGAGGCACAAGATTCAAGTTGGAAAAGATCTTTGTCTTTTATATTCCTTAAAAACACGTAATTGATTGCTACCTTTAAATATTTATTTATTTTATTCAAATTGTTGTGTTGAATATATATAAACCCCATTTGACACTTAAAGAATACTTATGTTCCCTTTTATAAGATGTCCTAATAAAATTGTTGTAACCAAATGCGGAAAGGATCTTTGCAATTCATACACCCACAAATAAAGCGTAAAATCTAAGGAGAAACGCGTTTCTCCTAAGCGCTTAGGAGAAACGTGTTTCTCCTTAGCGGTTTATTAACGGGTTTAATTGAACGTTTAACGAACCGGTTTCTTAACCGGTTTAATTAAAACATGTTTGCCCTAAGTTCAATACCAAAACGAAATCAGTAGCAAGGAAACCCCAGTTGAATATCCAGAAACTATATCCGAAATCGGTAGCAAGCGAAATCGGTAGCAATCGAAGGAATTATGGAAAATCCAGTTTGTTGAAATCGGGAGCAAGCGAAAATCCATTTGTGAGTTCACATGTTATTATTGTTTTGGTTCGCATTTTCATAAATTTATGTATATATTAAGCATACTCAAATACGTATATGAATTTAACAATGTGTTTTAGTTTGAAATTTACAATTTACGTGTATCTATTTTGTGTTTTATGTTTAACGATTTACCATTCTACTTAGTATTGTCTCTTGGCTTTTAATTCATAATTTTTGTCATGATTAACAATGTGTTTTAGTATTGTCTCTTGGCTTTTAATTCATAATTAAAAAGTTTACGGATATTCATTTTGTAGTTTACGGATATATCATTGGCCTTGCCCGAGGACATGGCCATATCCCTTGGCATAGTACATTGCCGGTTTAAAAGTTTACGGTTATTCAACTTGGTACTTTACGGATATACATTTTATTGTTTACGGACATGGTCAATTGTGTGTATACGGATATTCAAATTGGTACCTCTTGGATATACATTTTATTGTTTTTGGATATTTAATAGATAGTTTACGGATATACATTTTTGTAGTTTCTGGATATAGCATTGGCCTTGGCCAGGACATGACCATATCCTTTGACCTAGTACATTGCCGGTTTAAAGTTTTACGGATAGTCAAATTGGTACTTTACGGATATACATTTTAATGTTTTACGGACATGGTTAATTGTGTGTTTACGGATATTCAAATTGGTACTTTACGGATATACAATTAATTGTTTACGGATATTCATTTGATAGTTTACGGATATACATTTGAAAAGCTTACGGTTATCCTTTCAAAAGGTCTACGGATATCCTTTCAAAAGGTTACGGCTATATATTTTCAAAAGGTTACGGATAACATTTCAAAAGGTTACGGATATCCTTTAAAAAGCTTCTGGATATCCTTTCAAAAGGGTTACGTATATTTATGTTTTACTCATTAATTAATTACTTTTTCTTAAATAATAGAAGAACCTTTTTGGATATTCAATTGTTTGTTCTGGATATTCAATTGTTTCTAGTTATTCATTTGTTGATATTTTACGGATATTCATTTGCTTGTTTTACGGCTATTCAATTGTTTGTTTTACGGATATTCATTTGCTTGTTTTACGGATATTCATTTGTATTTTTCTAGATATTCATTTGTGGATATTTTACGGATATCATTTTGAAAGTTTACGGATATTCATTTGTATAGTTTACGGATATTCATTTGTGTAGTTTCTTGATATGCATTTTGATAGTTTACGGATATTCATTTGTATGTTTACGGATATTCACTTCATTTATTTCTGGATATCCTTTTTTATTTTTTATTTTTTTATGTTTTGTAGCTGCAAATTTAAATAAAGGTGAAGGTAGTAAGAAGCATAAGAAGAATCAATTAAGTGAAGGTCAAGTTAAGAACTCTAATAAGAAATCAACAGTGGATGTGGTTGAAAGTGGTAAGAAACGGGCATTTGAACATTGTTGTGTCCCCGAGAAAGGCTTATTGATCTTTGTTTAACCGATGCTCGAAAGAAGATGTTAAATCTATAGGTTTTGGTGGACTATTAGAACTTAAGTTGAATAGATTGCCCAGCAGGGGGAATTGTGGAATATCTTGTTGAAAGATTTGATTCAGGAAGCTTTATTCAGAGAATCAAGAATAACAAGTAGTATATAACCACAAATGATGTTTTTGATATTCTTTGTCTTCCAAAGAACTTAAAAAAAGAGAAGATAAATTGTTCAATTGGAATTGACAAAGAGTTGAGCGCACGATATAAAAATACTTTTGGGAAAGTTAAAGATGGTATTCCGGTCAGTACGCTTGGTCAACGCATCAAAGAACTACTTGATGGAGGTGATGAGTTTAAACGCCTCTATGTATTGTTTCTTGTCGGTTTCTTTCTTGCACCGGTAGTAACAAAGGCCGTTGATTGTTCTTTGTTGGCATTGGTTGAAGATGTTACTCAAATCAAAAAGTTTGATTGGTGCCAATTTGTATTGAATAAGTTATCGATGGTGTTAGGAAGTTTAAGGCTTCTTACGCGGTAAAGTGAGGTGTTGCGGTGGTTGTGTGGTAATTCTTTTAATAGCTTACTTTCATAGATTTCCATATTTGCGTAAACACGAACCAAGCGCACGTCCTTTGATTCAACATTGGACTCAAGAGAAAATTTACGTCGAGTTTGGGAATGAAGCTAAGATTGGTTGGGGTGGAGTTCTTTATTTGGATAATGTTTATCCTATTACAAGCTATGAGGATGATTTGGATGAAGGACGGATTGGATTGCGATTGATCTTGCTCCTTTTGTTGAGGATGTAAGTCATCCTACAAAAATACCTGCAAGTGAAAATGTTCGAAGTTTTGGATTACGTTAAAGAGTCACCGGAAATATTTGAGAATGATATTAAAGTTGCTATCAATGCTCACATTGCAAGGATTTCAAAAATTGAGAAGGGGAAAGAAAAAGTTAATAATGATGATGTTGAGAAAGGATCTGTGAAGAGGAGGATTTGGTTGGTGATAGTGAACCTTGGGGAAGTCGGGTTTTTGATTACATTGATGATATTATTGATAAATTGAAAACTTCAAAAGATGAAATTTGAAGGAGAAAGGGAAGGTTGGACCATTGCCAACATTTAGGATTCTTTCACGAGTCAAGGATGCGAGCATACGAGTCGATGATAATGTTGAAAAATTTCAGAATTTTGATGACGGATATGTGCATGAGCATTATGAGGATCAAGATGCTACCAATGTTGATCAACCAAGCGAAGATCAATCTGCGAGCATCAAATTGCTAGGCTTAATACGAGGAGGATCAAGTTACGATACCCATCTGTTAAAACAACCAATGATTGAGCCTATGCATTTATTAAAGAAGTTGACGTGGAAGAAGAATATTCTTCACAAATTTTTGGTGCTATTGATAATTTGGTTGAAAAAATTTTTCAACATGGTGTTAATGGTGAGAAGTTTGACAAGATGTTAGATGAAGTGCATTTGGAACCTGTGAATTGTGAGATTATTCTTTCATACGAGATTCATGGTGAAGAATAAGGAAGTAATGATTGGTATGCCAAAGATAAAGATGGAAGTGGTTGATTATTGCTTCTCAAAAATGATTCTTCCGAGTCAAAAAGTAATATCCCCTTTTTATTTCAATATTATTACAGGTTGAAATTAAATATGTTATTCAAATTTTAATATTATTTTTTTTTCGGTGCTTTTTTCGGTTTAATGATTTCTTTGGGTAGACGAGACGATATTTTGAGTATGAAAGAAGACACGAGATATCACGAGGTGCAATTGTGAATGCTTGGGCAATGTTGTTGAACAAGTGGAACATAAAAAGGTGTAATGAAGAGATTTATGTTTGGTGTTGACTATTACGTAAGTTTACTTTTTTTCAACAACTTACAAGTATATATCGATTGCGGGGTATATATCCATGAAATTTTTTTAAGATATTGTTTATCATTTATATTAACGAGGCTACTTGGGCGAAACGTTCTTTGAATGCTCGTCTTGGTGCTTTGAGAAATGCTTCAAACTTTTTGTATTGGAAAAATGATGTTAATGTAGATGGGAATGTAATGGATACGAAAGAAGTAGATCTGGTATGTATTTTCATTTGTCAATACATTTACTGGATATCATATTGAAAATTTACGGATATACTTTATGGTATTTACGGATATATGCATGACGAAGGCCTAGGCCAAGGCCAAGGCCTATGCCATGGCCAAAGTAATTTACGGATATACTTTATGATATTTACGGATATACTTTATGGTATTTACGGATATATCCATGACCAAGGCCTAGGCCAATGCCTATGGCATGTCATAGTAATTTCTGGATATACTTTATGGTATTTACGGATATACTTTATGTTATTTACGGATATATCCATTACCAAGGCCTAGGCCAAGGCCAAGGCCTATGCCATGGCCAAAGTAATTTCTCGGATATACTTTATGGTATTTACGGATATACTTTATGGTATTTACGGATAGTCACCTAATATATTTACTGGATATACTTATTTTTTTGCAGTTTTTTTCCCATACTTTAAGGGAAGCAATAAAGGTGGGCACTTTACACTATTTGTGTACAACATGTCTTCAAAATCCATTCACTATTTTGACAACCTTTCAATGAATGAAGCAAAAGCAGCTGAAGTTGTGAAACTTACGAAAGCATTGGTATATGTTTTGAAACTTACGAAAGCGGTTTTATATTTTTCATTTTTTCATTGGTTATCTAATATTTTATACTTTAAATGTTTTCAGTATGCGCCTATGAAAGGTTTTTTGAAGAAGATTAAACATCCATGTTATAATGATTTTGAAGACAAAAAAACATATAAATTTGAATACATGGAATGTGATTGGGTTCTTAAAGAAAATCATGTTAACCATGATTGTGGAGTTTATGTGATGTACGAGATGAATGATTTTCAAGGATCAAAGTACTCATGCCCCGAGTTATGTCGGGTACTATTAAAGTTTTTTTTTATTCATATTTATATTATATGAGTTTGTATATATATGTTTTAACAATTTTTTTTATTTTTTTTACTTTTGTAGGATAAACAAAGGATCCGTCTACGAGCTGAAATTCTTTCAACACTTTTGCTTAGTCAATTGAACAGAGATAAGCATAATTTAATGATTGAAACAAACACTTTTGAAAAAGAGAAGAAAACAAAAAGAACGAGAAGAACAAAGTAATGTACAAGATTCATAGGTGTATGTAATTATGTAATTAGGAATGCAGTTTGGTGATGTAATTAATGTACTTTAGTGAATTGATAGTTTACGGATATTCATATTGAAAGTTTACGGATATGCATATAGATAGTTTACGGATATACATTTTTGATATGCTTTATGGTATTTGTGGATATATCCATGACAAAGGCCATTTAAAGTTTCTTGATATCAATTAAAAATGTGTTTTAGTATTGATAACATTTCAAAAGGTTACGGTTATAAATTAAAAAGCTTACGGATATCCTTTCAAAAGGTTACTGGATATCCTTTCAAAGGGTTACGGCTATAATTTTCAAAAGGTTCTGGATAACATTTCAAAAGGTTACGGATATCCTTTCAAAAGCTTACGGATATCCTTTCAAAAAGGGTTACGGATATTTATGTTTTACTCATTACTTTTTCTTAAATAATAGAAGAACCTTTTTAATTATTTGTGGATATTTTCGGGATATCATTTTGAAAGTTTTTGGATATTCAATTGTTTGTTTCTGGATATTCAATTGTTTCTAGTTATTCATTTGTGGATATTTTACGGATATTCATTTGCTTGTTTCTGGCTATTCAATTGTTTGTTTACGGATATTCATTTGCTTGTTTACGGATATTCATTTGTATGTTTCTAAATATTCATTTGTGGATATTTTACGGATATCATTTTGAAAGTTTACGGATATTCATTTGTGTAGTTTCTGGATATTCATTTGTATAGTTTACGGATATGCATTTTGATAGTTTACGGATATTCATTTTTATGTTTACGGATATTCACTTCATTTATTTACGGATATCCTTTTTGATGGTTTACGGATATACTTTTTGATAGTTTACGTATATAAAATTGAAAGAAAACAAACTAAGTAAATTATTTTAAATATAATTACAAAAAAAAAAAAAAAAAAAACCAACAATAACAACAAAAAACATCTCCTTTTTGATAGTTTACGGATATTCATTTGTGTAGTTTACGGATATTCATTTGTGTAGTTTACGGATATGCATTTTGATAGTTTCTGGATATTCATTTGTATGTTTACGGATATTCACTTCATTTATTTACGGATATCCTTTTTGATGGTTTCGGATATACTTTTTGATAGTTTCGTATATAAAATTGAAAGAAAACAAACTAAGTAAATTATTTTAAATATAATTACAAAAAAAAAAAAACCAACAATAACAACAAAAAACATCTCGCAACAATAACAAGAACAAACATCAACATCCCCTAATTCGCATCATTGATTTACGTCATATCTTTGCTCTAGTGCCATGTGTTGTTCCTTGGATATTTCTCCATACGAAGAAATAGATCCACGATGAATAGCATGTGCAAAGAGTTGGTCCCAAGTCAATGTTCTTGTTGGAAAGCTAATGCGGGGCGAGAATGGGCATTGCAATTGATTTTCCACATTATAGAGGGGAAAACGCCCATTTTGGATTGATCGCTTTGTGACTTGCAACTTTTTGCTCCGGGGTCCATTCTCTTCTAACCCTAGGCGGAAGCGGAACATCCACATTATCATCTACATATTCAACCTCCTCGGTGAAACCACTATGTCGAGAATCAGAACTTTCGTCTGTGAGCTTGGTTGTTGTTGTTGTTATTCATTTTGAGAAATTTGTTTTTTTTTTGTTGTGATGGTAGGAGTGGTGTTGTATGGTATTTATATAGGATGAGTACTTGAAACCGAGTCAAAAAAGTTGCTCAATGAATTCAATGCACATACATTTATTACTCTTTGAATTCAATGAATTCAATGCACTTACCATCTGTACACATTTATTACTCTTTGAATTCAATAGTAAGTCATGTCTTTTCAAAGTTAAAAGACACATTAGTTGGCTAAAGTCATGGATTCAATAGTTAACTACATATCAAACAAAAGCAGTCATGGATTCAATAGTGCCAAATTTCAAACAAAAACATATTCATTAAACGAGAATTTAGTAACCATTAAACAAAAATACATCAAACACAAAAATATTAAAACGAGAATTTAGTAACCATTAAACACTACCACTACCACTGCTCCATCATCATCTACATTGTCATTCAATTTGTTTTTTGGATCATATTCATTCAAAATATATTCCAAATACATTTCCAAAGCCTTGTGGTGAATCCTAGCGGCTTCATCAATGTTGTGAGCGTTGCCAAACTCATGAGCATGTTTGACTATCCCCACATAATCCTTATCCCTACAATTGTGTCCATTACATGGCTGCAATGGACAACGAAATGAGGGAGTTCCATTTGCGAAGAAGGCCGCAAAACAACAAGATGACCATTGAGCAATTTTTGGTAGCACACCATGTATATTTTCCAACTTTTGTCATCATTTGAATCACCCAAAGTTGGCTCCCGAATTTCCCTTGCCTTTGTTCATCACTAGAAAAATTATTAAAGGTAGAATTTTTTTTTGAACTTGATGTATATATTTACCTTTGGATGATTTATATAGGCGAGTACTTGAAACCGGTCAAAAAAGTTGGTCAATGAATTCAATGCACTTACCAACTGTACACATTTATTACTCTTTGAATTCAATAGTAAGTTTGAATGCTTTTTGACCATTAAAGTATATCGAGAAACTATCAATTCTATATCCGAAACTCTTAATTTGAATATCCGTAAACTACAAAATGTATAACCCCAGAGAAACATTCAATATGAATATCCGAAACATTCAATATGAATATCCGAAACTACAAAATTTATATCCGAAACAACCATATTGAATACCCGAAACTTTAATTGGCCTTGAACTTTGATTTTGGACAAGTGTTCCAAGTTAGGTGTTCCAAGTTGAGTAATAAAAAAACAAAAACAGTCCACGGATTCAATAGTTATCCCAACTAGTACCGCTTCATTTTGTCCATAAGTAATAGTGCCAAAATTCAAACAAAATCGATCCACGGATTTAATAGTTAACTACATTTCAAAAAAAATCATGGATTCAATAGTGCCAAATTTCAAACAAAAACAGTCCACGGATTCAGTATAAATAAGTTAGATCTTCACTTCTTTTTTATTTCTAAATTTCATCTAAAAAGCAATCAATTTCTCGGTATGAGTACGAGTAGGTCAGTCAAGTCTGAGAAAAATGTTGAAGATTATGAAGAAAGAAAGAGGCGCTAAAAGAATTTCGGGTTTCTTAGAAGATATTAAGGAGGGATATTATAGTTTGTGGAACAGTTCGAGATAAACTTCACTGCCCGTTACGTGACAATAAGAACAGCAAGAAATCAACATGGATTTGGGATTCTCTTACATTTACATGCCAAGAGATCGTGGGGCAACTAAAGCATGGAGAGCATGATATGTTCAAGCACTCGCACTCTATAAGTTTATGGAGAGCAAGAACAAATAATTTGTTATGTGTTGTGTGGTTTGTTTGTTTGTAGTTTTTTTTTTAATGAATAATATCTCCGTATAATATCTTCTTGTATAATATTATGGAGAGCATGGTCAAGGCCTTGGCCTTGACCATGGCCTTGGCCTTGGACTTCTGGATATGCACCTACCACATTTCTGGATATACATTCAAATACTTATGGATATCCATGACAAGTTCAAGTCCAAGGCCAACTTGTCCATGGCAAGGCCAAGGCCAAGGCCAAGGCCAAGGCTTTGCCATGGCCTTGGCCTTGACCATGGCCTTGGAATTCTGGATATCAATGCACTTACCAACTGTACACATTTATTACTCTTTGAATTCAATAGTAAGTATATCCAGAAACTATCAATTCTATATCCAGAAACTATCAATTTGAATATCCAGAAACTTACAATTCTATATCCAGAATCAATTATCAATTTACGGATATGCACCTACCACATTTACGGATATACATTCACATACTACGGATATAATTAGCCAAAGCCAAATCCATGACAAGTTCAAGATCAAGGCCAAGGCCAAGGCGAGGCGAGGCCAAGGCCAAGGCCAGTCGAGCTTGGCCGTGGCATTGGCCATGACCATGGCCTTGGCCTTGGACTTGGATATCATTGCACTTACCAAGCGTACACATTTATTACTTTTTGAATTCAATAGTAAGTATATCCAGAAGCTATCAATTCTATATCCGAAACTATCAATTATATATCCAGAAATTATCAATTCTATATCCGAAACTTAGAAATGTATATCAAGAAACTATCATCAATTTACGGATATACACCTACCACATTTCGTATATACATTCACATACTTACGGATATAATTGATAAAAAACATTTAACTAGTCATTTCGAACATAAAAACATCAAATATACGTGTATAAAATATTTAACTAGTCAACTTAATAAATTGTACTTCAATCTAAAAACTATTAAATCAAATGTTCATTTGGTGTTTTTGAACCAAACTCATCGGTGATTGGCTTTCTTCTATCAAACTTTGTCTTTAGCTTTCGTTTTACGCCCTTTGTATTTGCACGAATTGGATCCATCACCCAGTGGAGCACTTGTTATACTTTACGAACCAACACTATCATTAACACTTGTCGTAGATCTACATTCTGTTGATTTTCGACAACAATTGTTGTATAAGAAGTGAGTCTCTATTGAACCCATCTTCCGGTATCTTTTTTGCAGCTTTGTTTTCATGACAAGCCATCATCAGATTGTGGTATTTCATTGCCATCTTTTGTTTCCATGGAATGAATTCATTTTTCTCTGTTGATGTATTATCTTTTCCTTGATAGACTTTGTCCCATACATCTTTTTTGCCATCTTTGTCCACCTTTTTTCAATGTAGATATCTGGTATTCTTGTGACATTTGACAAATTCGGCGCCTTTATGCAATGAAAGCACAACCAACCGACCGTAGTAAAGCGATTGCAGCTGCATACAACCTGTAACACTTTCATCATTCCTAACAAAGAGTACACTCTCATATTTATCCGGGTACTTCTCATGAGCAACATGTATGAATGCAATCTTCATCACTTTCATCTCCAAATTTGTATACGGCAGGAAAAGCTCGTTTTACCTCAATCTCAAAGAACTTGAATATACGTGGTGTGTATACCTCATTGCTTGTTTTATGATACCACCATACATGTCTGGTTGAGGGATGAGATTGATGCTTGAAATTCCTTCTCTTGTTCAGTATTCCTCCAACGTTTAAGCTGTTTCATTGAATATGTCAAAGAAGCTGAGTGAGGATGTGTTTGTTTGCTTTGAAACAAAGGGCATGATTTGTGCTCTCGCTTCTTTGGGATGACAATATTCCAGCGGAGAAGAAATTTGTGCTTAAAGTTGTGCACCATTTCTCCCGTAGTCCATATAGACGCTTGAACCAGGAATTTTCAACAAGATTGTATTTCACCGACATTGACTCCCAACAACTTTCAAATTCATCCTCACTGGTACATCCCATTAAACAATGATCAAATTCTTTTAAAATCTTCATTTGTCTTCAATTGTCCAAAGTGGGATACTGACATTTTGTTGGATGTGCCATAAACATAGCCTATGCCTCGTACGACCTTCAAATACACGTATTATAATAAAGTTTACGGATATTAACATTATATGCTTACGGATATTAACATACAATAAATTTACATTGACCAATTTTTTGTCATGGCTTAGGCCTTGGCCATGTCGAGAAACTAACAATTGAATATCCGAGAAACTACCAAAAGAATATCCGAAACTAACAAATTGAATATCCAAGAAACTTTATATTGAATAACCCGAGATACTTTAGAATGACTAGCTATTTGGATATTCAATGCGGTAGTTTCGGATATAAACACCAATGACATATGGGCAAAGTTAAGGCACATCTCGAATTATTTTTAGAACTATATAGCACAAATAAAATACTAGATAAGAAATATTATAAAAGAAGCTGGTTATGGAATTTTATAATCATACCTCTTCAATTGCATTTGACATTGCTTGGTCTTGAGTCTGTAAATATTGTTTTTGGTTCTTTTCCTCCCATTGATTTTCTAAAGCGCTTAAGCAACCAGACAAATGTTTCTTTTTTCATTTGCTATGAAAGCACAACCAAACATGACGGTGTTCCAATGATTATTAATGCCAACTATTGGGGCACGAGATAAGATTGTATCTGTTTGTAGTATAAGTTGTGTCAAATATAACCGGATCTCCATAGAGCTTGTAATCTTCCTTCATCATACTATCTCTCCAAAATATAGCCCCAAGTCTTCCTTCATCATCAAATTTGATTTTAAAATAGAACCCTCGATCTTCCAGTGAAATTTCAAAAGCCTATCAACAACATTACTCGAGCATCACCATTTTCAATTTTTTCCATTCTAAGTTTCGAACAAAATTGACATGATCTTTCTTTGTGTGACCAACATGTTCCTCTCCACCCATTTGCTTTTACCAAAAGACTATATCCATCGGTTGGTTTTATACCGGCTTCTTCCATTATTTCAATTATTTCACCCCGATCTTCGAGATACACCTTTCACTACGCTTCAAATGGTTCCAATCTGTCCTTGTCATTGGATGATTGTGCTCTGTAACATGGCGGTCAACAACATACATATCTTCCTCTTTTAGCAATTTTGCCCTCAAAAGAGCCTTACATTGAGTCCTCTTTATGTAATTTCTCCTTCTCTTTTGTTGTTTTTTGGTAACATCGAGTTGTTCATTTGGTGAAGGAATTTGAACTTCATTAACATTAGCTTGGTGATGGAACACTGATTTTATCCTCTTGGGTTGATCTGGTAACTCCTTCACATGAGCAACGGAATAGCTTGTCTAATATCCTTGAAGTCTTTTTTGAAACATGATTTGTTGACAACTTAATACTAAATCCTAGTGCATTTGCATGAAGTTTATACAGTTTGTACAATTCCTCCCATGTCTTTGCTTTTGTTCCCAGCAAATTTTTGCTTATATCAATATTAGGGTCCTCGATTCTGATTCTCGCACACACAAAATATATTAAAAAGAATAATGTTATATGAAATCGGTAATTCTAAAGCAATATGTCAATAAAGTTAAGAGAGAAAACCTATTTGAAGCCCGGTTTCGGGATGCGTAGGTTGTTGAATTTGAGATTCTAAATCAATAGGAGAATATGATTACGCAAGAAAAGGCGGTAGTTAGTTAGTTTACGGATATTCATTTTGAAAGTTTACGGATATTCATTTTTGTAGTTTACGGATATATCATTGGCCTTGCCCGAGGACATGGCCATATCCCTTGGCATAGTACATTTCCGGTTTAAAAGTTTCTGGTTATTCAACTTGGTACTTTTACGGATATACATTTTATTGTTTCGGACATGGTCAATTGTGTGTATCTGGATATTCAAATTGGTACCTCTTTGGATATACATTTTATTGTTTACGGATATTCAATAGATAGTTTTACGGATATACATTTTTGTAGTTTACGGATATAGCATTGGCCTTGGCAAGGACATGACCATATCCTTTGACCTAGTACATTGCCGAGTTTAAAGTTTACGGATAGTCAAATTGGTACTTTACGGATATACATTTTAATGTTTCGGACATGGTTAATTGTGTGTTTCTCGGATATTCAAATTTGTACTTTACGGATATACAATTAATTGTTTACGGATATTCATTTGATAGTTTTTGGATATACATTTGAAGGTTTCTGGATACTCATTTTATAGTTTCTGGATATCAATGCACTTACCAACTGTACACATTTCTGGATATCAAATGAATATCCAGAAATTATCAATTCTATATCCAGAAACTATCAAATGTATATCAAGAAATTATCAAATGTATATCAAGAAACTATCATCAATTTCTGGATATGCACCTACCACATTTCTGGATATACAATCACATACTTCTGGATATAATTGGCCTTGGCCAAGGCCAAGGCCAAATCCATGACAAGTTCAAGGCCAACTTGTCCATGGCAATGGCCAAGGCCAAGGCCAAGTCCAAGGCTTGGCCATGGCCTAGGGTTTGACCATGGCCTTGGCCTTGGACTCCTGGATATCAATGTACTTACCAACTGTACACATTTATTTCTGAATATGCACCAACCACATTTACGGATATAAATTCACATACTTCACGGATATATAATTGGCCTTGGCCTTTGGACTTGGCCATGGTCAAGGCCAAGGCTAAGTACAAAATCAAGGTCAAGGACAAGGTCGATAAGGCGAAGCCAATAAGCAATTTATGGATATGTACCTAACACATTTACGGATATACATTTTTGGTACTTGGATATCATTAATATAAATTTACGGATATGTACCTTACACATTTACGGATATACATTTTTGGTACTTACGGATATCATTTATATAAATATCTGGATATAATTTATATAAATATGCGGGTATGGATATAGAGATTAAACACGTAAATTTGGAGAATATCGATTTGTGTAGCACTGGAGAATATCGATTTGTGATATTTCTGAATATCTGTCATGTAATTGAGCTTCCATTTATGCTATTGATGGATAGATCCAAAATTACGTAGATCAATCTCTGGAAATGTACAATAACAATCGACCTTATTACAATAAACGTTGATTAAAATTAAAAACAGTAGTTGTTGATTTGGTTCATATTACCTGATTTAATCAATATCGATTTCTGTATTGTTTCTTGATATTCATTTTGATTGAACTGTCCTGCTCGTCTCCATTTTGCTGTGATCGTTGTAGTGCGTCTTTGTGTGTATATACGCAAATATTGAATTTATCTAGGTTTTTGTAGGTTTTTGGATAATAGAACCGGTTTAATTGAAATGGTTGCCGGTTTTTGAATATATTAAAAAACCCGTTTCTCCATACAGATATGGAGAAACGCGTTTTTCAACAGACCAACTCCAAATAAAGTAACAAATGAGACACAATATTTACGTGGTTCGGAGAAGTCCTCCTACGTCCACGAGTGGCAACCAAACAAAATCACTATTATCAAGGTGATTACAAAGTGTTTATAAAGTGTATCACTCACACTCGTCTCACACTACAAATGTGTCTCTCTTAAAGTGTTTCTCACATAATTGCAATTTGCCACTATGCTAGAATGAGTCCTAGCCAAGTCTACATATAGGCACAAATCATCCATGATATGATAAGGATGTATCCAAGTGAAGAGAGAACATCAAGAGTTTCATTGGAAACTCAAACAATATTCATACATGTACCACGTAGATAATGATCACATGTGATAATGTACTTGGACCAAATGTATTTGAACTTGAGCCAAATCCTGTTGGAAATGGGTAACGAAAGTTAAGTTTGACTTAACGTTGACCTAACTTCCTAACGAAATTCGTTAGATAGTTAACGAAAGTAAGTTACAAAATGTATTCTACATTTAATGTAGATTATGAAACTCATTTATTGTCTCAAAACCATTTCCGGGTGAATGAGAAATTAATGACAAAGTTTTGTGACTTAACGAGAGTTGGTTAAAAGGGTCAATTAGATCGTTTGGATTTAATTGGAGTTAAACTACGTTTTGGCTGATAAAATTGTGCACTCTGGTAATCGAGCAGTGGGGACTCTGAGCACGAGTCGTGAGCACGAATGGACTTTGATGACCATTTGCTCAAAACTGATCAGAACGAGTGGAATGCTTGAGAACGAGTCGTGAGCACGACTCGTGCCAAGGGGCACGAGTCGTGCCCTTCACAGCTGTTCGAAAGATTGCACCTTTTCAAGGGAAGAGGCACAAAACCTTTTGACTCTCCTTATATACTTTCCCCTCCGAATTTCAATTTATTCATACAGTATTTTTTAGCCTTCCTACCCTCTTTCTAGATAGATAAACTTATCCAAATCATTGGCATATTATTTCATCAAATCCTTCAAGTCCAAAGTTGCAAACATTGTGTTGTTCGCTAGAGTATTTGATTTGGAGTGCTCCTATCATATACTTAAAAGTCGTTTCATCTTACTAGAAGATTGCCATCGAAACCGTAAGCACATGTGCGGGGCAATAACTTCTTACGGAGATTGTATTTAATACAAGACTCGACTTAATTTCGTTTGTTTTCAATCTCCGTTATTTTCTCCCGTTAGTTTTTTCTGTTAAGTCTTAAAGAAGCCTACCAATAAGTCCAACAATCGTAAGAAGTTATTTGACGCTTCTTAAGACTTTCAAGAGATGGCAACTGAGAAAGACACCACCGCATCCAGTCAAGGGAATGTAACTCCTCCTTCTCAAGGTGACGCAACGTTCAACAATGTTGCACCCGCTCATACACCGTCTCACTCGGTTCATGGTAAGGAACCTCCTTCACCTGACTCAGGTACAACCTCAAGGGTTGCACCTCATAATGCTCTCTCTCTGTCTCATGTGTTCGTGCATGCGGAAAGACCGGGTATTCTTACCGGGATGGACTTTAAGAGGTGGCAACAGAAAATGTTGGTCTATTTGACAACATTAAAATTGGTGCGATTTCTTTGGGAATATCCACCATTGATATCCGACGAGGATAAACCCAAAGCAAAGAATGACTTGGATACATGAAATCACAACGATTTCTTGTATCACAATTTTATTCTTAATGGCTTGGATTATGCACAATACAAGGTGTGTTGTGGCATAAAGACTGCAAGAGAACTTTGGGAATTTCTCGAGATGCACTATTCCATGTGTATAGTGACAAAAAGACGGCAAGTGAACTTGGCGGAAGCAAGTACCGAAAACAAGAGAAAGAACACCGGGAAAGTAAAGAGGGGAACTACAACCGCCAAGAAGTTCAAAGGTAGTTGTTTTAATTGTGGCAAACCTGTGGCTAGGGAATTTCGACATCCTAGAATCAACAACCAAGATGGAAACCCTCTTCAAGCCAATATGACTGAAGATCGATATGTTCCATTGGACTTTGATCAACTTAGCCTAGGGGCATAAGGTTGTATTGACCAAATGTGGTCATTATATTGTATTATAAAAGGGTACCTTGATGAAGGACTCTTTAATCTGAATGTAATGAATAGTTATCCGCCTAAGAGCGAAGAATAAAATATCAGTTTTTATTTCCTACTTGGCTTGTGTTATGACTTGTTCATTTAGGTCTTGTAAATTTAAATTCACTCCGTCGACTAGTTAATTTAAAATTACTACCTAAGATGAAGTTTGATTCGCAAACCAAATGTGATTTCTTTTGTGGAAATCAGTTCTTCATTACTTCTATTGATATTTGCACTTGATAATGCAAAGTACATCTTTTGAAACAGTAAAGATGAAACCTTAAGAGGTTTAAGTAATAAAGAATGAGTTAGTGATTCATCTTAATTGTGGAGAGTATGTAGTATTGTTTGAAAAATAATTATTGGGATGCTGACACTTATTTATCAAAAAAATGCTACTTACACACCCAAAGGAAGAATAGAACTTGTAAGGAGAGGTTGAACTCCTTATTGATAAGTTCAGTCTTACTTGACAAAATGTGGGGATACCTAGTGTAGGTAGAAATATCTAAACCTAAAGAGGTTAAGATAAGACCCAAAACCATGGATTACGTTTCCATTAGATATGCAAACAATTAGCAATGCATATAGATTTGTGAAGAACAAATTTAAAATTCCCGATATGACAAAGGGAACGATTATTGAAGTAAAGTTGTTGTATTCTTCAAGGAAAAGGGTTAAAGAAACCTCACTTGAACATAGTTATGACTATGTCATCAGTTCATCTCAAGGAAATGAAGTACCTTGACGAAGTAAAAAGGAAAATCTTAATCACGCAAGTGACTTAAGACATTGTAGATAACATGGAGCATATGCTAGTTATTACAATTAAATAACCACACATAAAGGAAAATATTAAATATGAATTAAGATATTCATAAAATATTTGAAATGTGGGGGTACAGGCTAAAGTAGTAATACTTAAGCAAGACACGTTATATTCTTTAAGAATATACTTCCTTGAAATGATAGGAAATGTATAAATTTTAATAAGAAAATTTATAGAAATTGTAAGTGTTTTTCTTAATAAGAAGAAGAACCAAGATACAGTTGAAGGACAAAAGTTACTACTTCTTTTGGTCCTAAATTTTCTAAGATAGAAAATAAATTGAAACTGTTAAATAACTTGTTAACAGTTAATAGTTCATCCTACTCTATTAGGAAGAAGTTTAATCTTCCTTATACGAACCGTTGGGTTACAAAACTAGATGTGCCAAGGATGAAATTTTTAAATGTTAGACTCTTGAAATCCATAGGAAGAATTTTCAAGAGGTCTAGTCTAAAGAGTGAAAATTTCAAAAGATACATTTTATAAGAAAAATTAATCTTATGAAATAAACTCTATTGAGACGGACTTTTCTTGATAAAAGGATCTTGAAAGGTAGTCTCTACAGGCATAGAATCTGAAGAGATAGATTCTCGAAAGGTAGTCCCTAAAACTCTCAAGGATCACATCTATAAGTGCTCTCCGAGCTATTGCAACAGTGCATAACCTTGAGATACACCAGATGAATGCGAAAACAGCTTTCTTGAATGGAGAGTTAGATGAAGAGATTTACATGGAACAACCCGAAGGGTTTGTTGTTCCAGGTAAAGAAAGAAAGGTGTGTAAACTCGTAAAATCCTTGTATGGACTGAAACAAGCACCTAAACAATGGCATGAGAAGTTCGATAGAACCATGTTATCAAATGGATTCAAGATTAACGAATGTGACAAATGTGTCTACATTAAAGGAACATCCGAATCATTCGTTATCGTTTGTCTTTATGTAGACGATATGCTCATAATGGGAAGTAGTCATGATTTGATCATGAATACCAAAGGCATGTTAAAGAAGAACTTTGACATGAAAGACATGGGATTAGCTGATGTAATATTAGGGATAAAGATCTCTAGAACATCTGAAGGATTAGTTCTTTCACAATCCCATTACCTAGAGAATGTTCTTCGGAAATTTAATGTCTTTGATGACCCTCCGGCTAAGACACCGGTAGACTTGGCTCTACATTTAGCCAAAAACAAAGGGGAACCAGTTTCTCAATTGGAATATGCAAGAATAATTGGTAGTCTGATGTACTTAACAAATTGTACACGTCCAGACATTGCATATTCAGTAAGCAAACTAAGTAGGTTCACAAGTAATCCTAGTACTGATCATTGGAAAGCAATAATGAGAGTACTAAGATATTTAAAGTATACATCAAATCATGGAATACTTTACAAGAAATATCCAGCAGTATTAGAAGGATACTGTGATGCCAATTGGATATCGGACACGAAAGACTCTAAATCCACGAGTGGATATGTATTCACAATATGTGGAGGAGCAGTATCATGGAAGTCCTCCAAACAGACATGTATATCCAGATCCACGATGGAGTCTGAGTTTATCGCTTTAGATAAAGCTGGGGAAGAAGCAGAATGGCTTAAGAACTTCGTGGAGGATATTCCTTGTTGGAGCAAACCTGTGCATGCTGTACTAATACATTGTGATAGTCAATCAGCAATTGGAAGGGCACAGAATAGTATGTACAATGGTAAGTCTAGACATATTCGTCGTAGACACAATACCATTAGACAGTTGATCAAGAATGGCATTATCACTATTGATTATGTAAAGTCATGTGATAACTTAGCGGATCCGTTTACCAAAGGTATAAATCGAGATCAACTGTATAAACTGTTAAGGGGAATGGGTTTAAAACCCACAACAAAAGGACTTATAGCGGACACTCAACCTTGAGAAATGGAGATCCCAGGCCCTTGGTTCAATGAGACAACCAAGTTATAAGTTCTAGTAGAGCTACTTGGAAACAACAACTCGGTTTATTAACCTGGAGATGTTGAATACTCATTCCCAGAACATCCAAGTACAAGCACATGCAGCAATGGTAAGGATAAGTTGAGAAAACTTTTAATGATTTCTATACCTACAGGTGGAGTAGTGCATGATACTCCTTATAGTGAGAATCACCTATATAAGCGAGAGGTAATTAGGTCGCCTCTAAATGAACGCTTATGAATGAGATACGGTCCAGGGCCAAAATGGACAAAACGTGAGAACAACAATTGTTAGAGCTGTTATTATGTGAGTATTATTGTCTTGGTATACATCCGACAGTCACTGGTTCAAAGCGACTCGCTACCAAATGGCTAGTATATCCGATAATATTTCACTAGGGAGGATTCAAGGCCACAAGCTATCTATCCCGATGTAATAATAGTTCGCCAGAACTTTGGACGAAATTGCATTCATGCATTAATTGTCATTCATGTGGGGGATTGTTGGAAATGGGTAACGAAAGTTAAGTTTGACTTAACGTTGACCTAACTTCCTAACGAAATTCGTTAAATAGTTAACGAAAGTAAGTTACAAAATGTATTCTACATTTAGTGTAGATTATGAAACTCATTTATTGTCTCAAAACCATTTCCGGGTGAATGAGAAATTAATGACAAAGTTTTGTGACTTAACGAGAGTTGGTTAAAAGGGTCAATTAGATCGTTTGGATTTAATTGGAGTTAAACTACGTTTTGGCTGATAAAATTGTGCACTCTGGTGATCAGAGCGAGTGGGGACTCTGAGCACGAGTCGTGAGCACGAATGGACTTTGATGACCATTTGCTCAAAACCGATCGTAACGAGTGGAATGCTTCGAGAACGAGTCGTGCGCCTTCACAAACACTGCTCGAAAGATTGCACCTTTTCAAGGGAAGAGGCACAAAACCTTTTGACTCTCCTTATATACTTTCCCCTCTGAATTTCAATTTATTCATACAGTATTTTTGAGCCTTCCTATCCTCTTTCTAGATAGATAAACTTATCCAAATCATTGGCATATTGTTTCATCAAATCCTTCAAGTCCAAAGTTGCAAACATTGTGTTGTTCGCTAGAGTAATTCAATTTGGAGTGCTCCTATCATATACTTAAAAGTCGTTTCATCTTACTAGAAGATTGCCATCGAAACTGTAAGCACCTGTGCGGGGCAATAACTTCTTACGGAGATTGTATTTAATACAAGACTCGACTTAATTTCGTTTGTTTTCAATCTCCGTTATTTTCTCCCGTCAGTTTTTTCTGTTAAGTCTTAAAGAAGCCTACCAATAAGTCCAACAAATCCAACAAAATCTTGCTAGTTTACGTTGACAACAGTTTGTGGTTATGAGGGATTTTTTTAGAGTTGTTGGAGAAGATGGTTTTTATTTATTTTTTGACGTGGAAAAAGAGGGTGGCATCCGTTGTCTTACATATTAAACTTTTTGATGCGATTTTGATACTCCTTATTTTGATACTTTATAATCTTATAATTGTTTTGGACTATAGTTCCAAACAAGATGCTTTCATGACTTGGACATGTCCTGAACTGTATGTGTTATAATCCATACCTGCAAATACATCTGGAAGGATTTCGAACTGAGGAGATAGCTCCAACGCTCCAACGAAGTAAAATCGGACAACAAATGTAAAAAGTATGCTTTACGATGTAATCGATGTAAAAAGTGCACAACACAATGTTAAAAAAAAAAAAAAAGAGTTTTCACACTGTGTAGTGGAGCTTTATATGACCTTGTTTGGTTTTTACATCACATTTTAGTATAAAAATTATGTTTTTATATTCGTTCAAAATATTACATTGTATAGTGGAGCTTTCATATGACGTTACTTGGTTTTTGATTCAATGGAGCGTTGGAGCGAACGACTCGCTGTAGCGATTCCACGTTCCATCCGGATGAAAACTGAATAAGAGATGTTAAGTTAAACCAACACTTATATACTTCACCCGTTCCGAAAATATAGTCTAATATTTATTGATATATGCGCTGGGTTGAAATAACAAGATCGTGGTGTCCGACGATTTCACCTACAGGAGTTCTTACACATTTTGTACCAGGATGAGGCTCCTGGAATGTTGAGAGTACAAATCATATTTGACGAATTCGAGGTATGGTAGAATGAGTGGATAAAAGGTGATTAGGTGACATCTCATTATTAAGGAACATATTGCCTAGGTCTTAATGTTCTTTGTATGTTTCAAGTTTACACATTTTTGTTGTCCCACTTTACTTGGGATTGATTTCCTTTTTGTCCGTCTCACTTTACTTGGATACTGCTCAAAATAACAAATTTTTTATACTATTCTCCCAACTCATCCTCTCTCTACTTTACTTTTATACTCACAACATCAATAACTTATTATTCCTCCCGATTCTCTCCACTACTTTACTTTTTATATTCACAACACCTCATTCCATTATTAATTATCTCTTCTACTTTTTCTTAAATTTTGTATTCAAAATTTTAGTTCCAAGTGAAGTGGGACGGAGGGAGTATATATTTAGTGATGCCAGGCACTTCTAACTCCTCTTTTTTTTTAGAGGGTATTGCCATTTTGTCATGGTTTAGTATGAACAAGGTAAAACTGTGTTATGGCCGTAGCAATTTTTTAGAGCTTTATTGTTATTATGCAATTGTAGTTGGTCACAAGATGACAAGAGGGTCACTTGACTCTTTCAGTTTTGGAATATATCAATTTTAGTACACTTCGCCACATTGTATCCTCCCACTTCTTTATCAAATGTTTCCGAGTCGTTGTTAGTGAATCCATCATAACAAGCATTCCAATTTACTTCAGACACCTCAAGGCGATTAATCTTGAACAATCCTTCTTTCTCAACTTCAAATTTTACCTCTTTAGGAGATGGAGTGTACTGCGGAATATTGAATGTATCTATTTTACCCTCTTCTATGATTTCCTGCATCGTAAACAAGTGACATAAAATCAGCTTGAATGACAAGTATAACATCATATTTATGTTCTGAAAAAACTAGTTAACTTAGTATGCGGTGCAAGAGTAAGTCCTGTTAAACAAAAAAAAGAATAGTTTTTCCTAACACAATGATAAATTTGGCATTTAATGGCTAAAACAATGTCAGTTTTCTATTAAAATTGCAAGTTTACTCTAGGTTAGATTTATAAAGATTTCTATCTTGCAAATCTCGCAGTTTCAACAAACAAAAGAACAGTTTTAATAGCTAATCTGACAAATTTAACTCAAAAAATATTGATGAGGTAAAATTCACCATTTTACTATCAATATTTTCAGTTCGGCAGCTAAATTTCCAAATTTGATATTCAAATTATCGTCCCTTCAACCTGTCAAATTCGCAAAATATTGTTGTAAATTTGACGGTTTTAATTATATAAATGATTGTATACAGCCAGAAAATATATTTTTCCTATTGGTTAGGAAAACATTTTTTTCACAATTTTTTTTCGTGATTCAATAAGTTTAAATGCAATTTCATGAAGGTATACAAGCAAATAAAGCTAGATCTCTAAAAGAGTGTCATTAATTATATTAAAAGAGTTGATGACGCAACGACCCGGGGTGGCAAAGGTTGCAGGAAACACGTCGCAGCTCGGGCAAGATCTGCAAAACAACACCTTTAGGGGTGCAGGGGTTGCCCCGCTATAACCCTCATGCGTAAGGATAAGTAGGTGTTTAAGAGAGTAAACTGTATGAGAGCTCTAGAGAGAGAGTTGTAGAGAGAGAGAGAGAGTAGAGATCACATTTGTCTTTGAGGAGATTATAGTATATATAGGGTGAGAGAGTGCATATGTGGCACTTTATGGGGGCCCACCGTATATATTTGGTATATGTATATATTTGATATATTTGACTGTATGAGACTGTGTATATGTGTATGTATAAATATATAACAAAAGTCAGGGTTCATCAGTAGCCCCTTACTCCAAGTGATGATTATTTATGGTCGGAGCGAGGAGTATGATTTTGGTAGTAGCTGGCTTGAACATATATATTTATGGGCGGAGCTCGGAGCTCGCAAGATCGGCTTGAAGCCTGGAGGCTGGAGCCCAGGAAATTTGGAGTCTAGTGGACTGGAGTCTTGGTTGGAAGATTGGAGTCTATAGGACTTAGGACTGGATTCTGGAGACTTGGAGTCAGGAGACAAGGAGGACTTCGGAGAGGAGAGAGAAGGTGGAAGCCATGTGCTGCTTTTATTCTCGGTCATGGAGACTGGGAGTCACGGAGACTTGGAGTCACGGAGACTGGGATATGCGGGCACGATCTCGTCAGACTGCGGTCTGGATCTACGGTCACTAGCCCGTGTTTGTCGTAGAGGGGAGAGAAGGTGCCAGTTACATGCTGCTTTTATCTCGGCCACCTCTTTTGGAGCCGAAGTTCATGCAGATCTGGGAATCACGGAGACTAGGAGTCATGGAGACTAGGAGTCACGGGGACTAGGAGTCACGGGGACTTGGAGTCACGGGGACTAGGAGTCACGGAGACTAGGAGTCACTGGGACTTGGAGTCACGGGGACTAGGAGTCACGGGGACTTGGAGTCATGGGGACTAGAAGTCACGGGGACTTGGAGTCACGGAGACTTGGAGTCACGGGGACTTGGAGTCACGGGGACTAGGAGTCACGTGAACTAGGAGTCACGGGGACTTGGAGTCACGGGGACTTGGAGTCACGGGGACTAGGAGTCACGGAGACTTGGAGTCACGGAGACTAGGAGTCACGGGGACTTGGAGTCACGGAGACTTGGAATCACGGAGACTTGGAGTCACGGAGACTTGGAATCACGGGGACTTGGAGTCACGGAGACTTGGAATCAGGCGGAAGAGCACCATAAAATAAGCATAGATCCAGTAGGTAGGTGGACATACAACTCGGAGATTCCCGAGAGTAAATAAAGCGGGCACATAGCCCGTGGATGAATAATCTACTAATAAGAATGAATGAGCCCCCGAGCTGGTTATTGAACTCCAAATATGCAAAAACCTGCATGCAATTTCTAATGTATTTGCCCAAAGGCTTATAGTTGTGTAAATATTTATTAGCCCGTCGGCTTTATAAAGTTTTTCTATGAGGATATCTGGCTATGATATTGGTATGTTGTTTGATCTTTGCCCGTAGTCTTATTGGATTTTTGCCCGTAGGCTTATTGTTGGATCTTTGCCCGTAGGCTTCTTGAATCTTTTCCCATAGGCTTATTGTTGGATCTTTGCCTGTAGGCTTATTGGATATTTGCCTGTAGGGTTTGTTAGTCAAATATATGTTTAAGTTTAGAATTGCTTAATCCCAATCACAACAAGCATTAATGTGGACCCCTAATTCTAATTAGACCAAATAGAATTTTTCTATGTATGATAGGTTCCCTTAGTGCTAGTGCCAGTGTTTTAAATTATGTAATTTTCTCAAGGCTTTGAAGACTTGAAGACCTGAAGAATATTTTCCCTTCGGTTTGCCTGTGAGTTACTTGGAAATGTGACCCAACCGATTGATCACTCAACCAGTGAGCTTACCTAACCGCCTACCTTACCTAGCTGATATAACCTTCACAGGTTATGTCTCCTCTCTTGTCGGTTAAGGCTTTCTCAGCAAGCGTTCATCAGCTAAGCCTAACCGAAGCATTTATTGCTTCCAACTACCCAGCAATCTACTTTAGCTAAAGTTGGTAAAGCAAGCATGCTGAATGGACGCTGAAGTGACATTCCTGCGGCTGTCAGAAGCTCAAAATGGATTGTCAAAATAACCAATACTCACATCCATCCAACCACTCAAGGAAAATCTTCTCTCTCCTATCTCAGGCATTAAATGCAAAGATCCTCCAATTCAAAGGCATGCCTGATCAAGTCATCATTGCAACCTCTTCAAAGATAACGGCTTCTTCATTTGAAGTTCACTATAAATAGCTTCTCTGGAGCATTGAAGATGGTTGGTGCATTTATGATTCTTGAGAGTGAGTTGCTTTGAACTACCAACCTGCAAACTCCATAGTTCAAGGCATTCGATAGAAGTCCCTTCTACCACTAGACATCTCTGTAGGACTTATACACTGAGCACCTCAATCAATGCTGTAGTGTTCCTTCATTAGACTACCAATGGAACACATTGATTGATTCACACACAACTCCCTAGAGAAATCAGCTCAACTTGTGAGCACATCTCTAGAAAACACCAGGTCTTTATTGTAGCACGATTCGTTAGTGGTCATCTTTAGTTTAGCAGCCTTCAATCATTGGCTTGCAACTTGTAATAGGTAAGAACCATTAATAGCAAAATAAGCACTTTTCACAAATCCAAGTTCTGACCAAACTTGGTAGAGGACGTAGCAGTTATTTAACACTGTGAACCTCTTCAAACAACGTGTCATTCTTCTGTGTGATTGTTTATTTTCTTGTAGTTGTAACTGGTTGATATTCTCTCAACATGTCACAACCTATTGATTCTACTTACTGCTCAACATGTTTGTCCTTCTTGGAAATATGACTTGCCCAGGTTGCATGAAAATTTAACTTATGTTTGATGTGTCCCTCTAACCGACATTCTGCTGCTTAAATATTTCTCAACCGGTTAGCAAGCTCAACTTAATGTTTTCAATGATCAAATGAGTTTTTAGCAAAAAGTTTTTAACAGGATATTCACCCCCCCCCTCTAGCCTGATTCCTACCATTCGGGACCTAACAATTGGTATCAGAGCAAGCAATTTTCAAAAATCATTTTTCCAAGCTTAACCGCTTGAATTGCCAATTCCAAAATGGCAGGAAAAATCATGCAAACATACAACTTGGCAATTGTTCCTATGTTAAACGAAAACGAATTTCCAGTTTGGAAAAACAGAATCATGCGGTACTTAGACTCAATAGATGATAGGTTAACTACTGTAGTCATAGATGGTCCAATGACACCCCTAAAAATCAATCTCGCCACAAGAGCACCCAAAACTCCTCTCATGGATCATGCTGATAGAGCGTCTGAACAAGATTTTGAGGTTTACGAAACTTATGTTCCAAAACCACGTGAAGAATGGACCGAGGATGACAAAATCTGTGATTCCTTGGACAGAAAAGCTTTACACATAATAACCTCAGGACTTGATGACAGACCATACAAACAAGTACAATGCTATGAGACTGCTCAACAAGTATGGCAGAGCCTACTCAGATATTTTGAAGGAGATCAAGTGGCCAAGGACAACAGACTCTACAAAAGTGTTGCGGAGTTCGAGTCCTCAAGAAGAACCCAAATGAGACGTTAAAAGAAACGTACGACCGTTTCTGCGAGGTGAGTAACTCTTGTGCATCTTTAGGTAGAGTTTACACTATGAAAGACCTAAACATGAGATTCCTCAATTCTCTTGGAGATTTGTGGCATGTGAATGTTGCCATTTTGAAAGAATGTCGTGATTTGAACGTTACTCATATCCAAAACATTGTGTCTACTTTGTTTTTATATGAGGAAGAGCTCAACCGGCTGAGTGGAGTTCAAAAATAGTTTAAAAATCTATCTCTGCCAGCTCAGACTGAGATCTTCCCTGGTTCTTCTATGCTTACCAGCCAAACTACTACCAATGACTCTCCCTCAATCTCTCAGCCTCAACCAATAAAAGCCAATAATTCCTCAAGTGTGATTTTTGAGGAAGAAGATGAATTTGCTGCCTTCGCTAGAAATTATAGAAAGTTCAAAGATTTTAAGAGATCCCAACAAGCACACAGCAAATCCTTCCAACCCAAATCCTCATCATTCCAAAGATCTGGGAACTTCCAAAAGAAAGGCCAAACCTCAACCTCAACTGACGGAAAGAATGCCCAAGGTGAGCTTGTGTGTTACAATTGTAGAAAGCCCGGCCTTTTTGCCTCCAAATGTCCTCAACCGAAGTACGAATTTTTGAGGAAGAAACCATATAAGAAAAACCCTAGATCTAAATCTAAGAGCTTAGTTGCCGAGAATGGAACTGAAAAAGCTATGCCAGTTTGGTTCGAGACTGACTCTGAGAATGAGGATGCCGACTTAGATGAAGAAGGCGATGTCGCTTTGTTGCTATTGATGGAACCGATGATAAACCCATCTCCTTACAGTCACCTATCTATAGACACCCCAACTCCAATGAACACTCATCCTATAATGACCAGACCCTACCTAGGAGATCTCCCTTGACCTACTTTGACGAACCCATTCCTATTTCCAAGTCAGATGAAGGTAACCCTTATAATTTCAAAATTTAGAACATAGGTGGATCTCTTTACGGTCAGTGTAAAACCATGCCCACTCTCAGACCACTGATGCAACCAACTCAACAGACCTATCAAGCTCAAGCCTTATCGATCACCTCTCATCAACCGATGCTTGAGCCCCGACCGATTCACTTTTTAAAGCCCCTAACCGAGCCGAGCCCTCAACCGATATCATCACTACCAAATTTTGATCCCAATTTTGAACATCACCCTCTCCCTCTCAGCCTACCGTTGACTCTATGCCAAATATGTCAAAGTCTGAAATGGCAGAGGTGATGAATGAGCTCTTCTCAGATTTTGAAAAATTAAATGAAGCTCACAAAATTATGGCTGCTAATTTTAAAATGATTTCAACCGAAAATGATTCTCTGAAAGCTGAAATAAAAATTTTGAAAGAAAGTAAGCTAGAGTCAGATCAGTTGAAGAAAGATAATCAAGAACTCACTGAGAGACTAAATATATTTGTTTGTCAGATTGCTGATCTAGTGTCAAGAAATAATTCTCTTTCAAAAACCATTGACACATTTTCAAAATCCCAAGCTGCTATGGATACTATCATACAAGATCAGATATCTCCTAACCGAGATCTAACAACTGGCATAAGCTTTACCTCCAGCAGTAAAGAAAATGTCAGCAAAGACAAACCGGTTACTAAGTCTGTCACTGAGAACTTGATGGGTAAATTTGATGATGCTCAATCCAAATTGATTAAGAGAGAGTTAACTAGACCTTTCAAGGTCTTTGTTCCACATACATATCTCAAAATTCAGGAGAGATGAAGGCCAAGATTGACAAGAACAAATCCCAATGGACCGAGGTAGCCGATCCCGAGTTAGGACAATATGTCCCACTTAGTGATGGAAACAAAGCAAAGGTGGAATTAAAATTATTGATCAGTTGCGGGTCGTGAAACCGCTACGGTAAGGCCCCCAACCGGTAAAGGAGTAACCGTAAGACATTTGTCACCGGCCATCCAACCGGTAAGGACTCTCCAACCGGTAAAGGATTTCCTAAACCTAAGCAACCGGCTAACAAAGGTAATTCCATCACCTTCGTCCCCAAAGGATCTTTTTCTGCTCAATCAGTGAACTCTTCTGAAGTAATGGCCAAATTTAACATCAGCTCATCTAAACCCTCACAACCATCTTCAAATAAATGTACAAATTGTGGTTTTATTGGTCACAAGGCTTATGAATGCCTCTTGAAGCACCTATCTGGACCCACTGAGTCTAAAAGCTCAAGTGGTGGCCAGGTATGACTGCCAAAGAGGAACTAACTCTTTGGACCCAAAAGAATAAGGGGGACCATAAGCTTACTGTTTTATTTCAGGAATGCTTAATGGCCTCAACCGATGCCGGTAAGGATGTTTGAATTATGGACAGTGGATGCTCTAGGCATATGACTGGACATGCTGATCTCCTAACCGATCTGGAAGAAGCATCTGGTCCTCCAGTTGTCTTTGGTGACAACGCAAAGGGTAAAATTATCGGTCTTGGATCCATCAAAAGAGGTACAGTCATTGTACAGAAGGTATCTTTGGTGGATGGTCTGAAACACAACCTTCTTTCTATATCACAATTCTGTGATAAAGGTATGCATTGTATTTTCAATTCTTCCAACTTCTACGTGAATGACATTGCTACAGGTGAAACACTTCTCACTGGATATAAGAAAGGTAACGTATATGCTATAGATTTAAACAATGTTTCGAATGTTACTAATGTTTGTTTTGTAGCTAAGAACATCAGTGAGAACTCCTGGATATGGTACAAGAGACTCAGTCACCTGAATTTCAAATACCTATCCCAGCTGGCTAATAAAAATCTAGTTCATGCTTACCTCAAGTGTCTGCTGATCATGGAAGGAAATGCAGAGCCTGCCAATTAGGGAAACAACATAAAGAATCCTTCCACAGCAAGCCCTGTATGTCCACTTCTAGGTGCCTACAGTTGCTACATATGGATCTGTTTAGCCCCACAACTACTGCCAGTTTAGGGGGCAACAGATATGCTTTGGTTGTTGTAGACAACTTCTCTAGATATACCTGGGTGGAGACTTTTGCCTCGAAAGATGATACCTATGAAGTTGCCACCAGACTTTTTTGTCTACTTCAAACCCAAAAGGAATGTGACATCATCAGTATGAGATCAGATAATGGAACGGAGTTCAAAAATAATGGAATCGCTCAGTACTGTGATGATCATGGAATAGATCATAACTTCTCAGCTGCTGGGACACCGCAACAAAATGGTGTAGTTGAGAGAAAGAACAGGACTTTGATCGAAGCTGGAAAAACAATGATATTCGAAGCTAGGCTCCCCAAGTATTTTTGGGCCGAAGCTATTCATACAGCTTGCTTCACCCAGAATCGATCGCTGGTCAACGAATTTCACAACAAGACCCCTTATGAGCTTTGGCGTGGCAGAATTCCCAACATTGGTTTCTTCAAGATCTTCGGCTGCAAATGCTATATACTTTACAACGGTAAAGAGCGTCGAGGTAAATTTGATGAAAAATCTGATGAAGGTATCTTTGTGGGATACGCCAAGCACAGTAAGGCATTTAGAGTTTTTAATAAACGGTTATTGAAAATTGTTGAATCTGTTCATGTTACGTTTGATGAATTTGATTTGATAGAGTCTGATAAGGCTCCAAATAGTACTGATAGTTCTGGTGTTTTTGAGACAGGTGAAACAAGTAATCAAAATTCTAATCAATCCACCAGCTCCAACGCAAATCAACCTCCAGCTAAGCCTTCAGCCTCTAGTGGTGTAACCTGTAGAGACCTAGTTGATGACTCCTTCTTTCCTCAATCGGTTAGACATTCCAATGTTCAAACTCCCTTAACCGATCTACCTCCAACTAGTCCTCATGTTACCACTCCTAATTCACCACCTGAAGCTGACCCAATTTCAAACATCAACTTACCATTTCCCTCTCCACTAACCGATCACCATCAGTCTGCATCACCCTCACCTAACTGATCTCCCCAACCGGTCACACCTCCCTTAGCCGATTCTACTCCTCCATTAGAAAACCTAAGACAAGAATCGGTCAGGCAAGATCTACCTAGGGAAGTGAGAACAGTTAGAGATCACCCTTTGGAAAATGTTATTGGTGATGTCTTTGGACCTAGAATGACTAGAGGCCAATTAAGAAGCATGGAGGAACAACATGGATTATTTTCCTCTGCTATGGTCTCCAATATAGAACCAAAGAAGGCTGAAGAAGCACTTGGTGACCCCAGCCGGGTAGAAGCCATGTAAGAGGAGCTTAACCAGTTTGACAGATGTAAAGTTTGGGAATTAGTGCCTAGACCTAGTGATCAAACAGTGATTGGAACAAAATGGGTTTATAGGAATAAATTGGATGAGTCTGGAAAATTGTAAGAAATAAGGCTAGATTAGTGGTGAAAGGATATAGACAGGAAGAAAGCATAGACTATGATGAGACTTTTGCTCCCGTAGCTAGATTAGAAGCCATTAGGTTATTTCTTGCCTATGCAGCCTACAAAGAGTTTAAGCTATATCAATGGACGTGAAAAGTGCTTTTCTCAACGGTGAACTTCAAGAGCTTGTATATGTAGAGTAACTGTGATGTACCCGATTTTTTTTTGTGAAAATCAAACGGAGTCGCCACGCCATTTTAATTTTGAGGGCCAAAACTTTGAAAAATGCCCGAGATCAAGAGATTCGAGTTCGGAGGTCACGTTACGCGCCGGGAAGGACGTTAGTGTGCACCCGGAACGCCCCGTAAAAACGAGTCTTCCAAACATTCAAAATCCTTTGTTGTGTGTGTGTGTGTGTTTGTGTGTTTTGGCCAAAATAAGTTCAAACTGAGGTAAGTAAAAATTGGGAACTCTTTTTAAGGCTTTAAACTGATCCCATGATTTTTTGGGTGATTTTTGGGTTGAGATTTGGAACTCAAAAGATTTTTGGAAGTTGAAAACCATTTCTGCCAGAATGAAAAAAGCAGTTGACCCTTGACTTTGAAATGGACTTTAGGGCTTGAAAACTCCAGAATCTGGGAAAAGTCAGGGAATGAAAAATGTTCAAAACACCTTAAAAAGAGTTTCTGTAAAAGAACTTTTCATTTTGGAGATGATTTTAGGGGTCAAAACCTTCTGGAAATCTCAGATCTGAAATCTGGATTTCCAGAGACTGATGAACTGACCTTTAAAAGAAAATTTACAAAAAAGGAGTTTTACTCACACAAAAAATAAAGTAAAAATATGTATGGAAAGATCTGGATGTTGGCTACAAAAAGTATTTTGTAGTCAACACCAAATTCCAAGTTTATCTATGTCCAAAAAATTAGACCATGGACTGAGGTCTGAGAAAATTGCTACTGGACAGCAACTTCTCAAGAAAGAAAATATGATTTTAAAGGGGGTTTTGCATCCATGCTTGTCCCCATTTCCCTAGGTTTTGATTAGTGATCACTTGACATTTTAGTGGTGAATCAACTATATCAAACCATCCTTGGGGTACATTAGGACTAAGCACTTCATTTGCTTGGGGAGGGGAATTTTATCCTTTGAAAATGAGATTTGATGTATGAAAATGATTTTTAGGGTTTTGAAAATGTGTTTTATTTGCAAGAAAGTAAGAACACTTTGAAAGTAATGTAGATCCTTGTAGAAGATCATCCATGGAGATGAACTTCCATGGTGATCTTCTTGGATCTAAAGCAAGAAGATGAATAAACTACATTTTGTAGCTTGAAAATGCATGCATGGATGAATTTTAGGGTAAGGAGAGGGAGGTTATACCTATCTTCCTTGTGTTTTGTGTTTGAAGGCTTGAATGTGAGAGTGTTTAAGGCTTGAATATGAGAGTGTTTGAGGGTGTTTAGGGTTGATGATTTGAGTTGGTTAAAGAGAAAACAAGTAGATAACAATGAAGTCCTCTATGTTTTCTCTCTAATCCTCCTCTTATAGGGTGATTTGAGCTTGGATTGGAGTATGTATGAGAGTATGTATGAGAGTGATTTGAAGTGTTTGTGAGTTAGTGAGATTTGGGAAAGATTGGAGAGAAAATGGTGGCAATCTAAGGATTCCCACTGTTTTCTCTCTATATTTCGCCAGAGTTTCGTTGCTGTGATCAAATTGTGTTGTGTAAACTGAGAGAGGAGGGTTCAATTTATAGCCCTCTGAAATTGACAAACATGTCCGCGCGGATATGATTGACGGCGTAATCGTTCATTAATTACAGCTTCAGGCTTTGGACAGGAAGAATAAAATTCAAAAATCCAGCAGTTTATGTTTTTCAACTTGCCCAATTCGGATTTTTCTTATTTCTTTTGCTTTTTGAGATTCTTTTCTTGGTTTAACTTTAAATGGCAATGCCCATTTTACCCTTACTTTGTTAGAAAAGTTAGGAATGTTAGGAATGTTAGTAATGTTATAACTTTCGTTAATTTTCTAACGAAAATGCTAACAAGCTCAAATTGGAGCACTTACAGTAGCCCCTCGGCGACGGCGCTTTCGAAGGAAGCGGGGTCGTCGATAAGAGTAAGGCTCCATATTTTGGCAGGATGATCAAGTGATCGAGTGGCTGAACCTATTTAATAGGCTACCTACGTATCCTTAAGAGGAATCAAGCCAGTCGTAGTTCGGGTCTTTCGACTATCTTTAGTTGTCGACCCTACTGTTTTAGGAAAGTCATCCTAAGATTTGACTATTTTTGGGAAGTCACCCTAAGGTTTTGACTGTTTTTGGGAAGTCGCCCTATTACTTGACTATTTTTGGGAAGTCGCCCTATGGTTTGACTATTTTTTGGGAAGTCACCCTATGATCTGACTATTTTGGGGAAGTCGCCCTATGGTTTGACTATTTTTTGGGAAGTCACCCTATGATCTGACTATTTTGGGGAAGTCGCCCTATTACTTGACTATTTTTGGGAAGTCGCCCTATGATCTGACTATTTTGGGGAAGTCGCCCTATTACTTGACTATTTTTGGGAAGTCGCCCTATGGTTTGACTATTTTTGGGAAGTCGCCCTATTACTTGACTATTTTTGGGAAGTCGCCCTACAGTTTTGACTATTTTTGGGAAGTCGCCCTATGACTTGACTATTTTGGGGAAGTCGCCCTATGACTTGACTATTTTGGGGAAGTCGCCCTACGGTTTGACTATGATTTGACTATTTTGGGGAAGTCGCCCTAAGGTCTGACTATTTTGGAGAAGTCGCCCTATGACTTGACTATTTTTGGGAAGTCGCCCTATGACTTGACTATTTTGGGGAAGTCGCCCTATGACTTGACTATTTTGGGGAAGTCGCCCTACGGTTTGACTATTTTTGGGAAGTCGCCCTATGATTTGACTATTTTGGGGAAGTCGCCCTAAGGTCTGACTATTTTGGGGAAGTCGCCCTATGACTTGACTATTTTTGGGAAGTCGCCCTATGACTTGACTATTTTGGGGAAGTCGCCCTATGACTTGACTATTTTTGGGAAGTCGCCCTACGGTTTGACTATTTTTGGGAAGTCGCCCTATGATTTGACTATTTTGGGGAAGTCGCCCTACGGTTTGACTATTTTTGGGAAGTCGCCCTATGATTTGACTATTTTGGGGAAGTCGCCCTACGGTTTTGACTATTTTTGGGAAGTCGCCCTACGGTTTTGATTTTGTTTTGTCGAATTAGGGGATGATTGCTTTCCTCGTGTTGTGTGTGATAGCGTCTTAGGTGCCTCGAACCTTGATGATGGCGTCTCAGGTGCCTTGAACCTTGATGATGGCGTCTTAGGTGCCTCGAACCTTGATGATGGCGTCTTAGGTGCCTTGAACCTCGATGATGGCGTTTTAGGTGCCTCGAACCTTGATGATGGCGTCTTTGGTGCCTCGAACCTTGATGATGGCGTCTTAGGTGCCTCGAACCTCGATGATGGCGTTTTAGGTGCCTCGAACCTTGATTTGAAATGATTTCCTTTGATGGTTTAGGATAGATGGTCCTCTAGTGGATTTCATTTGAAGGGATCGGTTTTACGTCTGCTGCCGAAGGAAAGGATGACCGTGCCGGTCGAGTGGCCGGGACCTAATGATAGGCTACCTACGTATCCTTAAGAGGGAATCAAGCCGGTCCGTAGTTCGAAATCCACCGGACAGCTTAGGAATAGGTCTAGGATCCCGGGCCTTTTGATAATTTGAGGTCGTCACCTTAAGGAACTAAAGCTTTCGTCGCTATTTGCGGAGATAGAGATAGCTTAAAGCTAAGGATAATCATGCAACATTTGAGATATGTTGAGGGACTAACGTACCTTTGCTGTGCTTACCTGCAGGAGAGCAAATCGCGGGGGCTGTGTAGTAGTTGATAGTGTTGAGAGTCTCGATGTATCTGATTGAGAACTTGGCGTCTCTGTCCGGACTGTATTTGAGAACTTGGCATCCCTGACCCACTTGCCTTTGAGAACTTGGCGTCTCTGACCGAACTGTATTTGAGAACTTGGCATCCCTGACCGATTTGTAATTGAGAACTTGGCGTCCCTGACCGACTTGTATTGGAGAGTTTGGCGTCTCTGACCGATTTGTATTGGAGAACTTGGCGTCTCCGACCGATTGGCATGGGAGAGTTTGGCATCCCTGACTGATTTGTATTGGAGAACTTGGCGTCTCCGACCGATTGGCATGGGAGAGTTTGGCGTCCCTGACTGATTTGTATTGGAGAACTTGGCGTCTCCAACCGATTTGCATTTTGAGAACTTGGCATCCCTGACCTATTTGTATTTGGCGTCTCTGACTGACTTGTATTTGAGAATTTGGCATCCCTGACCGATTTGCACTTGAGAACTTGGCGTCTCTGACCGATTTGTATTTTGAGAACTTGGCGTCTCTGACCGATTTGCATTTGAGAACTTGGCGTCTCTGACCGATTTGTATTTCGAGAACTTGGCGTCTCTGACCGAATTGTATTTGAGAACTTGGCGTCTCTGACCGAACGGTAGACACTGGAGGTGGTCTTCATTGGGGCTGTTTTCATCCATTTGTGGACATTGGAGGTCGTCTTTAGCAAGTTGCAGACGCCGGAGCTTGTCTTTGCCAAACTGTAGATGCTGGAGGGCGTCTTCATCCATTTGTGGACATTGGAGGTCGTCTTTGGTGAAGATCATCCTTGCCGAAAAGGGGGATTTGATTTCACGTTTGAATTCCTGCATTCGTTAGTGAAGAGGAAGATGCATATATGATATTTTATGGTGACAGATGCATGCATAGAGCCAAAAATGATTGTGAGAGTATCACTGCATAAGTTTGCGAGATGATGCATTTACTTGCTTTCGAAGATGCACTTAGCCTAAGCTTTTGGCGGGGAATTTAAGATCTTCAATCACTTAGGATTGTTCCTATTGATTCAAGTTTTGTGCATGCTACATGAGCCCTGGGGAGATTTTTGTGGGGATGCATGGTGATGAGAGGGGATGTATGTGTTGTTGACTGTTTGGGACAAACTTTGAGCTGGTGGGGTGATATCCTTTGGTCGCGGACTGAATTGCATGTTATTGATGAGGTCAATTTTGATCTTGGGATGAAGTTGGATTTGAACCCCGGGTCTCGATTGAAATTTCTTTTCGCCTCTGACATTTGAAGCCGACGCCGATGTGCTCTAGAATGTTGACATGAATGAACCCTCTTTCGCTTGTGTTAGTTGTGATTTGACAAAATGCTGATATGAGGAGATTCCCAATTCTCAACTTTTAATGATGCAGGGAGTTGCCATATATCAAGTTCTAAAGCTGAAACTCCAAGATAGTTGTTGAGGTGACTAGGCCTTTCTTCTGAAGATAGGTGTGACTTGATAAAGCCCCATTCCGTGGAAGAGACATGGCGAAGGCCTCAGAAGCTTTGATGAAGCCCTGTGTTCGACAAAGCGTCACTACAGGGTCCGGCCAAAGGTTTGACCGTAAACCGACATACCGATGAAGTATCAAGCCGATCGATCAACGTGAGAGACCTCGAGGTGAAGTTGATGTGACCCTGCACTCATTGCAAAGATTACGTCATGGAGTGAGAAATCCATCTTTGATAACAACTATGCAACTAGAATCCTCCCTTCGAAGGGTGTCTTCCATATGGGAACTGTTAGCCATAGTGGCACTTGGCTTGTTCATGGCTTCAATCATATTCACCCTATGGTTTTTCTTAGGGAATGGATTGTTGACTGTACTGGGCCCTTGGGGTATCCTTTTCGATCAGTTCTCACACCGCCCTTCTTCGTGCCCATGATACTAGTGGGAAGCACAAAGTTTAGTTGTGTCTATCGGGATCCATGGGCTGATGGTTGTCCAAAGGTCTGGTCAGACCTTCCTTCACAAGTCCTTGAAAGACTTTGCTCAGAGGCATCTTCGAACTTAAGGCTCCGCGGCTTGGGCACATCACCTTTCCTTGGCATGAGAGGAGTGGCATTGTTGCGATCCTGGCCCGCATAATTAATTGCTTCCTTGCCTTTTGGGGTAGGACAGGAGCTGAGTTAGGGGCAGAAGCTTGGTACCGATAAGTAGGAGCAGTGGCTTGCTGTTGGTCAAACCTTAGCCCCAGAACTGACCGTCGCATACAGATCTGGATAGGGGAAGTTACTGAGGGGCTTTCTCAAATGAGGCTTCCAGGCATGATTGAAAGATGTCCAATTGTTCCTCATTAGAAGGAGGGTTGGTCATTTTACTCAACTTGAGGTTTCAATGCTTGTAAAAGTCACCGATATTTTCCTCGAAACGCTGCACTGTTGTCTGCAGGTCAACTCTATTTGTTTCCCACTCCAAATTAGCTTTATGCTTCTTTGTGAAGGCACTGGTGATCTGGTCCCATGTAGCCCTGGCCTCGGGTTTTAAGCGGAAGAACCATTTTAAAGCACTGGATTTCAAGGAGAGGCTGAAATAGTCAGCCAACTGCTGATTGGTGCACCCTTTGGCTTTCATTGCCAAGGCATATGTGTCCAGATGAGTCTTCGGGCATGCAGTCCCGTCAGAGAGGTCCAAATTAGGCATCACGAATTTGTGTTGTTCCATGAACCAGGCCAGATGAGGGTCTTGTGGTGGAACTATGGCATTCAAACTGGCGGCAGATTGGCGTAAGTGAAAACCTGTCCTTGGCCCAAATTACCCGGGGGAGTGTGAGTAGGAGCCTGGGCGAAGGGGTAGAGCCTTGCGGCTTGCTGTTGATTTTCAATTGGCAAGGAGGGTGGAGGCAAGCCTGATGTAGCCGGGTAGCTCGGGTTTCCATGAAACTTAAATACGGGTTGTGACCCTTGTTTGTTGAACTGCATGCACGCTTAGCTGGGGTGATTGTGTATAACCGGGAGGATACTGTGGTCCGGTGATTCCGATGAGACAGGGATTAGGGGCTTGGTGGCCCATGGTTTTGTGGAAGCTGTGTGAGGGGCAGCTGAGCTAGCATCATTCTGAGGAGGGGCTCCTGACTGTTGCCCCAAACCAAACTGTGGTGGCATTCCAAACTGTTGCTGTGAAGGTCCGGACCGATCGGTTCCGAATTGAGGTGGGACTCCCATTTGCTGTGGCATTCCGAGGTATCCCCCTCCATGAGAAGACATTCCGTACTGGCTTTGTCCCCACTGAGAAACTGCGAACTGATTGGTCACGTCAGACTGCATGGGTCCAGTAGTCTGTATTTGGGGAGCTGGCTGACCCAAAGATCGAGGAGATAGTACCATAGGAGGCTGGTGGTGGCATCCTGGAGTAGTCTGGGTGACCGAGAGTGGGATTGGGGGTTGGCCGTCCCGTGGAGGCGGCCGCGAAGGGATCTCGTGAGACTTGTGCGGTGCCGGGGACTGGCTGTCTTGAACTGGGTTGCTGTCGAGGCATTCCAAACCGCTGACCGAGAAGTTCAAACTGATTCATAGTTGACCGCCGTCCCAAACCCAACTGAGAAGTCATACCAAGCTGATGTAACTGAGAAGCCCCTGACTGATCTGTACCGAGCTGCTGAGGCATACCAAACTGCTGCGATATACCGAGCTGACCCCCACTGTATTGAGGCACACCATACTGGCCCAAATCGGGCTGAATTCAATTTGTTTCCCCAAACGACTGTCCTGCATCGAGCCGTGAATGTATACTGCATCGAGGCTGAAAAGATGACTGATTCACAGGTTGAGAAGAGTATGGCCCGGTGGAGGTTCCATGTGAGGAAGGTGGTGGCATTCGGCGGTAGTCTGTCTGGCCAAGATAGGGATAAGGATCCTCTTCCTCTTCTACCGTGAAAGTCCCAAAATTCCTGACACCTTCCAGGGATGAACATCGAAACCTCATTCTGATTGGCACAAGGAGTCTTGTGGACTCGGTTTCCAATATTAGCCATGGAAATATGATGAATCTCAGGTCCTGGTTAAAATTCCGTCCTCATCCTTGGACATCAAAGAACTGCGCTTGACAAACCCATGACCAACATGGCGATCAAATCTCACTTTGCTTGGCAAGGCCTTGGTCTGAAGAGATGTGTTTGCGAAGTCTTGATTTTGAAGAAGTGACTTGCAGAGCCTTTGTCTCATGATTGTGAATCCGACACAAACCCGGTAGGCATTGCAGATCGATACCGAGATGAGTCTAAACAAAGACCCATCCCATCTTGTAGCAAAGTGAAGAACCAAATGACCAAAGAAGCCCCACTCTAAACAAATGGCTTGACGAAAGTCCTCCCTCAAAGAGTACAGTGCAACTCTAATGCAAATTGAATTGTCATGTAGCAAAAGAGGCAACCCATCCTTCTATATTTACTTTATTATTTTCTTTAGTCAATTAGTCAACCGGAAGAAAATGTAAAAGAAAGACAATTTAGAAATGTATACCTGCAGGGGCATATTTTCGAAGAGTGGGGGCGAATCCCCGATTTGTATTATTTGTTGGCCTTATTTGATGAAGGCACAAAAGAACTCGCTTTGGGTTTGACTCTTTTGAGAGAGCATAAGTGTAGAAAGGTTTGTAAAAGTGTATGGAAGCCCCTGCTGACAGAAAATTAGTGTCTAGCTCTATTTTTCCTATAATGTAGAAAAAGAAGACTTGTCGAGACATCTGAAAACATGTTTTATTCAAAATGATCACAAGATTGCTTAAAACCCTTTATTGATGTTCGGGTTATTCAACCCCTAATCTCGATATGAACAAACATTTAGATTAATTGAGAGGAGAAAGTCAACTGATTCCAAGAGTCGAAGTTGGCGAATGGTGAAGAGGGATTGTGTATAGGAGAGGCCATCGATGAGACCGAATTTTCTGGGATTTGGATGTGTTTATGACCGGACCATTTCTGGTTGCCTACGTTCCCCTTAATATAAGGAGCTCAGGTCGCCGTAGTTCGGGCCTGAACTGTGTTTGGCTTTAGAAAAGGGGTATGAACATTTGTGGTACTTTTGGTGAAAAGGCTCGGATAGGAAGTTTGGATGATAAGGTGCGGGCCTTGAGGTGATTCCTTGACAAGTCATTTTGAGCGATTCCGTTGCTTCTTGATCGTCGTCCTTCATCGGGGGAGAAAGATTTTGAATGCAAATTTAAGGGCTTATGATATGTTTTTGCCGTTGCTTTAACTGCTCCCTTGTTGTCGACAACTTCCGTTCTTCGGGCTTTAATTTTGCCCATATGTCAAACCTTCTGATCGGCGGTGCTAGGTCCTTGGCCTCATTTTTTTTGAAGCTTTTGTTTTTTTTTTTTTTTTTGAAGCTGTTGTTTTTTTTTTGAAGCTTTTGTTGTTTTATTTTTTGAAGCTTTTGTTTTTTTTTTGAAGCTTTTGTTTTTTTTTTTGAAGATGTTGTTTTTTTTTTGAAGCTTTTGTTTTTTTTTTTTTTGAAGCTTTTTTTTTTTTTTTTTGAGCACTGAGGACGAAGGCAAGCTTCTACTTGAACTTTCTTGATGCATGGGGGCGGAGGCAAGCCCCTCGTTTTTTTTCGATATGGGGTCGATCTCCCGATGCCGAGTGACCTTTTTGTTGTCCCTTGATGTTGCCGCCTTCGTTGACTTGATCAAGGTGATGATGGGGATATGTTTTGGAAAGTGTATGGCTTGATGGAGGCCTTTGTGAGGTGAGGAAAGTGTATAGGGAGGGCATTAGTTGACTTTCTCGCACCAATTAATTAAAATCTTAATCATTTCCAGAGATTATTTGTTGAGCGATGCGAGTGATCATTTAAAATAAAACCATTTCATTAAATGTAATGTAGGTGTGCAAATAATGTCTCAAGTCTAGCGAGAAAAGAAAAAGACTCTTTTTATAGAAAACTTAAGATTAACTACAATGTCCAAGGAGGACTTGATTGAACGAAGAAAGTACTAGAACCTACGAAGGTTGACTAAACGACTGCTTTTAATATTAAAGGATGGGTAGCCCCTAGTCTAGCTACTCTTTGTTGTTGGACTGCCAAGACGCTTGAGCTTTCCATCTTTCTCGTTAACTTCGATTCCATTACCGCAGACCGAGGCAAAGGATCGCTTACGTGCCCATGATACCGGTGGGAAGTGGAGGAGTTTGAGGCCATGGAGCACTCGGGGCGAGCACAAGTTGTCCAAAGAAACGGGTCGGAAAAGTCACGGGACGAACTTTGTCGACCGAGCATATTGATGGAAGGAAGTGAACCCGAGAGGACCTTGAGGGGTATTGGGCTCTGTTTGGGAGGATTCACGATGCGCCGGTTGTTTTGAGTGAAAGGGGTGATACTAGCCGATTGTGTCTTCAGCCTTTCTCAAGCTTGGAACCGGCATTAGACAAGTGTGCTCGGGGGCAGTTGTCCTATCGGATTCTCTCACTTCGGGCACTTGAATTTTGCGCGACGTAATCATTTCTTTGCCTCGGGTTCGACATCTTGGGTCAAAGGAGTGCTAGTACTTATCATAAGATCAAGCTTCTCCCGCATTTGTTTCACTTGCTCTATCAATATTGCCACATGGGGATCAATCGGAACATTCGAGTTACCGGAACTCGCAACAAGACTCTTATCGCAGAGGGAAACACAAACAGACCGGTGAAACCGACGGTGAATTCACTAAGTCCGGTAGACGACAACGGAAAACTTGTGGCATCCGGATTTTCTTTTAGCAACTCATGATCGCATTCAAAGTGGGTGTAGAGGCTTCGTAACATAGCCACATAGCTCAAACCGATTATGTGAAGCCGGAGCATAAACCGGTGTATTGCCGAAATTGAGGAACAGTGTGATGGAGCCCAACTCGTTCGAGGAGCCGAGGGCGATGGAGCCCTAATGGCCCGAGGTGCCGGAAAGGGTCAAGAGGAATTGTCCTTGGCAAGGGATCATATGTGGATGGAGGGAGGTGTTGGCCGTGGGATGGAGAGTTATAGGATGAAGGGACCGAAATCACTGCTTCTCAAGTCTCATCTTCGACCATGACCAGGGAACCATTCGCCTCAACCGTTACTCCGAACTCCATGGCGGCGTGAGAGCATTGATGAGCAGTGGTCACTGTTCTTCATGAATCTTATGGGCGTTTCCAAAGCCAGGACTAACTCTTCCTTCCTAATCATCGGATTTCTTGTATCCTTACCGCTTTCGCCAAATCCGCCATCGCATCATTATCATCCCATTTAACCTTGGCGCGCCGTGAACTTATCTGGAGGGCGAGAGTTCAAAGCATTTCACCAAATCCAGCTTTGCCATGGCCACATGCTTGTTGGGCCAAACCATCCATTCTCAACATTTGTTGCGACTAAATCATCCGGCTTGTCGTAGTCCGTTGAATTCACGTAGTTTGAATCATAAAATTCAATCATGTTTACATTCGCGTTGTTTGGGAAATGATCATTGGCGGGGTTGAGATCACCGAGGCGCTCGAGTTTGCCCTTCTTAATTAATCCCCGAATCGCCTTTCTCAAAGCCGTACATGCTTGTCGGTCGTATGACCGTGGTAATCGGTGGAAAGCACAATGCTTAGTGGTGTCAAAAGGGATTTTGGGATCCTTGGGCCGATAGTTTCTCATGGGTTCGAGGAGACCCCGCTCTAGCAAGCTATTTAAAACTTTGCTTAAGTGGAACACCCAAATCCTCGGATGTGGTTTCTCCTTTGGGGAGAATAAATTCTCAATGCTCTTTGATCCGAGATTTGGTCATTGACTTGGTCACCATTCCGAATGTGGTTTGCCGGTTTTGGTCCATTGGGGCGCTCAAGCTTGCCCGTTTCGATTAACCTTTGAACCGCTCTCTTCAAGACTATGCAGCTTGTCTGGTCGTGTGGCCATAATGATCATGGAAGGCGCAGGCTTACTCATGTCGAGAGGTGCATTTGAGCTCCTTGGATGGTAGTCCTCGAGAGGCTCCAAAAGGCCTACCCTTACTAAGCCCTTGAAAATTAAGCCCACGGGCATCCCAAGATCATCAAAACGTTCTCTTTGCCTTAAAGGACCACCATTTCTTGGTTGCTTTTGGGGGCCGTCAATTGTACACAATGCCTTCTTTCCTTTACCGGATGTCGGAGCCGTGTTGGAAGGGTAAGGTTTATAGCGGCGAGACATGTTCGTACTCGTAGTCTTTTCCCGTGCACGAACCCTTTGATGTAATCATCAATGTAATCGTCGAGATTCGACCTTTGTAAACTTCATTCGTGTCGATACACAAGATTGATATGGTGAGATGGCCCGAGTCGAGCGATCGTCGATACTCTCGTTGCTAGGCTTTTCTTGTACCTTCTTAATTGGTTCTACCAATAATCCATTGGACGAGTCAATAGGAACATTAGGATTGAATGACCCCGCCACAAGATTGGCATTAGCAAACGAAACCACAAGTAGGAAGTACTCGGTGGGAGGAATGACAGCCGAGCATTAAAAGCGTGACCGTAATCTTCCTCATAAGGCCCGGCAGCTTGCCGAAGATGAAGATATATGGCTCGTAATGGGTGGATACTGTGGAGCAGCTGAGTGCGGATCCGTAAGGCCGCCAAAACATGAGGCTCGAGGCATCGTAACAAAGCAGGATTGAATGTGTCTTGACCGCACCGAGGAACATGACCGCAAGGGAAATGTGTATACTGTACTTGATGAGCAGGAGCCTTGCGTAACGGCCGGGTGGAGAATTTGATGAGGAGCATTTGACCTTGTCGGACTTCCCAACCGGAGGGGCGGGGTAGAGCCCGATGAAGTGGTGATAAAAGCCCGGTGGCCCACGTGATCTTGGCAAGATCATAGGGGCCAAAGTGTGCTTTGAGAATCGAGGAAGCAAGCCGGCCCCTCTCGAACCACGGAGCTCGAGAAACGAACCGTCCCATTCCGAGATGGTGACCCGACACCGATGCGGTGAAAGTAGTAAACCGACCCCTTCCAAGCCGATGACCCGAACTGCATCGATGTTGTGAAGTAGTAAACCGACCCCTTCCAAGCCGCGGGGCGAAAGCCAACCGATTCAATCCCGGTGGTGAGACCCGAGAGGCACCGGGGCAAAGTTGACCTAGATCGGACCGTCGAGGAGTATCGAGCAAGAAGGGCCGAGATGTACCGAACCGACCAATTCCTGCATTGATGGCCCGGCCGACCGAGGTTTTGGAGTAGCGAACCGACCCATTCCAAGTCACGTAAGCATCGATTGAAACCCAAAGGTGAAAACCGGGAGGTGCCGGGGGAAGTTGACCAAGATCGATACGATGAGGCCGAGAGGCAGCCGAGTGATAGGCTTGGGGATGCTTGGCCCATTAGTAGTTCCACACGAAAGGGAACAGTGGCATTTGATGGTAGTTGGCATGCCCGGAGGGTAATTAGCTCCAATCTTCGCATCAACCGTAAAGGTTCCATTAGGGTGGTGAACAATTGCTAGCCCTCGGGTTCTCGATACTTTCCAATAACCGATCGATCTCGAGCCTCTTGATTTTGTCTTATCCGTTCCAACATCTCGATTCCACTGCTCGGCATTTTGCGGATTTTCGGGGTGTGGAGTTGTACGCCCCCACCGTTCTCCTCTCGAGTTGGTCATTCGAAACTTTGAGCTGAAGCGAAGGAGGAAACCGATGAAGTATCTCGACTTCGGAATGACCGAGCCGAACAAACGATGACCCGGGTCTCGATCCAAACTTTGCTTACCGTGGAAGGCACAAAAGGGTGTGGTTCGACTTGGAAAGCGAAACAAAGTTGGTGTTCGGGCTTAGGCTCATGCAACATGCAGCTTATTTGTTCTTGTTTACTTAAAACATGTTTTATTAACCTAATCGGTTGGAAAAGATTGCTCTTCTTTTTCGCGAACTACTCGATTCCCGGATCGCCGGGCCCCGTCACTACGTCTATAAGCCCCTCGTATTCCACCCGTATTTCGACCTCCTGTGGCGGATGCCCCGGCGAGGGTCCTATAGGGCAAGCGGGTCCCATCGATCGAAAAGAAAAACGATCCTAGAAGTCCGGCGGGTAATCGAGTCTTAACGAGCATTCGATGTAAATTACGGACAAAGCTGACGTCAAAGTCAAGATCGCGTCCGAGGGCTCGACAAAAAAGTCGGCATGATTTGAACTGATAAATGTCCATAGTTGATCTTGACTTGTCGTCAGTTAAGCCGTAATTAGGCATGGAATAACCGTTAATCCTTGATGACTCAAAGGTCAATGCCGGGAGTCGTTGTATAATTTGTGCCGCCGTAGCCGAAGTCAAGGCGCCGGCCAATATCTTGGTCAAAGTCCGCGGCGGAAACCGGCATGACTTCGACCGATTAGTGGACCCGAAAGATATTGAGTCGGTATGCCGACAAAGGCTTGAAAGGAAAGGTCTATACACAGACAGTGGCATGACACAAACCAGACTAAAAACCAACCGGGTCTCGGACAAAGTGTGTCACGGACAAGTGCATGGTCGACACGAGGCTCCATGGGATGTTTGGGTAGTCCTGTGCTCATCCGAGAGGCGTAATAAGACCAAACGGACCGCGACAAGGATTTCCCCGGGTTAAGGACGTAGTGTGCAGTGTACGGTCAACGTGCACGTAGTGTGCAAGCAGTCTATCTTCTTTTTCTGAGTAAAATAGAAATTTTTATGTGTCTTAAAAATATGATGCATGATTTTTTTTTTGAAAATTTTCTTTTTTTTTTTGAAAATCCTTTTTTTTTTTTGAAAATTTTAATGAGCACATAAGCACGTAAGCACGAAAATTCCGACAGTTAGGGACATTATTCCGACAGTCAAAATTTTGACTTTCTCCGAGGCGGCCAAAACAAACACGAAAACTGTGCAAAAATCAACACACACAAAGCAAAGGATTTTCAAATGTTGAGACGGAAGCTTGACCCTCAAAAGCTTTTCTTTTTTTTTTTTGAAAATAATGATACCGGTACGTGGGATTGTTAGACCACAATTTATCCCCGACTGTGTTAGGAGGCGATAACGGGAAGTTTAATGGTTTCCACCAATATACCAAATATCATTTTTTTAGAAAAAGCTTATATCCCCAAATGAGTCGCCACCGCGATGATGTGTATCCCGAAAATTTTCCCATTTTTATTTGAAAAATCAACGAACGGAGTCGCCACGCCATTTTAATTTTGAGGGCCAAAACTTTGAAAAATGCCCGAGATCAAGAGATTCGAGTTCGGAGGTCACGTTACGCGCCGGGAAGGACGTTAGTGTGCACCCGAACGCCCGTAAAACGAGTCTTCCAAACATTCAAAATCCTTTGTTGTGTGTGTGTGTGTGTTTGTGTGTTTTGGCCAAAATAAGTTGAAACTGAGGTAAGTAAAAATTGGGAACTCTTTTTAAGGCTTTAAACTAATCCCATGATTTTTTGGGTGATTTTTGGGTTGAGATTTGGAACTCAAAAGATTTTTGGAAGTTGAAAACCATTTCTGTCAAAATGAAAAAAGCAATTGACCCTTGACTTTGAAATGGACTTTAGGGCTTGAAAACTCCAGAAACTGGGAAAAGTCCAGGAATGAAAAATGTTCAAAACACCTTAAAAAAAGGTTTCTGTAAAAGAACTTTTCATTTTGGAGATGATTTGAGGGGTCAAAACCTTCTGGAAATCTCAGATCTAAAATATGGATTTCCAGAGACTGATGAACTGACCTTTAAAAGAAAATTTGAAAAAAGGAGTTTTACTCACACAAAAAATAAAGTAAAAATATGTATGGAAAGATCTGGATGTTGGCTACAAAAAGTATTTTGTAGTCAACACCAAATTCCAAGTTTATCTATGTCCAAAAAATTAGACCATGGACTGAGGTCTGAGAAAATTGCTACTGGACAGCAACTTCTCAAGAAAGAAAATATGATTTTAAAGGGGGTTTTGCATCCATGCTTGTCCCCATTTCCCTAGGTTTTGATTAGTGATCACTTGACATTTTAGTGGTGAATCAACTATATCAAACCATCCTTGGGGTACATTAGGACTAAGCACTTCATTTGCTTGGGAAGGGGAATTTTATCCTTTGAAAATGAGATTTGATGTATGAAAATGATTTTTAGGGTTTTGAAAATGTGTTTTCTTTGCAAGAAAGTAAGAACACTTTGAAAATAATGTAGATCCTTGTAGAAGATCATCCATGGAGATGAACTTCCATGGTGATCTTCTTGGATCTAAAGCAAGAAGATGAATAAACTACATTTTGTAGCTTGAAAATGCATGCATGGATGAATTTTAGGGTAAGGAGAGGGAGGTTATACCTATCTTCCTTGTGTTTTGTGTTTGAAGGCTTGAATGTGAGAGTGTTTAAGGCTTGAATATGAGAGTGTTTGAGGGTGTTTAGGGTTGATGATTTGAGTTGGTTAAAGAGAAAACAAGTAGATAACAATGAAGTCCTCTATGTTTTCTCTCTAATCCTCCTCCTATAGGGTGATTTGAGCTTGGATTGGTGTATGTATGAGAGTATGTATGAGAGTGATTTGAATTGTTTGTGAGTTAGTGAGATTTGGGAAAGATTGGAGAAAATGGTGGCAATCTAAGGATTCCCACCGTTTCTCTCTATATTTCGCCGCAGTTTCGTTGCCGTGATCAAATTGTGTTGTGTAAACCGAGAGAGGAGGGTTCAATTTATAGCCCTCTCGAAATTGACAAACATGTCCGCGGATATGATTGACGCTGTAATCGTTCATTAATTACAGCCTTTCAGCTTTGGACAGAAGAATAAAATTCAAAAATCCAAATAGCTTTATGTTTTTCAACTTGCCCAATTCGGATTTTTCTTATTTCTTTTGCTTTTTGAGATTCTTTTCTTGGTTTAACTTTAAATGGCAATGCCCATTTTACCCTTACTTTGTTAGAAAAGTTAGGAATGTTAGGAATGTTAGTAATGTTATAACTTTCGTTAATTTTCTAACGAAAATGCTAACAAGCTCAAATTGGAGCACTTACAGTAACCTCCTGGTTTTGAAGACTCCAAGAAGCCTAATCATGTCTACAAATTGAATAAAGCTTTGTATGGCCTCAAGCAAGCACCTCGAGCATGGTATGAAACTCTCTCCAAATTCCTACTTAGTGAGAAGATCGAACGAGGTAAAATCGACACCTCTTTATTCATTTCAAAGCATAATGGACATTCTTTGTTAGTTCAAATATATGTTGATGACATTATTTTTGGATCTACTAACGAAAAATTATGCAAGAGATTTGAGAAGCTTATGAAGAGCAAATTTGAGATGAGCATGATGGGTGAGCTAACATTTTTCCTTGGACTTCAAGTCAAGCAAACCCAAGAAGGTATTTTCATCAATCAAGCCAAATATACCAAAGATCTTATCAAGAAATTTGGTCTTGATTCCGCTCATCCTCAAAGCACTCCGATGGCCACAAATGTACACCTAGACAAAGATGAGTCTGGTAAGAAAGTAGATATGACACTCTACCGAGGTATGATAGGATCTCTATTTTACTTAACCGCTAGTAGGCCAGATATCATGTTTGCCGTATGTGTATGTGCTAGATTTCAAGCTGACCCTAGAGAATCTCATTTACAAGCTGTTAAAAGAATTATTAGATATCTTGTGGGAACTGCTAACTTAGGGTTGTAGTATCCAAAAGATTCATCATTTACACTAATCGGCTATTCAGATGCTGATTTTGCAGCTTGTAGGGTCACCAGAAAAAGTACGAGTGGAACTTGTCAATTTCTAGATAACAGATTGGTTTCCTGGTCGTGCAAGAAACAGGCATCAATTTCCACTTCTACGACTGAAGCTGAGTACATAGCCGCTGGGAGTTGCTGTTCACAAATCCTTTGGATGAAGCAACAACTAGTGGACTATGAAATCCCTCAAGAAGTATGTCCTATCTATTATGATAATACCTCAGCCATATCAGTCTCCAACAATCCTGTAATGCATTCAAAGACCAAGCACATAGACATCAAATATCACTTCCTCAAGGATCACGTTGAAAAGGGTAACATTGTTCTTTTAAAAATCCATACTGATTATCAACTAGCTGATATTTTGGCAAAACCATTGGACATTAAAAGATTTGAATTCCTTAGAGGAGAACTAGGCATGATTGATATTTGATAATTTATTGTGCTAACTTTGCTGTTTGTGTAAGCTCTCAACCGATCATGGTGTCGCCTCAATTACTAGTGCTAACCGATGCTCTTGACCGGTTCATATAACTGGTGTGCAAGATATCCTAAACCGACAACTCCTAACCGATAAAAGTATCCCTAACCGATGGCCCTTAACCGATGCAAAGCTCTCTCTCCTAACCGGTCAAACTTACATCCCTAACCGATCATTGTCTAACCGATCATCCTTTTGATCGGTCAAGCCTCAAGCGGTGTCTTTAAAAGAAAGCCTAACCGATCGCTCATTACCTAACCGTCGAACTGCGGCCGGATTACTATTCACAATCCGTTTTAACCGGCTCGTCCCTTACCGATCGGTCACATCAATCACATCAGCCGTTCACCGCTTCACCCTATCCTGACACCTCCAAAAAGCTGTTCCATACTCCTTCCTACTACCGTCCTTTTTGTACTTGATTGTTGGTCAAATTTAAAATTTTTTGATCAAAAAGGTAACTTCTGTATCATTCCAATTTATCAAAAGGTTATCTTTTTGTCATTATTGCATTATGGTTTAACTGCTGCACACACGAACCTATTTTTAAGTCTTCACATTTAAAATCGTGTTCAATATCTTCTTAAATATTTGTGCCGAGTGCGGTTGAAACGTTTTTTAAATTCAAAAACCCTCCATCTTCCCTCTCTCTCTCTCTCTACTATATAAGGAAAATCAACCTTTCATTTAAACTTTCCGATTCTCTCTTTCTCTGCAAAAGCTCCGAGCATTCAAAAGCAAACAATCTTCATTCTTCCCGTGTTCTTCAAACCTTAATCTTTTCTGGTAAAGTTTTCTAAAATTCTTAAATACTTTCAACTTGAAGAACACAAACTATTTTCAAGATCCAAACTCACATTTATTTTTCTATCTTGAAATGTGTTCTAACTTAGAATGTTTTAATCTTTGACTCTTTTGACAGATGGCTCCCAAACCTACTAAGAAAGACATCTTCGGAGGTTACATTCTTCCAAGCTTCTTCGAATTTGAAGAAGGAAAGCTTCTTCAAGCTATGCTGACTGCTGCTGGTCTCTTGCCTTTCTTGATGCCTGGAGGGAATGATGATATTATGTTTGAGCTGGTCAATGAGTTCTTCAACAATGGTGTAGTAGATGAGAATATGAAGCCCGGTGTTGTGTCCCACATCTCTTCGACCGTTGGTGGTGTTTCTGTTGATTTCTCTCCTACCTCCATTGCCTAAGCTTTCCCTACTGTTCCCTCAACCGGTTCATCTTCTGTTACCTTGAAAGATATGGAGTTAGCCTGGGCTAGTGTTCGTGGAACCGATCCCTTTGTGACCGGTGAAGGAAACAAGAAAGCCGATCTTGATGCGGTTCACTATGCCTTAGCTGAGGTAATTGACCGATGTGTGATTTACCGGTCTGGTTCCCATCATTGTATCACTATGATACAATGGGAAGCCATTGCAGCTGTTATGCTTCAAAGAAAGTTCAATTGGTGCTCCTTCATCTACCGAGTCATTCAGATTGCCTTCAAGAAGTTTCAGAAGGAGAAGCCTTTGTCTAGATCAAACAAAGCGAAGCCCATTCACTATCTTCTTATGAGTAGAATTCTTATGAGAATCCCATCAATCTTTGCTATTTCTGGTAATCAGCCATCTGTTCCTAAGTCATTCGTCAAAGCATTTGACAAGGCTGATCAAGCAAGGATTCTCAGAGAAACCAAACCCACGGCTGCTATTGCTCCTCCAACCGATGTCCAACCGGTCAAGAAGAAACCTTCCCAACCAAAGAAGAAGAAGTCAACCGATGCTTCCAAACCGGTTTCTGATCAACCTCAGCCTGCTAAACCGATCCCCTCACCAGCCAAAAGAAAATCTCCAGAACATGATGATGGTGACAATGAACCTATCTCTACCGTTATCCGACCCAGAAAGACAAAGAAGAAAATCATCCAAACCTCCTACTCCTACAACCTCCTCAAAATCTAAACCTATTCCAAAAACCCCTTCCCAAATATCCAAAGAAAACGCTGATAGAAGGAAAAGGATTGAAGCTGACATTTCCTCTTTCATACCTTTCATCCCCAACCGATTATTGAGCCACGATATCTTGACCGATGACATTCCTATCACCGGTCATGCTTCCAATCCCTCTTACCGGAGATGCCAACCGATCAGGAATCCCACCTTCCATATCTTCCACAACAACCCTTGGTCCTTCAACCTCGCCCGCTTCCTCACCTAATGGGTATACCCCATCGATCATTTGCCACCCTTCATTCTAAGTTGCTTCAATTCCATGAAATCAATAAATCCTTTGTACCCGCTTGGCAACCTTCAGACTACATTGACTTTGGAAACCAACACGAAGAAAAGGGAGTGTACTTCAAAGAGACCGTGCCATCTCGTAGACTATGATCTTTCCTTATCTCTACTCGCCTCATCAAAAAATACAATGTGTTCTTTGATCAGCTTCCTCTCAAGTGGAATGCCGTCTACTTGGCTCAAGATAGAATGAGGCAGACATGATGATCCAAGCCGTATGGGCATACTTTGCCATTCTATATGGAGTCAAGATACGTTGATTGAGACCGACTTTTATCAATCTGGGAGATATGAGATGGAATTCGATTCTCTTCCCAATTTTGACTCTGAACCGGTATGTCTTGGTCCAAGGAAGAACCAATTGATTAGGAATGTAATGGATCTGTTGGACAATCTTCTGGACATGGATGCTGAACTTAAGGCTGCTGGAAATATCTCTCTTGCCGATTTCTTCTCATCAGTTTAGTCTAACAAAACCAAGTAGCCTACAGTTACTGATGCTGAAATTGATGCCATGTTTGATGATGAAGGGGGAGAGGAAGAAAAGGAAAAATCTGAGGAGATTTCTAAGTCTAGTTCTAGTTCTGACTCTAGTTCTAATGGTGGTGATGAGTCTAACCGAATGGAGAATGTGGAACATATGTTTACCACTCCTGAACCGATGGCAACGGTTAGAAGCCTAGGAGGAGGTCTTACCAACACGTCACCAAGCCATAACAAGAGGAGGAGGCATTGCAGCCTAAACCATACCACTCAACCAATGTAATCTCCATCGGTCTCAATCCTCCAACCGATGTAGCTTCTACCGAACCGGGCTGGGAGTATCTCAACCGATTGAAGCTGAAGATGTTCTATTACAACAGGTTTTGCTGTTAGCCTATTTGAGGTTGAGCAAAACCGATTGCTAGCCCGAGCTGATGAAATGGCTACTGCTCAAGCTGTTCAAGCTTCTCTTCTGGACAGCCAGGTTAGAGAGATTCAAGCCATGATTTCCAGTCCTCCAAGGGTTGAGGAGGAGATTCAATCTGTACCTCCCACTTCCACATCTCCTGATGATGAATCTGATTTCTTTGAGGTGGAAGAAATTTCTAATGACGATGATGAGTTCAATGTATTGGATCCTGCTGTCCCAACGGTTTATGCTGATCCTTGCCTCTATCAGAAAGATATATTTTCTCCCTTGAATTACTATACCACTAAGTCCTCCATTCCTCGAACATCTCATGGTATTCCTCTCTTTGGCATTCACGAAAAGATATCTAGCCGTGCCGAGTACAAGCTTGTTTCTGATCCTCCTCCATTTTCTCAAGAGCTCCAAAAGTTGAAAGAGAAAGATGGTAACATTCCTTTCTATCTCTCCAGAACAGTTGGCCCTGGGGAAACAAGTACCAAAGGTCAAAAGCCTATTGCTCTTAAGCTTCGTAAAAGGTTTCCTTCGCCCAAGGGTCAACCGGTTAAGCCTTCCAAAACCGATCAACAGTTGGTCACCAGCTTTCCCACCAAACAGAAACCGACGTTCTCTCCTTCTAAATCCCAAAGGCTTCGTCACATTAGAATTCAAGGTGAAACAGCTAGTACAGCTCCCAAACTGATTGAGTGCACCTTCTCAACCGCCAATCTTTTCATGCGATTTCTCTTGGCCAACAAATGTAATCTCTCAAGTCCTGGAATTAAGGATTTTCGAGATGGACTTATGATGTTACTCATAGAGTCGGGTTGATGCCGAATGTGACCAGACTATCCAATTATGATGAATGGCAATCCTCGGCCTTGGAGCAACATCGACAAGCTTCCCTTCTTCTCCTTGCTCTAAGGGTCATTCCTTTGATTCTGCTAAGGCAAGCCGCCTTACCGTTAGCCTCTGTTGTCGGCGACTTGGTTACTTCGCTTTTGAGGAAGCTTATGATATTCAAAATGCCATTGCACTCACGCCTTGAAACCGATGTGGTTGTCTCTACCGATCCAAATGAATTTCTAGTGCAAAGTCCCTCTGTTGCTTCCTCCGACCGCAGATGAGGAGATTGATTTTTCTCCAACCGGTCAAGTCTCGAGGATCGGTCCAGCTTCATAAGTCCTCAACCGATCCTCTAACCGATGTCTTTATCGGTTCTCCAACTCCATCTCTTACCGGCCGCTTCAATTCTCTCTCTCGCTCATCTAACCGAAAAGCTTCCAACCGATCACTCTACTCGATCCTCTACTTCTCCACTCCAACCGCCCCTTGCTATCCAAATATTCACTCCTCTACCGGTTCAAGCCTTAATCGCTGCCGCCCATCCAATCGGTCCTCCTGTCTCGCCGCTCATCAACCGTTGACTCTCTACCGACAAATGGGATGCTTGCCGATGCGCGATCCTTCACTGATGCTCCCCAACCGCCCCCGAAGAAAACTCAACCGACCCGCTGTTGTTCGTGATCTCTCGTGAACCTGTATGATGCCTTGGTTGCGAGCATGGTTAAGTCCAATCGTGAGGAGGAAGAGAAGAGGTTAGATGTAATGGAACATGGATATGCAAAGGATCTAGCCAATTATGTATTTGATCTTCTTGACAAGGATGCCAAAATCACCGAACTCTCAACTCGCCTCGGTGCCTTGTCTCGCTTAAATAAAGAGCTTGCTTGAACACCGCCAAGGACTCCTGCCGATCTCGAAACTTGCAACCGAGGAAATCAAGAAGTTGAATCGTAAGCCGACCGACCAAGCATCATTGTTCGTAAAGACCAACACTGAAAGGATCAAACCGAAGTCCGAAAATGAGGTCCTCAAGAAGATGTTAGCCGACCGTGATGCCGAGAAGTCACTAGGAAGAAAAGAAAAGAGAAGAGAAGGAAGCCAAAAAATCAGCAAAGAAATCTCGTCCCTAACCGGTCAGTCCATTGGCTACTCCTCCAGCAGAACCCAAGGACAAGTCCCCAACCGATGACCCGGCTGCCTCTATCTAAGAATGTAACCGATGATGAACATGTCTTTCCATCCTTTCCAAACCGGTTGCTGTTTAATCAATGAGATTTCTTTGGCCTCAAACTTTATTGTTTTGAATGATTTGTTTTTCCTTATTTTCTTTTAATTGATTTTTGAATGATCAAACTGTTCTAACTATTTCATTTTGCAGGTTTACTCATCTGTTTTTAGTTTAAGCTTTCAATTTGTCTGTAAGTTTCCTTAGGTTACATCTAAGTTGTTACTTGACTTAGGGAATGACATATCTAAAAGATAAAATCTTAGTTATTCTCTTACTGAGTCAAGATGATGCTAACCTAGGGTGATTGGACTTAAGCAATTAGGAGGAGATTGTTAGTCAAATATATGTTTAAGTTTAGAATTGCTTAATCCCAATCACAACAAGCATTAATGTGGACCCCTAATTCTAATTAGACCAAATAGAATTTTTCTATGTATGATAGGTTCCCTTAGTGCTAGTGCCAGTGTTTTAAATTATGTAATTTTCTCAAGGCTTTGAAGACTTGAAGACCTGAAGAATATTTTCCCTTCGGTTTGCCTACGAGTTACTTGGAAATGTGACCCAACCGATTGATCACTCAACCGAGTGAGCTTACCTAACCGCCTACCTTACCTAGATGATATAACCTTCACAGTGTTATGTCTCCTCTCTTGCCTAAGTTAAGGCTTTCCCAAGCGTCCATCGCCTAAGCCTAACCGAAGCATTTATTGCTTCCCAACTACCTGAAGAATCTACTTTAGCTAAAGTTGGTAAAGCAAGCATGCTTCGAATGGATGCCGAAGTGACATTCTGCAAGGCCGCCGAAGCTCAAAATGGATTGTCAAAATAACCAGTACTCACATCCATCCAACCACTCAAGGAAAATCTTCTCTCTCCTATCTCAGGCATTAAATGTAAAGATCCTCCAATTCAAAGGCATGCCTGATCAAGTCATCATTGCAACCTCTTCAAAGACAATGGCTCCTTCATTTGAAGTTCACTATAAATAGCTTCTCACGGAGCATTGAAGATGGTTGGGTGCATTTATGATTCTTGAGAGTGAGTTGCTTTGAACTACCAACCTGCAAACTCCATAGTTCAAGGCATTCAATACAAGTCCCTTCTACCACTACACATCTCTGTAGGACTTATACACTGAGCACCTCAATCAATGATGTAGTGTTCCTTCATTAGACTACCAATGGAACACATTGATTGATTCACACACAACACCCTAGACAAATCAGCTCAACTTGTAAGCACATCTCTAGAAAACACCAGGTCTTTATTGTAGCACGATCTGTTAGTGGTCATCTTTAGTTTAGCAGCCTTCTCAATCATTGGCTTGCAACTTGTAATAGGTAAGAATCATTAATAGCAAAGCAACTTTCACAAATCCAAATTCGCCAAACTTGGTAGAGGACGTAGCATTTATTTAACACTGTGAACCTCTTCAAACAACGTGTCATTCTTCTGTGTGATTGTTTATTTTCTTGTAGTTGTAACTGGTTGATATTCTCTCAACCTGTCACAACCTATTGATTCTACTTTACCGCTCAACATGTTTGTCCTTCTTGGAAATATGACTTGCCCAAAGTTGCATGAAAATTTAACTTATGTTTGATGTGTCCCTCTAACCGACATTCCGTTGCTTAAATATTTCTCAACCTAAGTTAGCAAGCTCAACTTAATATTTTCAATGATCAAATGAGGTTTTAGCAAAAAGTTTTTAACAGGCTATTCACCCCCCCTCTAGCCTGATTCCTACCATTCGGGACCTAACTGGCTTATTGGATCTTTGCCCGTAGGCTTATTGTCGCTTTTTGGCGCAGGCGTGCGGACCGCGTTTATTAGTTTATAACTCTTTGTTAAAAAACCTTTGTGGTCTTATCATGAGAGTTAGCCTTTTTCACTCTATGATCATAGCTTGTTAAGCCTTTTTGACTTTCGAGGTTTTAACCTCACTTCAGTCTATTGGGCTTTGTGGTGCCGATCATCACTCTCGTCCGGCTACTTAAAAGTTTTGAAAGCAGCCAAGGCAAAGCTACTCTGTGCCGCCTCGCAGATCGTGGCCGTGAAGTCCGCAAACAACACGCAGCAGTAGGGGCTCCTATATTAGCCCCCGAACCTACCGGCATCAGATTCATTATTGCGTAAGGTTCATGCGGTTTGACTCTCAGAGTTCTTGTGGCGATCATGTACGGCATGCCGGCTCTCTTGTACATACAAAGGCGTGCGATCAATAGCTACGATGAGTGCCGGGACTCGTGACCGTAGGTACCGGCTCTATTTTGGCCTTTGCACTCTACGTGCGCATCCATACCCACCACTGGGTGGTTCACGCTCTGACCCTTGGGTCTTTGCGATCACAGACTGGCTTAAAATAGGCCTGCATGTTACGCGGGCGTGCGATCTTAAAGAGATCTTTGCGCATCGACGTCGTGTAGGCTCATATATTGGCCTTTGAACCTACCGGCATCCGTTTTTTTTGGCATTCACTCGTTGTTCAAAGAAGGAGAATAACTATAGATTGGCACAATTTTTTGTGTTTTAACCCTCTCCAATCCTCGAAGCTTAGGTAGCAGTGCCGCCACAAACCGAGGTGCAATTTCTTTTCATCTTTCTTTTCGCCTGAACCGCGAGCACGATCATAGAATAAATATTCTCCTCCTTCCGCTCCTGGGATCACGAACACGCTTCTTTATTTGCACGAACACAACTTTGACTGAGGAGAATTAATTTTCTTCTTTTGCTCTAGATCACGAACATGCTTCTTTATTTCAGCAACGAACAAATCTTCGAAGTGAGGTCGGTACAAGCATGTTAAAAACTTAACGAAGTTTTTAACGGCCGTCGGGCTTTGGTGAAGCTCAAATTGCCCTGTATAAATCTTCGACTACGAACAAAATGAGATTTTCTTTTTGCCGCCGATGCATCTTTATAACTTATTTTCTTCTCGTTTATAGTAAAATGTATGTAGATTTCATCTAATTGTTGTAGATCTTTCCCTTCATCTCGGGAGATGCATCGTTATATTTATCTCTACCGAGGAGGTCTTAGACATATATATCTAATAGTCGTAGATCCGCTCTTACTAATCCACCTTCAATCTAACTATAACCCAGCTTTAACCTACAAAACCCTATTATTTCTCCTCTTATTTCAAAACATGTACATGCATTGTCCTCTCCCCATTTCCTTCTCCAATTATGTGCCCTCTTCCTCTTTCGTCGCTCCCCTAGTCACTTACTCCAACCGCACCCCACTCTTCCCCTCGCATAGCGCCGCTCCCTTTCATCATGAGCGTATGTCTATTTCCTAAGCGGTGTGCTCGTCATTCGATTTGGTTCGGCTTTAGGCTAAAATCGAAATCGAATCGAAAGATATCGGTTTTTGTATTAAAACCATTAAGCTTCAGTTTTATCTTCTGCTTTCGGTCATATTCGGTGTCGATTTGGTTCATGTAGAAGGTTCCCAGTTTCAACAAGATGAGAAGGGACATGCATATATTGATAGCAATGATTATGATAGTTACATTCAACAAGATGAAATTTATTAATCCCTCATTAACAAAGCAAGATGAGAAGATGCAATACTAAAGTACTTAAGATTTTCATGACAAATTTAAGTGTTCCACCCGAATCTACAAATAACAATATTAAACTATCGTAAGCACATAATTTTAACTCCAAAGCAAGATGAGAAGATGAAATTTATATATACTCCTCTCCGTCCCGAAACCAATCTTTCACACTTTCCCTTTTGGGCGTCCCAAAACTTACTTCTGCTACACATTTAAAACTTACCTAAAATGTAAAGGAATCTTTACTATTCCCTCCACCCATTCTTTCTCCTACATTATTTTAATACTCACAACACCATTGCACTTTACTATTCTCTCCACTCATTCTCTCTCTCCTATTTTATTTTCATACACTCACAACACTTTCACATAATACTCCCTCCTTAAACCAAAGGCAAATGTTGCTCAGGAACATTGTTTCTGGATCTGAGGGAGAGAGAGATATATATATATATATATATATATATATATATATATATATATATATATATATATATATATATATATATATATATATATATATATATATATATATATATTAAAAATGACACACGTCGCTTCAATAATATCGGTTCTGCTCGATTTTATCGGCTCGATTTTTCATTTGAAATCAAAATCGAAACCGAAAGGTTCTGGTTTTAAATGGTTAAAACCATTAACATTTCTGCTTTGTCAGTTTCGCCATTTTTGGTCTTATTTTCTAGCTTTCTTGCCTCCGATTTTTTTCGATTTTTCGATTTTGTTGCACACCCCTACTGATATGGTTAAATACATGTGGAGCAAAAAAAATACAAAGGAACCAACAAAATTACCAAAATACCCATATTAACACACTTTATTTTTTTAACGATATAAATTTATACTCCAACTTCATATCTCCATCATCTTCCCAAACCCAACATCCACCCCACCCTTTCCTGAAAATAACACCGCCACCACCGCCCCCATCACCACCGCCACCACCG